>JARKIA010000108.1:0-562753 GCA_029289565.1 Mycena galericulata
CCAATGGCGCAAAATATCTTTGCCTGCTACAGACGTGTTATTCAAAAAGAAAAACACGGAAGGACACACAAGGGGGCTGTGAAAAATCCAGTCGCGTCCTCGCAAAGCGGCGTCAACTGGCTGCTTGCGAAATTGGGAATTCTCATCGTTTGGGCAGGAATTTGCCAAAGTGTTCCCACATCGGTCAGGATCGACAAAAAAGTGCCCAATGCAATTGGGCGTCAACGTGTTGGAAAGCAGCTCGTGTTCCCACACTGAGGTTGAGGATTCCTTTTCAGACGCTGCTCAGTTGATTGAAACCGGCAATGGCTGTTATGAGAACTGCGGGTCCCGCATCGCCGACTGTGCGCGCCTGCACCGACTTTCCACGAATTCCCAGGCAGAAATTGCAAAGAAATTGGCAGTGTCAGTCGGGCTACAAAAGTTGACGATCGTGCACTGGGGGGGAAAAAGCAGTTTGTCATGACATTATGACCCGGGCCCAAATCGAACGAGCGACTCCCGCTGATGGACACATTCTATGAAATAGCAGCAGGTGTGCACCATACGCTACTCCCCATGTAAGCATGAACATGGACGCCCACTTCATGTCGGACAACGACCAGCCGCGCACGAGGTTTTTATTTATGCGCAGAGTTTGCAGTAGACGGAGTGCTGAGTGTGCTGCGGCTATCAGCTCACCAGAAAGCAACCAGGCAGCGGATTCTGGGCACATTTAAACCTTTCGAGCATGGATCGACGCTTCCCAACAACGATTTTGTGCGTCAATGGAAAACAGGTCCACTCCTGCGGCCAACGACACTCGGCTGAATCCTGCGAAATCATGTTCGAAAGGATCTCAGGGAACTGTCTGCAAGTGTTCCCACAGCAGTCAATGAAACCGAGGCCAGTGATGGCGAGAAATCGACTACTCATCGCTCGTTCTCCGATCCGATCGAAATGATATACACAACGTTGAGGCCGAACTCTTGCAGTGAGGGGCTTGACCGTGACCGCTACTCATGGCAAGTTCTGTCTGCCACTCTCACAAAATTATTTCAAGAGTTCACATGAGTCTCTCAACACATCGTTCCGGAGATTCAAAGTCTTTAGACGTGAGAGCTGAATGCCGAGACTTGTAGTCATTTTGGAGCGCAACAGCCAGTCGAGAAGAGGTGGACAAGGTCATGTTAACTACCGCAAGACGCTAGCTTCCGCCCCGCATTTGCGACCCATTGTCCTCACCTCACCCAGCTGCGGCTCGCGCTGGATGCCCGCCGAGCCCCCGAACTCTCGAAGGAGGGACCCCAACTGACCTACTGGGATACTTGCAAGCGAATGCACACTTGTGTTTTAGGTGGCTCTCTTAGTCATGTATCTTCCACTAACGAAGGGACGCCTCAACTGACTAGCCGCAGAAAACGGAAAAAAAAGTGCCCAAAAATCGAAAAACATGGCTTCGCTCAGACTCGAACTGAGATCTTCAAGGTAAGAGCTTGATGACTATATTAATTTGACATGACGCACTAACGTTATGCTACAAAGCCGTTGCACTCATTGGGAGAAAACGGAGTTCGTCCGAACGCTGGAAATTGGAGTGGTCACCGTACATCACAAGTTGACAAATTCACTTTTTCGTGAAAAAGCCTTGAAAAGAGGAAAAGATTTCAAAAGAGATGATCACTTTTTTAGGCCAAGTCCCATTTCCGGAAAAAGACGAAAAGACAATAAGAGACCAAAAAGCGATCACTCAAGCCTGCGTACAAGCTGAGAAAATAGCTTCTCAAGTGGAAATAAAAGGAATATATGAGCCTACATGCAATAAGTGGCACATAAACCCAGCAGCGGTATCAACGGGGAGCGAAAGACGAAAGCATAGCTCCGTATGCATTTGAGAGAGGAATCCTCCTGTTGGTTTGACAAGAAATGCCCTGCAACAGCATAGGACGACAAACGGCACTGTATGTTCTCGTAAATCAGAATAAGTGATGCCATGTAGTGCGATGGAAGGTGACGGGTCTGCGCAGGTCCACATCGCGCTCGACTTTTAGAAGAGAACATGACGACCTGATGGCCAGGGAGCCGCACAGGGCAGGAAGGATCATGAGAAACTCTGCTGCATGATATTTCCGACAACTGGAGAGCGAGAGACAAGAGACTAGAAGAGCAGGCGAAGAGCGGGCACTGTCCAGAGCTTTAATTAATCCAGTTATCGCACAGAGCGAGCCAGGTCTTGACATCAAGAGTAGGGAGGGGCCCAGCCTATCGATATGAGAGCGGTGGAGGAGAAGGACGATGTGCTGCGGTTGATCAACAATCTTAGCAAAATTCACGAGTCAGTGAACCGTTTGCGCGATGCGTGCCTGGTCCTACAAGGCTCTGTCGCATACATCGAGAACCTACCGGCGGGGCGTTGGATCTCGTTCAAATAGCACAATACCTCAGTTTTGGTGTTACCCGGCCTTGTCCGAGTTTTAGGGTCAGTACGAAGAAGCTGAGGGTAATTCAAGTGAGCTATAATAATTTCCTGAGCAGTAATGACCCGTTTCTACGAAAGACTAATAAGTTGCCCAAGCTGCTAAAAGCTGCGCCAGAAGTAGATCAACAAGTGTTGAGAGCGGGAAAAAGCGGAGGAAAAGAACTTGTCAATTGGATGTAGGTAAGGAGGTCGGATCCGGAAAATCGGCCTCAATCTAACTTTTGTCCGGACTTTTCAGATGTTCCCACGCTTTCTGGGGCTGCAGAAATCGTTTTCTCAGCAAAGCCGTCATTTTTCGTGTTTTTTGCTCGAAGTTTTTCTCAAATTTTGTCCGGACTTTGCGATCCGACCTATATTAGGGTAATAATCGGTCCTTGTAGGTATTCATTTCCTTTTTTTTTTTCCCCCTTCGTTGACACGTGACTTGTGCTGGTTTGCCGGACTCACCCCCAGGCACAACCAGCTGGGGAAAGTGTTAGCATGCGTCAATCGGACCTCTGTATCCGTGCAATCGACTGACTACGTCCCCGTATGATCTTGGATACACTGTCCGCTTTTGAAAATAATTCTAGAACTAAAGAGCGCGCCGATGGACGTGAAAAACATGGTCAATAACCCGGGCCTGAATCGGCCTAGCAACTCTGCTGTTCGAATGGCTGTACCCTAGATGGGCAGTTAAGAAAGGAGAACGAAAATTCATCTTGGACTCGCGTGCGCGTTTCATGCTCACATGGGCGCAAGTCAAAGACCCGGCGCTGAATTGAACGGGGGAATCACGTCCAACTTCAGTTGCTGGCGAAACGCTATGGAAAAGAAAAGAAAAACATTCAAATTTGCCTTTAAGGGACCCGGGCCCGAATCGAACGAGCGACTCCCGCTGATCGCCGAGTTTGTCCGAATAGCAGCAGGTGTGCACCATACACCACTGGGTCTTGGCTTCAGCCCATCTACAATGGAATAGGTGCGTCTTTGGATAGTAAACTTTTGCAACCAGAAGTGTACTGAAAAACCATGGAGGCAGACACGCTTCATTCCACGTCGACCGAATCACGCAAAACGGTTAGGAAACATATCGGGTTCAGGATCAAAACTCGACCTGCACTCTTTCCTCACCACGCGGATAACAGACGAACACTTGATGTTCAAGTCTCCGACAGCGCACAGCCGTTTCAAAACTTTGGGATGCAACGACGCTGGGTGCGCTGCGCAAGATTTTGACTGGATCCACCCGGTTCTCTTTCCCGCGTCTGGAGTTAAACCTGAAGGTTGGGATTACCAGGTGCGCAGACTATCGACCGTCATGGAAGGGTTTTTGCACTCAGGTCTGTCTGCAACAATCGACAATCCATATGGCCGCAGAGCAAAGGAGGGTTCAGCACTTTCGTTGAATTAACAACTGGAACACGGAAAGATTTGTACCGTACGTGAAGGCTTACCGTTGGAAGCAGAAATACCAATCGTGGATCAGAAAGTTCACCCGAACTTCAGTGGTGGCTTGGACGGCATACGATCCATGCTTCCACCGTAAGGCTGATAAATGTGCTCCAACCGCTGAATCCTAATTGCAGCCGTCGCTTGAACATGCAACGCCGCAGAAAATGAAGAAGCATCAGATGGAAGTTCGATCGAGGAATTGATACTGGTAAGAGAAACTCGCCACGGTCGTGTTACCCACGGAGGGATACATATGGATACAGGTCAGGGAAATAGGTGCGGCCTGGTGGCGTAAGGATCACACCCGTTCCTCTTTCGGGTGGTGCGTACTCCCGTTCGATTCGGGGCCAGGCATATAAATGTCGGATCCGTACTTTTTTCGTTTTGTTGCAAGATTCGCCTTTCTCGAGGTGCACGTCCTGATGTTGTCCGTGCTGTTCATCGGCGGTGCAAAGCGCCGCCATCATCATCGAGCGCGCGGCGGTCAAAGCGCGCGCGATGCAGATCAACGATCAATCAGCCTCGATGCGAGTGCCGATCGAAGTGCCGCGTCGGCTTGCAGTGATCGATCGTGCCGCATCGATAAGGGATCGGAAAATATATTGAACTCAGCGCGAGGCGCTCCCGCGTGTTGGAAAAGAACATATTATATAGGATGCCTCTCTTTCATCCATGCCGCGCAGTTACAAAACCCTCGACTACGACGACGGCGATGAGGATTACCACCCGGCCGGCAGCACAGTGCCGCACTTGATGCCACCTCGGAAGAACCCGGGCCGCAGGGCGAAAGCCTTGATTGCGGCCGACAGTAATACACGCGGAGCTGTCAACTCGGGTGATCGGCACTGTTCGGCACTGGCTGATGGGAGCAGCCACTGCCGGCCGCTAAGTTTTGATGGACATCGGTGGCGCACAACGTCGCCACCGCTGGCGACCACTGGACCTCGCTGGCTAATATACCCAAGCAGTCTCCACTGTTCCCCATCCATTTTTGCTGGACCTCATTGTGCGTTGTTGGGTTGTAGCGGATTGAATAGCCACCAAGTCCCAGTATAAGCCACCAGTTTTCAATGGTTGGAGTTTGAGGTTGTTGATAATTTGATTCAAATTCTGCCTACACTGGCCCTCGTTGGCTCATGCTGGTGGAATTTCTTCCCATTGGCCAGCAAAAGCCATCAGTTTTCACTGGTTCACGTCGGCCCAACTCTCTCGCGTGGGCCAGTGTAACCCGTTGTGGTTCATTGGGAATAAATGGTTCTACGGGAGTTTTACCTATATTTTCTGCCAACTCATTGCTTCCGAGAGTGAGACCGATTCAGGAAGTCAACGCGGATCGGTATTTGATCAGGATATCACATGACGCAACGCGTAAACATTTGTTGAACATTGTGCAGGGCAGCAGATCTAATAGCGCGTCTATATAGGTATTAATACGTGTCGCATAATTAAATAGTTGATTCAGAACGTCTATAAATGCTTGCTTGTGATAAATAAATATGATATAAATATCAGGGCAATGTCAGGGTGTGCCGAAGCTAGGATACAACAAACACAAGGCTCAGTTGAGCCCAAAACGGCCATGTAAAAACTTGAAAATATTGTGATGTCCCCCCCCCAATTTATTGGGAGTAGTATATATCTCCGTGGAGTCTCCGAGCTCATTTCATGGTAGGTTGACATTTAGAAGCGAGCGCCCACAACCCTCGCAAGTCAGAAATAACTGCTTGGACTACATACTAAGAAATGAACACCAGTTCAAAAGGCAAGCTGCTCATATCCTCGTGCACATGTGAAAGTACTATAAAATGTGTCCAGTGTATTTATGTAGATAACTGATAAGATATTCGTGGAAACTCGGATTTGGCCCCTGGTCTCCGGTGGTCGCCACTATTATACGGTGGACCCCAGTGGAAATCGCTGGCGAGCGAAGATGCGGCGGTCCAGTGAAAACCAGTGGTGATCGCCGGAATCCATACCTTATCTTGGCGCCCGCCGGTACACCACGCCAAACACTGTCCATCAACATCTGCCAATGGCCGCCAAGAGTCACTGGCGGCCACCGGCGGCCGCCAGTGACTTTTCCAGCGGCGGGTATATTACTCGCGGCCGATGTGCGCGAGGCGGAGATCGCGGGCAGATGTCTGGATTCGTACACGCTTTCGAAGGACTACAGAAGCTGCAGGTCGTCTCCGACGCTCGCGCGGCACAGTTCGATATTCACCCACGCGTCATCTGCTGGAAGGACAAGAAGGAGCGTGCCCTTTACGGCGGATTCATGCCGACGGACGAGACTACAGTGAATGGGTGGCTTCACACGACGCGCCGTGGAAAGCAGCTCATCCGGGTTGGCTTGATCTCGAGTTTTGTGAAGATGACGACCAGAATGGAGGAATGGGGGAAGAAGAACTGGCATGTCTGGCTCCTGATGGTGATCCAGCGGGCAATGGCTGTCTACGACTGCAACGCTTATGACTTCCTTCCTGGGACACGGTGGTCGAAATTCAACAACGGAAGGGCAAAGACGATTGTGAACGAGGCCGTGGGGACGGTCCCGCTCTTTGTATCGCAACCGGACGAGATCGAGAACAGGGATGGCATTTGTGTCCAGCTCACTGTGGAGTCTGCTGAAGCTGGTGAAGGAGGGGCTCGTGGTCCACAGGGACAGGACGGGAATCGACGATTTCACTTTCATGAGTCCGTAATCCTCTTTTGTTGCTCATACTTGTCTTCTCGCCTACTGCTGTACACGCTGTCGACCTGTTTAGAAGAAAACGTCAATGAATCTGGGCGTTTCAGTTGAATCCCGCTTAAACGTGTTGGAAAGCAGCTCGCAACAGCTAAAGTGTTGCGTTTCGGTGTTGGAAAGCATCTCAGGGAAAAAAAGGGCGCACATGGGTCAATGCCCATGGGTGTTTCGGTTGAATCCGGTGAAATCGTGTTGGAAAGCAGCTCAAGAAGCCGTCTGCAATGGCTAAAATGTTCCCACATCGGTCGTGTTTCGGTTGGAAAGGATCTCAGGGAAAAAAAGTCTGCACATGGGTCAATGCCAATGGGCGTTTCGGTTGAATCCGGTGAAATCGTGTTGGAAAGGAGCTCAAGAAGCCGTCTGCAATGGCTAAAATGTTCCCACATCGGTCGCGTTTCGGTTGGAAAGGATCTCAGGGAAAAAAAGTCTGCACATGGGTCAATGCCAATGGGCGTTTCGGTTGAATCCGGTGAAATCGTGTTGGAAAGGAGCTCAAGAAACCGTCTGCAATGGCTAAAATGTTCCCACATCAATCAGGGAAACTGAAATTGAGGATTCGTTTTAGACACGCACCCCAAACCAAGTTGAAGCCACTTCCGACAAATTCCCGTGGCCGAGAAATCCGCGGGTCGGAACGCTACGGACTTGAAAACAGACCAGTATTGCCTGGCTCCATAATGGAATAGAATGCGATTAGCTACAGGCGCAGCGAAATTCACATCGAGTAGAAATGGCCCGCAGATAGCCTGAATGTTGAACCACAGTGTGTTACCATTACATTACACTACCGGGCCATACCTCTGAGCGCGTCGCAACAGCTACGGAAAACAAAACCAAAAAACCAGTTATTTGATATCAGATGACGCGACTCCCGCTGAAGGGAAAGTTCCAAAATACTATTGCAAGCGGGAGTGTACGGGTCTGCCCATCTACAATGGAATAGAGCTACAGAATGGCACGCCCTTTCAAAACCTTTTTTCACCGCGCCTGCCGACCAGTTTCAGCCCCTTCTGATCAGTGCGATAACTCGGTAGGAGACGCCTGAGAGTACTGACACGTACCTAATGCAGGACGCCTTTCGCGACCCTCCAACGGACTTGAAACAAATTTCTAGCAAGCGGGGCAAACTCGGAAAGCCACCATTAGGGTACCAAATGAAACATATCGGGTGATCGTAGGTCTAGAATCCGAGTGAGGTTTGCGCTCTTCCTCGCCAGTCAAAACGTTTCGACTAAGGCTGGCTAAGATTATGAGTACATTCCATTATAATTTAATGTAATGCTAAAATTACGATTAAATACACCGTGAGGATAATATTAGGCTCTAATATTATTGACCATTCAATTACGATATCTTACGATTACATTACAATATGGGGTACCGTACTCGAATGTAATGTTAATTATATGCATATGGTCTGGGTGCACAAAGACCTCTGTTTTTCAGACTATATAGGGCTTAGTATGATATAGAAGGCCTAAATTTATACCCCCACTATTTCCTCGGCTCATATGGACCAGTGTCTGGTGGTGTAGTTGCACAAAAATTGAACGTGGGTGATCATGTGATCTGGTTCAATTTACCATTATGTTGCGGAATCAAGATATATGAACTAAATGTGGCTTTCCAACTCATGGAGTCTGCTTAAAGTTCTAGTACACCTCTGAAGCTGTTAGACGTGTTTTTTCTTTCTCGGTGTTTGGTGCCTGTAAGACTTGGTATAGTCACCTCTGTGAAGATTATGGCTTCCAGTGAAATGTGATAGGATTCAGGCACAATTCAGGACATTCGGGGAGCGTTCCCGACACCCAGATAGACCGAAAACTTTTGTGGAGGAAAAAATCGGATTAAATACAATTAAATATGGTTAAATTACGATTACATTACATTATCATAACCCTTACGATTAAATATGCGCCTCAACCCTAATATTATATTACGATTACAGTACATTACGGCCTGGAGGTGTATTTAATCATAATCGTCCAGCCTTAGTTTCGACAATAGGAGACGCAACGACCAGCCGAGGCTGGGTGCGCACAAGGTTTTTTACTTCTGCATTTGTAGAGACATGAGATCTTTTCGAATCTGCCTATAAAAGTTGAAAAAGCTGCGCCAGTTTTTATGACCCAGGCCCGCATTGAACGGGCCACTCCCGCGGATGAGAACCTACAGTGAATCAGGTGTGTTACCGCTACACCACCGGGTCTTCCCACGAATAGTATGGCAATCCATCTTGGACTCGCGCGAGTTGCTGGCAAAACGTCCAACCTTGCTTTCAAAAACATTTCATTTCCAGTACAAACACAACACTATGAACACGATGACATCGAATGACACCGCCTAGTAGTGGTGGAAAATATCCGCGGAGTATAATGCTATTAGGGCGGTCACTTTTCGAGGTGCAAGAAACCAAACTTGATGTTCAAGTCGGACGATCGTGGGAGAGGAGACACAATGACTAGATCCACTTCGTTGGCGTCCCGGGCATGCGCGTGAAGGTTGGGATTACCTTGCCTACCCAAGGTGCGCATGAAAATTCGGTCATGTATGTGAGGGCAAAGTGAGTTTGGGAGTTCCGGAACCTAGCCTGGTTTCATGTAAATCCGTGAAGATGTCCCAAACGGGATTTTTTTTATTGGTGCTGTAATCCTAATTGCAGCGGCAAAGGATTCGCGCCGTGGAAGTTCGATTCAGGAATTGATTTGTCAAGCACGAAGCAAGAATAACCCTCGTCAACTCGAAGGAAATGCACGTTTTACGGTAGCCTGGAATAGAATGGGGAAAGGCGAGTCAATCCGCAACGCGTGCAATAATATCGCACGCAGGTGCACCACCTCGGGAAAATTTCATCATAGTTGTCGCAGAGGGTGCACGCCCTTTTGTTTTTCACTGGAGTCTGGAGTCATGTGGCGAGGAATCTTTTTTTCATGATACACAACATTGCATAACCAGAAATTGAATGACAGTGTCTGTCAGTTGCAAACCAATTAGTTGTGCACCCCTCTGGAAATTCCTGCATTTTTTTGCAACATGCTAAATTCATTCATAACTCTGTATTTTCGCACATAACTTTGAAGAGTTTCGTTGGATTTTCACACACAAGATGGAAGATTTTCCTCTGATTGATTTCCAACGCTTTCAAGAGGTCTCTTCATGCTATATTGTCATTACAGTGGTGGCCTGGCCTGGCCTGGCCAGTCTGAGTAGCATTTGGTTGAGAACTGCAAACTTCCAATTGAATAGCCATGTTGGTCTGGACCCCGGAGAGATCTGGACATGAAGGCGAAATAAGTTACCACTGCCCAAGGATATGTTCCTGTGCCACAGCCTGAACTCTGAAGGTTACAACCAGGATACTGCCACAAATGTTTGTTTCCAGAGCTGCCTTGAGATAAAAAATTGGTTAGACTCTGGAGATGCATGGGATGGGCAAGATTGTCTAAAACATTACTAATACTATGAACCAGGTTTTCCATAGAATAAAAAAAATGCAGGTGCTCAAATCAAGTACATTACCCCAATTACACAAAAGGTTTACAGAGTAATATACCACCATCAGAGTCAGCCTAAGGGGCTTTATGCACCTCAGAAACATGTCCTTAAGCATACCCCTTTTGCGGCACGTGGTCGTGCCACCGCGTTGTCTCCAGCCGTGACAAGCCGGATCAGCAACTCTCTCATGTCAACGGATACTGGCCCGAACATGAAGCAGAAATGACTAATAACCGAAAATTGAATGCAGTGAATCTCTTTGGTTCCAGGTTGTGAAGCAGGCTCGTGCACAAGCATTCAAGTCAGTATGATTTACTTCTATATCTTACCCCACTTGCTTTCAATTTATTTTCGCAATGACCAATGTTGCATGACTAAATCTTTGTTTGTCCTTGTAGCAAATGTTGGCAGATAGGCAAGTTCCCTAGGGTAGCCAAACCTGACGGTTCAGCAATGAAACAGCTTCGACATAGACTTGTCAAAGTTAAATCTCTCTCCGCTATTCTTGTGGGAACGCTGGATTAATGCCATCGCTGGCACTCCCAAGTAAGCTGAGAGGATATTCGATGTATGGAAGGTCGCCAGGTATGACGAGAAAAACGAAATCGTCCTTCTTTGGAAACACCACCGGTGCTGCGACGGAGGTGTTACAGTGGTGCGGACGCTCAGCCGGATCTTCCTGCTTCCTGCTTGCTGACAAGGATTGCGTGGACCGAAGGAAAAAGGAAAGAAATAGAAAACATCAACTAGTGACCTGGCCCCGAATCGAACAGGGGACTCCCTCCGATGATGTGTTACACAAGGCCGAAAATCAGAGTAGGTGTGTTACCCATTACACTACCAGGCCATGCATGCATGTCTCACACACACACTGTAGAGTGGCTGTTTCATTGGCAGCTTACAAACGCAAACTGAAAGGGCATATCCTCTCAACAAAAAAGAATGGCAGGTCTACACTCGACTAGGTATCTGAGGCAGGAATTGCGACTCAATGGAGGTCTTCCCGTGATCAATTATTTCAGAAACCGTCTGTCGACTGATGCCGTCGACCGCAGAGGCAACGAGTGCAGTAAAGATTCTCGCGATGCTGTCCTCGTTCGAAGCAGCCTCCAAATGAATCGGTTTTGCACATAGGTCTGCGAATAACGCTCGTTTCCTTCTGTTGTTCGAACGGGGGGCTTGTTTTTCGATTGAGGAAACATTCTTCTCTGCGTACTATTGCCGAAAAAGGGTACGCTCACCAAGTTGAAGAACGTGACGACATGTCCCGCAATCGACTTGCATCCGTAAGGCTCCACCACTCGCTAGGGATACATGTCAGGGAAATAGGTGCGGCCTGGTGGCGTAAGGATCGCACCCACTACACTTTCTGCGAAAATCTGGAGTGTCCATGGGAGGTTCCCCGTTCGATTCGGGGCCAGGCCATAAAGAAAATGTCGAAGCGGGATTGCCGCCAAATCGAGTGGTTTTTTTGTTCTCGCCCTGGATCTCAATTTACAGACAGATCTCAGCTTACAAGATTCTGGAGGGGAGGCTCTCCAGTTAGCCCTGTTGGGCAGGAACTTTGACACGAATGCAACTGCTAGGATCCCCGTGCAAACGTGTTGGAAAGCAGATCAAGAAAGCATCCCAGTAAAACTGAGGTTGGGGACGAACGGGTGCCTCCATTTCAACTCTGTGCTGGATAGGTGCACCGGCCTGCACCAACATGGGGCTTTGCATGGGGGCTCATTGACACCCCATGGACCCCCAAACCAAGTTACAGCCGCTTCCGACTAATTCCCAGGCAGTGCCACTACGTTCATCCCCCTAGATCTAGGCTTACATAATTAGATGGTACGCTTGCAACGTTTCCACTGTAGGTGTGGACTAGCTCTCAGAAAGAGTTGTGGCAAGAACGACGGAGACGCTCACTGTGCCAGAGGCATCACATGTCGACTCATGCCTTCTGTCAACTCATTGTCAGCTCGAGCGCTCTTGAATACACTCATTTGTGTTCCAAAAAGACTTGGTGTAGGAATCCGGGCACTTGACTTCACGTCGCTCTGAACGAATAGACGAATCCCGAGCAAAGCCACCGTAAAAAAAAAGAAGAGTGCTTAGCCGAGATTGACCTGACCCAGACTCGAACCGGGAACTCCCGCTGACTCGTGATGAAAGTGCTCAAATCAGGCAGGCGTGATACCATTACACCACCGGGCCATCCCTCGACACGATTTTAGCCCGAATCCAACTCCAAAATCAAAAGGGCGATTTTGTGACAGTGGGTAACAAATCGATTCTACTTCCTGTCTTAAACTCGAATCTCACTTCCGAGAGCAATCCAGAACTTTCCAGTCACCATGGAGCCATTACTTGGTGTGCGCCCCGAATGGCTTCCACCATGTCATCTTTTGACGGGAATTAAAAAAAAACTGCACATGGTTCTAACGAGCTACTGGAGATAGGCATTACAAATGGAAGCGGGGTGTGTTACCCATACACCACCGGTAAAATGCTGGTTACCATGCACTCAGTGGCGGATGGCCCGCACTCGGTAAACCTGAGAAAATTGTGAACGATCATCCGAGGTAACTCCGGGGCTGGGTCATACCCCAGCCGCTTCTTTTTGGGCTACTAGATACAAAGAAAATGGGCCACGCGCCATGCATGCTGCATGCGGTGCACAAAACAACAAGGGACTCTGTGGAGATGTCGTCGGATAGCGCTGCTCACCTACAAAGGAATAGGTTCCGAGATTTGCCACCGATGACCTTTCAGTGTAAAGAAAGGCCTCTACTTCGTCTACTCTACGCGAGGTGAGCAATTCTGCCTGCGACTACGACCCGAGATGGCATTCGAGCGCAACAGCCAGCCGAGGAGAGGTGGACAAGGTCATGTTTCAAAGTCTTGTTCTAGGATTGCGGTACCCCGTTCTATAAAATTCAATTCGTTATTTTTTTTTTGTGCTACAGCAATGCATCGAGCTCGAAATCTTTCAAACGTCGCACGCACCGGAAATAAAAAATAAAAAAAACCTGCACATGGTTCTAACGACCCGGGCCCGAATCGAACGAGCTACTCCTGCGGAGATAGGCATTACCAGAAAACTAATTGAAGCGAGGTGTGTTACCCATACACCACCGGGTCTTACCAGCTCCAGGTAAAATGCTGGTTACCATGCATTCCAACACCGACTCAGTGGCGGATGGCCCGCACTCGGTAAACCTAAGAAAATTGTGAACGATCATCCGAGGTAACCCTGTTCGATTCGGGGCTGGGTCATACCCCAACCGCTTCTTTTTGTGCTACTAGATTGAATGGCTACGAAGAAAATGGGCCACGCGCCATGCATGCTGCATGCGGTGCACGAAATAACAAGGGACTCTGTCGAGATGGGAATAGGTTCATGCTGTGGAAACGAGATTTGCCATGACCTTTCTGTAAAGAAAGTGGTTCGCTTGCCTCTACTTTGGTGGCTTTAAATGCGAGGTGAGCAAATCTGCCTGTGACTACGACCCGAGATGGCATTCGAGCGCAACAGCCAGCCGAGGAGAGGTGGACAAGGTCATGTTTCAAAGTCTTGTTCCGATATGGAATTCAATTCGTAAATTTTTTGTGCTACAGCAATGGATTATTTTATACTGGAAAAGCCTCGCATGCATCGAGCTCGAAATCTTTCAAACGTCGCACGGAAATCAAAAAAAAACTGCACGGGCCCGGAAGCGGGGTGTGTTACGATACACCACCGGGCCCCAGGATTCCATTCCCCGTTCGATCCGGGGCTGGGTCAACTAGATTGTGGTGTTTAATCAAGGAATTAATTATTTGCACCTTCGAACAGTTGACACTCGCTCTCGGCAACGCAACTTTGATATGTTCGCTGAGCTCCGCATCAAAAAGAATTAACCGCTCACCATGAAATCTTGTTGGACAAGCGAGGAAACTCTCGGACCTCTTCTTTCTGTCAACACATCCGGCAGAAACGTGAAGCTCGGATAGTCGAGCGCAACAGCCAGCCGAGAAGAGGTGGACAAGGTCATGTTTCAAACACAGAAAGCGAACAGTGGGAGATCATGGAATTTGTGGCGGTACAAAAACGAACTTTCAACGCCACCGCAGAGAGCACTTGCAGCGCATACGATCACGTTACAGAAAAAATATCAAAAAAAAGCTCGCGTCCTTCACTCCTCCTCGATTTGCGCTGATTTATTCCACTTGCGCACTGCGTCCAGATCTATGTTGCCAGAGAGCTTTTCGCGCACGCGCTGCATTAACTTGGCTTGGTCTTCCCGAAGCCGCAAGAGGAAGGCGGCAAAGTAGAACACCTGTCTTGGCGACGAAAGATCAAATGTCCGCACGTTTCGTTCCACCAGATACAATTGCTGTGAGATCTCAGCATGATCCAAACGCAAAAGTAGAAAAAAGCCTTGACCTTTTGGGTGGATGACTGCCAGCCCATGAGGATGGCGCCTAGCGTACCTGAAGTCACCAAACAGTAGAAAGGCAAGTCTTGGATGCCAAGGGCAGAGTAAAACGAGACGAGGGAGATGAGATACATGCGGCCCTGGTTGAGGGCCTTTCCGGTGGTCTGGTCACGCTTCTTGTGCTCTACCGTAGCGTGAGGGAGAATAAGGTGGCCCTTGAAGGAAGCAAGTTGCAGCGGAGAAGTGGCCGCCGCCGGTGGAGAATTGCCATAAAACAGATCATCAAGGATGCCTGTTTTCGACGAGGAGGAGGAGGGTCCCATATGTTGAATGATAGCGTCGGTGAGCTTCAAGGAGACGCTGGGGATGGAGATGAACAGAATGGCGTCGCATTTGCCATCCCGAGGCTCAGCAACCGAACGTTGTTGCACGAGTTTGGTGAGCTTGGCTGCTGGCATCGCCTTCACGCTGGAGTGGAAAGTCATGGCTTGTTTGACGGCCTCATGGGCCTGTGTTCCAACCTCGAGATCGAGCTCGAGTGTTCCCACTTGCGCCTCAACACACAGCTTGTGGTGATCCTTTGCCGCTGTGACAAACCGTGGGGTCGCGAGCGTGTCTGCAAAGATGTTTCGGGCAAAGTGAATGGTGTGCTCCAGCCTTGAAACCACGATTCAACTGCCCATTAAAAACGAATGAAACCACCACTTACAGCACATGGGGTGAAATTAGCTCCTTGCGGAGAACATAAAAGTGGTACAAGAGCGAGTCCCATGCGTGACGGCTCTCCGCTTCGTAGACGCTCAACTCGCTGCGCTTCGCATCCAACAGGGATGCGCCCACTGTCGCCGATAACAGAGATGAGAGGCGAGCGAAGAGCAGCGCCTGGTGGTCCGATGAAAGGAGCGGTAGATTCGAATCAGATCGGAGGTCTGTCAGAAGCGCGTCTCGAGCATCGGTCAGAACCAGATCGACAGGCGGCTTCTAAAGGTGTCTGAGCGCCAGTGTCAACCAAACCAATCAACATAAATACCTCGTCCGAATTCACTCCCTGGGAGTCGCACATCTCCCCATATAACGTGAGCATCCCGTTGATTTCCATCTGCTCCGCCGACCTTGCTTCGTTAAAGGGGATCCGACCCAGTGTTTGAACCAGCCGATCGAACATCCAAGTCTGGATTTGAGGTGTCTCTTCGACCACACCACCGGTGGCGGACTTGGCGGCCATGCTGGTGCGGTCTCTTAGCCAACACAACACAGCGCCAGAATGGCCATACCTTGAGCTGGACATGCGGGATTTCGGATTCTCGGGGACGAGCATGTCTTCCTTTCGCCTTGACCGCGTTGGAAAAAAGGCGTACAAAATAAGAAAGCGCAGGCTTACATGGAGAGACTTGCAGGGGGAGTGGGGGGAAGAGACAATGATCTGCCACACGCTTCGACTTCACATACCCACCGACTAACACGGTCCTGATCAGAATGTTCTGATGAGACACCGTCGGAGCGCCAACAGAACCTGTTGTTCTGGCATCCTGTCTTTGCGCACGCAGAAATCGCGGCAAAATCCTGTGAGAGGCCGAGGACGAGCTGTGCAAAGGAGACTGCCTGAGCCACGTTCGTCAAGTCGAATACGCCCAGTGCAGTGCCGGGGGAAGCGACATGAACCATGCGCTGCATAGAATCTCGGTGAAACGTCATCCAATGATCTTCAGTCCAAAACTGACCGTGTCGGAATCCACCCAAGATACTGTCAGCTTCGCAATCGTCCCCGAGAGGTCAAAGCCGACCGCTGGCTGGGGAATCCCCCAGACATGACGCTGGCACGCGACGCTGGACACGAGGTCGACAATGTTATCCTTGTCGGCAACGCAGAGGAACGGAAGAACCGCGGAGAGGTGCTTTCCACGCCCCGGAAGAACGTGGGCCTCTAGAGGAACGTCAATGGAGGACACGGAGGAGTCACTTTCGCTGTCGACGCTCATCGGGTAAACTGCTGTATCGGCGTCCACGGTCCGAGGCTGTACCTCGGTGATATATCGGGAATCGTCGCCAAAGCTTTCCACGGAATGGCATGCAAGGAAAGTGGCCATCCCGTCCAAGCTACCTTCATACGGCGTCCTGGTCCGAGGCCGTACGAAGGGTGTCTCTGTGCTGCGATGAAAAAGTAAGCCAGAGTCATACAGAAAATAGGAATAAATACAGGGTAATGGCCTCTTTGCTGCACATGTGAGCCAGGACGCGCATCAAGCTGGACACGAAAGGCACAGCCGAACGCGATGGGCCGTAATGCACGATTAAGGAACGTATGTCAGAGACATGGGAGAGCACGAGGTTGAAAGCCTCGCTCAGAAGCGTGTCGCAGCAGTCCGTATCGAGCAAAGTCGCCGGTTTTGGGATTTCAGACACAAGCGGCAGGTTTCCGCTGGATACGGACGGATAAGGTCCGGTAGCACACCAAGCAGGCAGGGTAGCAGCCAGAGTACAACGGATTAAAGACAATTCCGGTAGCCAGAGAGCCCAATCCTCGATAGAGTGAACCGTCACAGATATTGACTGTGTCATGGGAGTGAGGAGAGTTGGACACAATCACGTGGGAGGTACGTAACTTGTTACTTCCAAACAATATTGTTTATTGCATGCCACGACGTGGCATCGCGCAATGACACCGGCCATCAAAAAACGAGGAGATGTATGTGGGCCCGAATCGACTGAACGCTAGGATGTTCTCGGCTGCGGTTGGACAATTTGCAAAGGCTAAATCCTCCCACTGGATGAAAAACACATTAGGCTTCATTCAGGTCCCCAACCATGATAAATTGGTTACTCCCGTCGCCCAATCTAACTATCAGTATGCTGAATAGCAAATTTGAATGTGTTGGCATGATTATAATCCTTACAATAATTTTTCGGCATGATGTGGAAGACATTAATCCACGGTTCACGGAAGAGATGTTGTTACGTCCGACGGGTGATAATATGATTGAAACTACATGTACACTACTGCGCAGGTGGCGACTCCCATGACACGCTCCAAATTCCACAACAGGTGGGACGTGTTGGAGAAGTGGAGCGACCACACGCTCGGGGTACAATGGATGAAATAGGTGCACTCACTCAAACTCCGATTTTCGGACCACTCATCCATCAAAAATCGCCGCTTGGACCGATCCAAGAATATCTTCAAGAATGAGGTGGCTGCGCTACGGTTGGTCTACCAACTGTTTGACTCGAGCAGTTGGTTTGTACACCGCCACTTTGGTCGGAGCTCCCCGAGCTACCATATCAGGACTTGTAAGCGAGGAGATCTGAGGGGAGCTCGCCGGGATATCAAAACGGGCAATCCCTTGAGTATTCTGGGATCCACTATCCCTGCGTGAGCTTTTGAGGTTCTTCTCCGATCCCATTTTATTCCTTTCATTGCAGATAAAATAGGCAAAAATGAATTTATTCACAATATGTACATAAAACACTGTAAGTGTGAAATAATGACTACATAAGTACGAGAATAATAACCAAGTACGAGAATGGGCGAGAGCTTGATTGGAGACCAAAGATCTTGACAGTCTTGAGCTTGAGCAGATAGCCAAAGGGAAGGTAGCAACAGGTGTTTGGATTTGAAGCGAGACTTGAGGTGACTGAAGGGAACTTGAAAGACGACAGACAAGAAGAAAACGGGCTTGATGTATGGGTTGAAAGACTTGAAGCAGTCCTTGCAGTGCTGTCGAAGCAGGGTTTGAGAGTTGAGGACAGGTAACGGCGAAGGAGAGGTCCTGTTTTTGATTGATCATCAACATACGCGCACCGAAAATGTGAAAGAGATTGTTTACGCATCGTGGATCTCCGCTTTTTGCATCAGGTGTATGAGAGATGTACAGATGCAAGTCTAAACGGGGCCAAAGTAGACAACGATGTCCTCTTCTTAAAACCTCTCGAACGGGAGATCACAGAATGATTCTCGGGATCCCCAGCCGAGATTTTGTCGGACATCCTCCGATGTCAAGGCTCCCATTGATATCTGACCAAATTGGGGGTGTAGGGAAGTCCTTCATGTTAATTTATTACCTCGATGCGCAGGCTCGGCATGCGACGTGGCCATCAATGATAAATGGTGCCGGCCGCTCCTCGGCCGCTGCGGCGTTGATCGATCGATCAAAATCGATAACGCGGCGTTGATGCGGGGTGAGATCCGCCCCGCTGCGGAGTTTACTGATCAAGATCGATAAGGCGGCGCGGGAGATGCGCCTCATGTTCAAACATCTCTTGTTTCTAAACCACCACCATGCCGCCCCGCCGCAGCTTCAAGTTCGCCTCCTACGACGACAACGATGAAGCAGATGCCGATTACGCTCCCGCGGGAGGCAGCCACGAGCGCGCCGTAGTGCGGACCCGGAAGAACCCGGACCGCCACCAAGCCAAGGTCGTTATCCCGCCCGATGTTCGCGCGGCGCAGTCGGCAGGCGCACTCCTCGACCCCTACGCCGTTTCGGAGGCCTACACCGACTTCCTAAAAAAACTCCAGCTCGTCTCCGACGCTCGCCACGGTCTGTTCGACATCCACTCCCGCCTCGTTACTTGGAAGGACAGCACCGAGCGCAAAGCATTCCGCAAATGGGCCCCGAACCAGTTCCTCAGCAACGAGAACACGGTGAAAGGCTGGCTGCACGAGCGGCGCGGTCCCCAGCCGGTTCGTTTGGCGGTCGTCTCCAGTTTCGTGGACAATCCGGTGAAGACCAAGACTTCGATGACGGAGTGGGGGATGTCGAAGTGGCACATATGGGTGCTCATGGAGATCCGTGCACCCAAAGGGCACAACGGGCGGGCGCTCGCCATCTACGACTGCAATGCGCAAGACTTCCCGGATTGGACTCGTTTTACAGAGTTCAACAACGCGAGGTCGAAGACGCTCGTGAAGGTGGCGCAGGATGGTTGCCCAAATGTCCCGCTCTTCGTCTCGAAGCCGACGCAGGTACTCAACAACCGGGGGATTTGCGTCCAGCTAACCGTGGAGCGGTTGATGGAGTTTGTCCAGGAGGGGTTGACGATTCAGAGGGACGCGTGGGGGAAGGTAGTGGAAATCAACAATTTCACGCGAATGAGCGCGTAGTTTTTTTTTTTTGGGTTTCTGGTTCGACCGTTCCGTTGTAACACTATGATTTACTTGGAATTTGTATAGCCGTTGAACGAGAGTTTTTCCCTTGATTCTGATGCCATCTTGTTGAAAAGGGCGTGAAGAAATAGCCTGCGTCGAAACCATCTGTACATACTTCAAAAAGGGCCGGGGAAGGGTAACGATTTGAACAGCACCCGGGAAAAAATATACTGAGAGCTCTGAGCGAGAATTTTTCGCTTAATTCCGATGCCATCTTGGTGAAAAGGACGTCAAGAAGTAGCCTGTGACGAAAAAAAAAGCCCCGCGTCGAAACCGCCTGTACATAGGCCGGGGAAGGATAACGATTTAAACAGCACACGGGAAAATATATATATACTGAGAGCTCTGAGCGAGAGTTTTTCGCTTAATTCCGATGCCATCATGTAGAAAAGGGCGTCAAGAAGTAGCCTGTGACAAAAAAAAAAGCCCCGCGTCGAAACCGCCTGTACATAGGCCGGGGAAGGATAACGATTTAAACAGCGTATGCGAAAATATATATTACTAAGAGCTCTGAGCGAGAATTTTTCGCTTAATTCCGATGCCATCTTGGTGAAAAGGACGTCAAGAAGTAGCCTGTGACAAAAAAAAAAGCCCCGCGTCGAAACCGCCTGTACATAGGCCGGGGAAGGATAACGATTTAAACAGCACACGGGAAAATATATATATACTGAGAGCTCTGAGCGAGAGTTTTTCGCTTAATTCCGATGCCATCATGTAGAAAAGGGCGTCAAGAAGTAGCCTGTGACAAAAAAAAAAGCCCCGCGTCGAAACCGCCTGTACATAGGCCGGGGAAGGATAACGATTTAAACAGCGTATGCGAAAATATATATTACTAAGAGCTCTGAGCGAGAATTTTTCGCTTAATTCCGATGCCATCTTGGTGAAAAGGACGTCAAGAAGTAGCCTGTGACAAAAAAAAAAGCCCCGCGTCGAAACCGCCTGTACATAGGCCGGGGAAGGATAACGATTTAAACAGCACACGGGAAAATATATATATACTGAGAGCTCTGAGCGAGAGTTTTTCGCTTAATTCCGATGCCATCATGTTGAAAAGGGCGTAAAGAAATAGCCTGTGATGGAAAAAAAAGCCCTGCATCGAAACCGCCTGTACATAGGCCGGGGAAGGGTAACGATTTGAACAGCACCCGGGAAAAATATATATACTGAGAGCTCTGAGCGAGAGTTTTTCACTTAATTCCGATGCCATCTTGTTGAAAAGGGCGTCCACCCTGCGTCGAAACCGCCGGCATTATTTATTCAGATGGGTCCACTTTCGTCAAGTCCAATTTTTTAATGTATGCCGGGCATGTCCAACATCGTATACATACGAGTACATGTCCGGGAAATACGCACGGCCTGGTGGTGTATGGTATAACACGCCTGCTTGACTGTTCAAGGACAAGTTAAATGTGCGCAGGAGGTTCCCCGTTCGATTTGGGCCAGGCCACTAGATATACAGCTCCGGGACTTTTTTGTTTTGTTTTGTGGCTTGTTGCGAGATGATCCGGTAAGCCTGCGGCAGTTTCGCTACACCTCAGCGCAACAAGTGTGGCCTGGTACTACGCCGCGATGTCGTGGTCGCTTTATTTAGTTTTTTGAATCGACGGTTTCGGTTGAGAACTTCCCTCGCCTGGACGTGAATTTTTCCGAGGGCAGCGCACGACCGAATGACCCGACTGTGTCAACGTCGGGTCTGAACCACTTCCGACAAAGAACGATCGTCCGTGCTCGAGTGTGGAGGGGAAAAAAAAAAGCAGCTTGTGAAGACCTTTACGACCCAGGCCCGAATCGAACGAGCAACTCCTGCTGCCCATTGGAAATGCATGCCATTCAATTGAAAGCAGGTGTGTTACCAGTACACCACTGGGTCTTGCCTGCTTTCGATCCATAATGAAATAGTATGGCCTTCATCTTTCATTTTCGAGGCGCAGTCGAGATGCTGTTATGACCCCGGTCTTGGATACAGGGCAGTTGTTCTGTGACTCCCGCTTCGGACAACGACCAGCCGAGGCTGGGTGCGCACAAGCTTTTTATTTATGCGTGTGCAAAAATTATTAGAGGACATCTGCATTCAGGATCACAATTCAGCTCCAGTTGGTTGACTGCCTCAAACGTATTTACCGTCTTATATTACATCCGAGAGAAGTTGCATCTGAACTGAAGATGTGCCACCCAAGCTAATATTGCACAACAACGATTCAAGTGCGTCAATGGAAAACGGGTCCATGACACTAGGCGCACGAAAGGATGCGCCTCCATTATCAGGCAGTCAAAGCAGGCAGATTGAAAGCCTCGCTCAGAAGCGTGTCGCCGCCGGCTTCGAGATTTCACACCCGGCAACGTAGGTTACTTCCTTGCAGCTCGTCGACGCTGTCGTCTATAAAACCTCTTTTCACTGCACCGTCTTCCATGAATACCTCCCAGATCGGGAGCGAGGCGGTGAGGTGAGTCGCGAGGTGGCCTTGACTCCGGCTGCTCTTGCTTTCCATTCTCATGCTGCGCATAGGGGGGAAAAAAATTACCCGGATCTCCCTATAGAAGGTTCAGCGACTCCCACTATGGTACGATAATAGAAGCAGGGCATAGTTGACCAACGTTGGCCCCAAAATTTGTGGCTGATGCGGACGTGCACCAAGGTGGATGAGCGGGGAGGATGGATGCATTCGCGTCAAGATTGAAAGTTCAGATGATCCAATTACTTTTCACCAGTAAGATTGCCAGCAGCAGTCTAGAATTGTCCTGCTGCACACAGCGCACTTTCATGTATGAGACATAATGCTCAGAGTTTTGATTTATTCAACGGCCTTGTGGTGTAATGGGAACACACTATGCTGAAATGGGAACTCGCACTTGCGGACTTTATACATAGAGACTTGCGTTCAATTCGCAACTGGGCCATCATTTTTGTCTCCATCCCGGCCCTCTGATATATTTTGGTTATAATAGCTTTGAGGGTAGGAAAATGAGATGTTTTTAATGGATAAGAGGGAAATGAGGTGCGACTGCGAATGGGTATTACAAGATGACTAGCAAGGAGGGAACCTATGAAAATGAGGATGGGAGAAAATGGGGTTTTTAATGGATCATGGGATCGATCCCACAGGGTGTAACAGCTACATGGTTGTCTAAAACCTGCCCATTTAGTAGGCCCTAATGCATTCCAGGTGACCTCAAAGAACCCGAATGTGGTTAGATCATCGAAAACGGTTGAAATATGAGCCAGGGAAGGGCCAAGGTCAAAAATTTCCTTTTTGGGCCAAAAGCGTTGATCGCCAAATTGTAGAGCTCATCAAGGGCTACAAGAGTCTATTATACCATTTTTTGATTGGTGGCCTGGTTGGCCCGCAAAATGCGAAATACTTTCGAAAAGCCAGCGCTTTTTGATGAAATAGGGGCTATGCATCCCAATACAGGCAGCCATCAATTATATGGCACCCAATACGGACAGCCATCACTTGTAAAGCAGCCATCAATTTCACGGGAAGACTCATCGATTTGCACCGAGCCATCATGCCTAGCAAAAGAAAGCAAAATATATTATATTCATGAAAACAAATGAATTTATTCCCACCGGAAGCCCCTCTATATAGGCCGGCATCCCAAGATAACGTGTTACACCCTATGGGATCGACCCCAGGTTTAACACGTTGTGAGGTGAATGGATAGGAGGGAAATGAGGTGCGACTAGCATGAAAAGAACAGCACCACATGTATATCACCAATACCAACATCGCCAAAAACGAGCTGCTTCATGCTGCTTGTTATACACCCACGAGTTTGCCTGCAGAGCTAGCGGACATGAGGAACCAATCTTGTGGGGTGTAAAAGCGAGTCATGTGCCAGAAATGCCCTGAATGTGCGTACCTGTCGATGGAATCACGTACCTTGGAAACGGTTGCATGGCGCAGTTGGTTAAGGTGTCATTTGTTGACACGGATGACAAATCAGATCAATATTTTGGTCTTGGTTCGACTCCCGCTACTGTCCACCTTTTCCTGCACCATTACCTGGGCATTGTCTGCCTTGAACGTCCTAAATAAAAATAGCCTGGTAGCGTAGCAGTGTGGACCAAAAATAGTTGCAGCAAGGTGGATAAAAATAGTGAGAGCGTTTAAAAATAGTGACAGCGTTCAAAGGTACTAACAATAATTGCAGCCTGCAAGATAAAAATAGTGGGAGCGTTCAAAGGTACTAAAAATAATTGCAGCCTGCAAGGTAAAAATAGTGAGTGCAGCTAAAATAGCAGCAGTGGCTAACAATAGCAAAAAGCGTCCGAAAAAGGAGAGGAAATGAGCACAGCCACACTTTGTCTACTGAAAAGCAGTGTCGAAGCAGTGCCTGGGAACGACCGAAAAAGGCAATATTGTGATCGGATCAGGCCCAAAAAGGAAATTACGTCACAATCCGTTAAGCAAAATGGGAAAACAGATAGTTAGAGCCTTGATGCAGGCAGGTTTAACAAGGAATGTCACGTAGAACGAATTCCCCAAGGCTCGAAAGGGGATGGATCTGACCCTCGCCTTCCCTCTATATTCCATGCCGAAGCCCGGTCCCGTTCCATTTGATTCCCTCTATATTCCATGCCAAGTCCCGTTCCATTTGATTTGATTTTTTAATTCCATTCAATTCCGCCTATATCCCGTTCCATTTGATTTGATTTTTTAATTCCATTCAATTCCGCCTATATCCCGTTCCATTTGATTTGATTTTTCAATTCCAATCAATTCCGCCTATATTCCATGCCAAATCCCGTTCGATTCGATTCGATTTGATTTACTTCAATTCAATTCGATTCGATTCGGCGGAGGCTTGGGAGGGGTGCGCGACCCAATGTTACCTTGGGCTGGAATATGGGCATTGAACGTGGGCAGCGTATATCAACTATGATCTCCATTCTCCTAGAGCAAGGCATACCCCTTGAAATATCACCGTCTTGCTTGGCTAGTCGGAAACTTCACGACACGGCGGGCCATGTACCCTTGGCTTACGGCACGGTGGATACAGAGTCTAACCGAACGACGCAAGGCGGATACAGAGTCTAACCGAACACGGCAAGTGGATTCCGAGCTCCCGTTTGACTCTCGCCGAGAGCAGGCCGTCTTTCGAAATGTTTGGCGTGGGGCGGTATTTCAAGCTGGATACAGAGTCTAACCGAACGGGTTCCGATGAAATGCACTACAAGGCCGATACCCGGAGTTAGGGGCGCGCTGCGCTTGCCCTAACTCCTCGAAAAGGCGGCACACGGCCATCATCAACGCCGGCTAAATCCCTTGAGAGGTTCTTTCTCTACGTTCCCATCCTAACTCTAACCGAACCCTAACCAGCGGAGGTGGGACGGCACGGCTGATACCCGGAGTTAGGGGCGCGCTGCGCTTGCCCTAACTCCTCGAAAAGGCGGCACACGGCCATCATCAACGCCGGCTAAATCCCTTGAGAGGTTCTTTCTCTACGTTCCCATCCTAACTCTAACCGAACCCTAACCAGCGGAGGTGGGACGGCACGGCAGATACCCGGAGTTAGGGGCGCGCTGCGCTTGCCCTAACTCCTCGAAAAGGCGGCACACGGCCCAATCTCACAAAACGGGCGCGAACCGGCAACTTTATGTGGCCCTCGAACCGCGTCGTATAGAGCCTTGATGCAGGCAGGTTTAACAAGGAATGTCACGTAGAACGAATTCCCCAAGGCTCGAAAGGGGATGGATCTGACCCTCGCCTTCCCTCTATATTCCATGCCGAAGCCCGGTCCCGTTCCATTTGATTCCCTCTATATTCCATGCCAAGTCCCGTTCCATTTGATTTGATTTTTTAATTCCATTCAATTCCGCCTATATCCCGTTCCATTTGATTTGATTTTTTAATTCCATTCAATTCCGCCTATATCCCGTTCCATTTGATTTGATTTTTCAATTCCAATCAATTCCGCCTATATTCCATGCCAAATCCCGTTCGATTCGATTCGATTTGATTTACTTCAATTCAATTCGATTCGATTCGGCGGAGGCTTGGGAGGGGTGCGCGACCCAATGTTACCTTGGGCTGGAATATGGGCATTGAACGTGGGCGGCGTATATCAACTATGATCTCCATTCTCCTAGAGCAAGGCATACCCCTTGAAATATCACCGTCTTGCTTGGCTAGTCGGAAACTTCACGACACGGCGGGCCATGTACCCTTGGCTTACGGCACGGTGGATACAGAGTCTAACCGAACGACGCAAGGCGGATACAGAGTCTAACCGAACACGGCAAGTGGATTCCGAGCTCCCGTTTGACTCTCGCCGAGAGCAGGCCGTCTTTCGAAATGTTTGGCGTGGGGCGGTATTTCAAGCTGGATACAGAGTCTAACCGAACGGGTTCCGATGAAATGCACTACAAGGCCGATACCCGGAGTTAGGGGCGCGCTGCGCTTGCCCTAACTCCTCGAAAAGGCGGCACACGGCTAAATCCCTTGAGAGGTTCTTTCTCTACGTTCCCATCCTAACTCTAACCGAACCCTAACCAGCGGAGGTGGGACGGCACGGCTGATACCCGGAGTTAGGGGCGCGCTGCGCTTGCCCTAACTCCTCGAAAAGGCGGCACACGGCTAAATCCCTTGAGAGGTTCTTTCTCTACGTTCCCATCCTAACTCTAACCGAACCCTAACCAGCGGAGGTGGGACGGCACGGCAGATACCGAAAAGGCGGCACACGGCCCAATCTCACAAAACGCGCGCGAACCGACAACTTTATGTGGCCCTCGAACCGCGTCGTATAGAGCCTTGATGCAGGCAGGTTTAACAAGGAATGTCACGTAGAACGAATTCCCCAAGGCTCGAAAGGGGATGGATCTGACACGTTTTAATCCCCACATGTAGGTCAGGTCAGATCCCATTATTGGAGATAGTACGTATTGTGACTTTGAAGTCAAGACTCTATCTATTTCTAGGGTATATATATATATTTTTTTCCAAATCGATATTTCTAGAGCCATACTCGATGAGCGTGCAGCCCAGTGTTGTTGTCTATCTCGCGGTCGATCGCGCAGTCATCGCACCCAAGAGTCTTCAGCCACTCGTCTATGACCTGATTGTCCTTTTCCACATGTCCTAGCACAGCAAAGGTTTCGAGCGCACGGCATGCCTTTCCAGGGTCGATCCGCGAGTGGACCATCTGCGCGAGGTCCCTTGCCATTTCCGGATAGAACTCGCCTCCTTGAAGGTCCAAGACGATGTAGGTGAGCTCTGGTCCGATGCAAAGGCCGTTGACGACCGACAGCTCCGGCAACAACATGTGCCATCCGTCCTCCAGAGAGGCGATCAGCGTCCGGACAGTGGGAAGGGCGGTGAGGATCATGTCGAGCTGCCCGATGTTCTCCCCGTCGAGGATTGTGACCAACTCCAGGTGCTCGATCTCTGTGCGTGGGTTCCGAACCATGAAATCCTCGAACGCTTGCACGTCGCCAAAGTCGAGGTAGGGGATCTCGACGACGAGCTTTTTCAACATCGGGAAAGTGGCCCAAAACAGGAGTTCACTGCCATGAATCCAAAGCGTGTTCAGGTTGGCCAGCGCAATGGTCTGCCCGGGGCCACCGAGAGGCATCCTTCGGGGCAGCTCCAAGGTTTGAAGAAGCTGCGCCGAATGGAGGCTGGGAATAGGATACTGCACCAAGTTGTTCTCCCAGCAGCTCGCAAACGTGAGCAGCTGGCCGTAAGGCAAAGGCAGCCCCCTGTCGAGCCCGGTCAACGACCGGACAGCGACGTCGGTTAACCTAGGTGCCAAGCCAAAGGGCGCGAAATCGGTGGGCCGATGCTCCAGCTTCATCCATGGGTGCTCATCGATGCTGATGCTGAGGCTTTCCAACAAGGGGAGTCGACCCGTGACACCTCCCAACGTGAAGTAGTGCCAAGAGGTGAGGTTCAGCTCCGCGGACTTCCATTGAGTGCAAGCCGACACAAGGATCTCGAGCGCCTCCAGCTCGTCGTCGACCGGGAGCTGGAGGGTGGGGTGCCAATACTGCGAGATGTCGTCGGTGTCGTAAACAACGGTCAAAGGCACGGTGCCGGCGCGACGGAGGTGTTCCTGGACCCCATACAACGAGAACGCGGGCTTCGTCACCTCCACCTTGATCGTCGACCACAAGAGCCGGCTTCCCACCGTGATCTCTCTCCAAAGGTGGCACACCTGAGACGCCACAACAGCCAAGGCCTGGCCCTTGTCGTCGTTGGGACCGTCGTCCTTCACCATGATGTGGAAGATGCGGTTGAAGAGCTCAACAGGCAAGGTGGAGATGAAGTCCGCCTAGGTAAAAACATTATGTGAGTGGAAGCTCAGGACGTATAAAGTGAGAAGAGGGGGAAGACGTTATATGAGGGGAACACCAGGACACATAAAAGTGTTCAGAGGAGCACAAGGAACAGAATGCTTAGTCAGCAAGCATGACCTACCTGAGCCATAGGTAGGTGGGGGGAGGAAGCAAAGGGAGGGGAAGGGTGGGTTGCACAGAGCCCAGTCTTATATACATAGAGCCTGAGGGCCGGACTGGGTCCTTGATGGTTGCTATGTCCTTATGGGGATAACACAGCAGCAGATAAGGCTGCTTGCTGGAATGCATTCTATGTGACCCTCCTCCACCCCCACATAAAGTCCTGCTACTCTGAGAACTACTTCAAGGTCGGATGGGGGACAAATGTAATGCCGTCCAACGATATACCGACCATTGTTCTAAAAATAGACCCCCAAACCAAAGTCGTAGAGCTCGTCGAAGGCTACAAGAGTCGTCTAGTTCACTTTGCAATCGGTGGCCTCGTCAGCCCACAAAACACAAAATACTTTCGAAAAGCCGGCGCTTTTGAATGAAAAAGGTCCACCCCTATGAACATGTCTCTTGGGCCAGGTTCTTGGAAACACGTCACACACTCTACACCCTCCTGATACAATCTGCCAACAAGTTATTTTTTGAGACTTTATGCGACCCTTGATTGGTGACAGATAAAGTCTTGAGCCAGGCCACGTTCCCGCGAAACACGTCGTACACCACAGAGGCGCTGCACAGTGCTTGAGCCGGTGATACACAACGGGAGCATTGATCTTAATCCGGAATATCAACCGCCACACGTCGTACACCACAGAGGCGCTGCACAGTGCTTGAGCCGGTGATACACACCGGGAGCATTGACCTCAATCCGGAATATCAACCGGTGGTGTTGCGTCGTACACCACAGAGGCGCTGCACAGTGCTTGAGCCGGTGATACACACCGGGAGCATTGACCTCAATCCGGAATATCAACCGGTGGTGTTGCGTCGTACACAACAGAGGCGCTGCACAGTGCTTGAGCCGGTGATACACATCGGGAGCATTGATCTCAATCCGGAATATCAACCGCCACACGTCGTACACAACAGAGGCGCTGCACAGTGCTTGAGCCGGTGATACACAACGGGAGCATAATCCAGAGCATCAATTTGTGTTTCTATGTGGTGTTGCATCTCCAGCTGACGGACACACTTCTAAGACGGGACAGACACCTGGATGTGTAGGCATCAATGGGAAAAAGCTCCGGGACAACAAGTTGTTTATTGAGACTTTATGCAACCCTTCATTGGTGACATATAAAGTCTCGAGCCAGGGCACGTTCTCGCGAAACATGTCGTACACAACAGAGGCGCTACACAGTGCTTGAGCCGATGATACACAGCGGGAGTATTAACCTTATCAATGTGCATTTCTATGTGTTGCATCTCCAGCTGACGGACGGCAATGGGGAACAGTTCTGAGACACCGAGTTGTTTAAT
This sequence comes from Mycena galericulata, assembly GCA_029289565.1. Taxonomy (NCBI): domain Eukaryota; kingdom Fungi; phylum Basidiomycota; class Agaricomycetes; order Agaricales; family Mycenaceae; genus Mycena; species Mycena galericulata. Next base: position 29,455 of record JARKIA010000108.1, read on the forward strand.
GGAAACTTTATTCTACCATTGATTGTGACACATAACATCTTGAACCAGACGTAGTTCTTGTCATTTGGATGCTGAAATGAGGACATGCCAGGTTCCTTGAAATGGAGCGTGAAACACTTTATGTGACCTCAATTTTGGAGACATAAAGGGCTGGGAGAGACATGAATTGGGCAAATGCCAGGTTCCAATGCCTAATTGCCAAGTTCTAATGCCAATATGCCAAGTTCCAATGAATAATTGCCAGGTTCTTCACATTTGGATGTGAAAATGCCAGGTTCCAGTGCCAATATGCCAAGTTCCAGTGAATAATTGCCAGGTTCTTCACATTTGATTGAGAAAATGCCAGGTTCCAGTGAATAATTGCCAGGTTCCAGTGCCAATATGCCAAGTTCCAATGCTTAATTGCCAGGTTCCAGTGAATAATTGCCAGGTTCTTCACATTTGGATGTGAAAATGCCAGGTTCCAGTGCCAATATGCCAAGTTCCAATGCTTAATTGCCAGGTTCCAGTGAATAATTGCCAGGTTCTTCACATTTGGATGTGAAAATGCCAGGTTCCAGTGCCAATATGCCAAGTTCCAGTGAATAATTGCCAGGTTCTTCACATTTGATTGAGAAAATGCCAGGTTCCAGTGAATAATTGCCAGGTTCCAGTGCCAATATGCCAAGTTCCAATGCTTAATTGCCAGGTTCCAGTGAATAATTGCCAGGTTCTTCACATTTGATTGAGAAAATGCCAGGTTCCAATGAATAAATGCCAGGTTCCAGTGCCAATATGCCAAGTTCCAGTGAATAATTGCCAGGTTCCAGTGAATAATTGCCAGGTTCTTCACATTTGATTGAGAAAATGCCAAGTTCCAGTGAATAATTGCCAGGTTCTTCACATTTGATTGAGAAAATGCCAGGTTCCAATGAATAAATGCCAGGTTCCAGTGCCAATATGCCAAGTTCCAATGCTTAATTGCCAGGTTCCAGTGAATAATTGCCAGGTTCTTCACATTTGATTGAGAAAATGCCAGGTTCCAATGAATAAATGCCAGGTTCCAGTGCCAATATGCCAAGTTCCAGTGAATAATTGCCAGGTTCCAGTGAATAATTGCCAGGTTCTTCACATTTGATTGAGAAAATGCCAAGTTCCAGTGAATAATTGCCAGGTTCTTCACATTTGATTGAGAAAATGCCAGGTTCCAATGAATAAATGCCAGGTTCCAGTGCCAATATGCCAAGTTCCAGTGAATAATTGCCAGGTTCCAGTGAATAATTGCCAGGTTCTTCACATTTGATTGAGAAAATGCCAAGTTCCAGTGAATAATTGCCAGGTTCTTCACATTTGATTGAGAAAATGCCAAGTTCCAGTGAATAATTGCCAGGTTCTTCACATTTGATTGAGAAAATGCCAGGTTCCAATGAATAAATGCCAGGTTCCAGTGCCAATATGCCAAGTTCCAATGCTTAATTGCCAGGTTCCAGTGAATAATTGCCAGGTTCTTCACATTTGATTGAGAAAATGCCAGGTTCCAATGAATAAATGCCAGGTTCCAGTGCCAATATGCCAAGTTCCAGTGAATAATTGCCAGGTTCCAGTGAATAATTGCCAGGTTCTTCACATTTGATTGAGAAAATGCCAAGTTCCAGTGAATAATTGCCAGGTTCTTCACATTTGATTGAGAAAATGCCAGGTTCCAATGAATAAATGCCAGGTTCCAGTGCCAATATGCCAAGTTCCAGTGAATAATTGCCAGGTTCCAGTGAATAATTGCCAGGTTCTTCACATTTGATTGAGAAAATGCCAAGTTCCAGTGAATAATTGCCAGGTTCTTCACATTTGATTGAGAAAATGCCAGGTTCCAATGCCTAATTGCCAGGTTCCAGTGCCAATATGCCAAGTTCCAATGCTTAATTGCCAGGTTCCAATGAATAATGGCCAGGTTCTTCAGATTCACACCTCAAAAGGACAATATGCCAGGTTCCATGGCCAGGTTCCTTGAAATGGAGGCTGAAACATGTCAAAAAGAAGCCCAAATGGGATGTGACCCTAGATTTGGGTTGCATAAAGTGCTGGGAGAGGCCTCATTTGGGCAATTGCCAGGTTCCATGGCCAGGTTCCGGCGATTTGGACCCCCAAATGAGCCATTGCCAGGTTCCAGGCCAGGTTCCGTAGATTTGACCCCCAATTGAGGAAAAGAGTCGCGTTTCTCCCAAAAAGGGGGCCGAAAGACGAAAAGCGAAGCGAAAACGCGAAAGAAGGGGCCAAAATGTTATGTGACACCGACCTCACGTCGTATAAAGTGCGCCGCAATCGGGGGCCTGATCGGGCAAAAGCCAGGTTCCGCGCGCCAATTGCCAGGTTCCGGTCGAAAAAGGGGGCCGCGCGACGGAACCTGGGGCCAGGTTCTCGGATAAGATAGTTAGGTGTAGAAGGAGTGGGGTGCGCCTCGCCCATGCATCACGTCGTGGAACCGGCAGTGCGTTTTTAAGAAACCCAGACAGTTCCCGCTAATAATCAAATACGACGGAGTCAGAAAGAGGGGAAATAAAGTGGAAGATGATTAATATTATTGAAGACGCACCACACTGCACAACCGACACCAGATATCTGACACCCGCAAGATTCTTTGCTTATCAGCCGTGCCACCTCGGGTGGAAAGTACTCCGCGTCGAGAAAAATGACGGTGGCATCCACACCGGAACTTGCGGCGAACCAGGAGCCCCCGCCGTCGGGATGCGCACGGCTGTGAACGTGCGCACCACAGCCGTTGAAGTTACGAGTTAGTGGCACGACGCGACCAGTGCTGGATGCGGGACTCGGCGCCTCAGGCAACATTTGGGGTGCGGCAGGCTCAGCGGAACCATAGACGTACGGCCCTTCCTCTGCGCCGCAGGTGAGCGCGTAAAAAGGGCCCGAGTTGGGCCCGCGGAGCATGTCGAGCATATGGTGGTGGCAGAGATAGTTCAGTAGAGTTTGAGTTGAGAGGGAGGTTTATTATTATAAAGCCACGCCTGATTGTTAGCTCCGAATCGGGAATCCATTGTTTCCAGACGTTGCCCAATTCCCGAATACTTCGACTCGCCGAAACGCAATCGTTTGTTTGACGAATTAAAATGCAAATGCGAAAGCCGCAGAGGGGGCTACGCCGCCGAGAGCGAGGAACGAGGATCTTGGCGCTGGCGTTCCGATGCAACTCGCAAGGTTTCTTCCGGTTTGGCGCTAGAATTTGAATCGGCCCGCCTTTGCCGCTCATCCACCGATCATAAATAGGGACTATCAAAGCTCAGATTTCGACCTTATTTCACCTTCCTTTCGTCTCATCCAGGAAGCTGAACCGAGCTTCGGCATGAGCTCCATCTCGGCATTAGACTCAGGATCAGCGGAGTACGAACATGGCACGCGCGCCGCGCGTGGAAATGCCACATGGCCGCGTATTGTTGATGTGCCGAAGTTAAGCCGAAAGTGCCGAAACATCATTTCGCTCATTTCAATAGCAGAATCTGAGTTGAATTTCGTTTCGGGCACTCGAGGACATAAAATAGAATAATGTGTGGAGACAAATACAATTGAATTCATTTGCTGTCAGCGCGAAGGATATGATACACTATATACATGAAACATAGTAAGTTGACAAATAAAGGTATGAGTACAGTATGTACATGGTTGAATTAGGTCGTTGGGCGGACAGGATACCTGTGTACCGTGCGATATGGTACATGAAATGAGAGCGTCAGGGTGGCGTGTCAGATAGATAGACGGATCGGTGAAGGTGGAGGCATTCGAGCTGAGACGGATAATGAGGATTAGGCCAGGTCGAACGCAACAATATGTCGCATGATCCACAGGGATGCGAGCATTTCTGTACCATGATCAGATTATTATGATAAAGATATGAGCGCAAGCCGCACCTGGTGCGAGATGACCGAACTGCTCCGCGATCTCCAGGATACAACCAGATGAGTTACTGTACTCGGGCTCCCCGGGTGCTTTCAGGCTGTAGGAAGCAATCACGTAGGAATTCGAGTTTGTGCACTGCAGTATTCTCGCCAGTAAGTTCGAGAAAGATGCATCGGTAGAGCGACGTACGGTCCATTCCTGATTCTCCTTCGCATGTCGGGCCCATTGATATGTCTGCCCATCTGAGCCCACGAACCGCCGAAGTTTGGAGCTAAATTATGGTGAGAGAAGTAATTGATATTTCGTGAACTACATACCTCCCCATAGACGATGCTTTTGGGAGATACTTGTTCATAGGTTTGGGAGCCGAGGAAAAGCTGATCGTTCCCAAAGCATTATTAGGTCCAAAGTCGAGGCCAACGAGCGGTTTCGGAATTGCGCTTTGGAAGACAGTGGGCGTGGTATTGTAGATCATGTACGACGTGTGGCAGGAATCGCGCGCCGTGCATCGAACGGTGAGGTGAAGGCGATCATGGATATCGATGAATTCGGAGCCAGTGAGGCGGCCCGTCGAGTCTTCGAGGATGAATGGCATGCCATACCGTGTCGACATTGATAGGAGACAGGGATGGACCAGTGTAAGCGACAGAAAGCTCACTGCCAGAGCTGAGGGAGCGGGAAGTTGAGCACATCGATGGCGGTCTTTATTACGCGTCGAGGTAAGACGCGCATCCAAAAGGGGAGGGCTTCGCGTGGTAGAGTGAGATCGATCGATCCCACAGATTTGGGCGATACAGTCGGCATCCTCCGCATGGGATAGCTGTGGATAGATAAATATCCTTGCCGAGCTCCAAGGAAATCGAACTGATGGGCGAGAGTGATCAGCCTCAAGTTGCAGTTGATCAGCGCTCGATGTTGAAGGCACGGGGCTTTCATTCCTCACCACGAATACAGGCCCTGTGCACGCTGCAGTCGCGCAGATTGTGTGGATTTATGCCTGCATGTCCAACAGAACCAGCGGATATCCGTAATAGCCCCTGGAAGACTCAAGTGAGAAATGACGCCTGGATTATTCAAGTTATTATGATGGATTGTCTCATCGTTGCGATTCTGCTTCGTTGTGCGCGTAGAAATGGCGGGTTATAGTGCCCGAATGACCGCATTCCCTACACATTCCACACACGCGCCGTTCCACGGGACCTCGCTGAGCAATATTATCATCCTGAGTCTTATCCTCACTCTGGAACCGCTCAGGATCCGTCACCTGGACACCACTGGTTAGATCTGGGTCTGCTGCGGATCTAACGGAAATAACTGCCATCATGCGGAAGCATCTACCCGATGTTTGCGGAAAAATAGTCGGATACCGGACCGAGCATCGATGACCAGAGCGCTGCATTAAAAGCGCCGCGCAGATTAAACTCGAAGAGTAGTTTCGCAGATATCATTGTAACAGAAAACTGGTACAACCCACATATGATTAAATTTCATGGCGACGCGCTCCAAATCTCCGAACTATCGGGGCGCAAGATTATCGTGAGGCACCAACGAGGCAATTGTGCATACAGACTGCGACAGCTCAAGGTTCGGGGAGTGCCGGCCGAGTGCGGCCATCATTACATGTCGACCTCTTTCAAATGCTTCTGAGCAGCTTCTCTCGCCTCTACGTAGCTCTATGTCCACAGATCGCGTACACAGCATGAGACAACTTCATAAAGCGATGGTTCCCTCGGGTGATACGTAAAGTACCTCCAACTCTTGCCCAGGACCGAAACTAGAGAAGATGGTTGACAATCGCGAAGTTGCGATCCGGGCGTTTTTGAGCTTCAACATCACCAAGACTTGGTCAACACTCTTAGTCGGCAGACATGGGCTCAACCTTTTTGAAACAGCACCAAGGTAGGGTAAGGGCAGTGTACCTTGATGCAGCCGGCGTTGATAGCCGAGCATGACAATAACAATTTCTGTCCATGTCGACGACGTATACAGTCGACTCATAGACTGAGGTGACCATTAACAGCCATTATTAACACGCACATCCTTTCAGGGTCCTGGGCATTGATAGAATCGAGTCATGCCTAGCCTCCTGACAAGGCGGGATACCGTCACCGGTAAGATACGAGGGCATGCGCGCGGTGAATTCAAAAGTCAAAAACCGCAAATGTCCAGGGAAGGCATGAAGGCTCAACGAGGCTTGGAACATTGACATCTGACGTGGGCTATCCCGTGCTCACACCAGTGCGGCAACACTGTCGTTTGTCATGGAGGCGAAGTAGCTTCGGCGACGGGAATTAGAACAGAACCGATCAGGTCAAAGCCCGCCGCGTTGAAAATAAATAGAGACGCCTCAGGAACTCCCACACCACCTGTTTCCGCCGGTGGAAGAGTATGCTGGAAACGTCATTATCGGCAACAATAAAGGCCCCATGCACGCATTAGTATACTATTACTGTGTCTCCTCCCATATTTCGTGAGTGTTCAGGAAGCTCTTAAGCGATATTGAACGTTCTTGCTTAGAAACGCCGCGGGTTCGGCATATTTATTGCTGGTCGGATCCGGGTAAGAACGGTCAAAGAGATGTCTGAATTAGTGTAGACGGAGTATCGATAAACCGGAATGGAAGTTAGGTCAACGGCCGCATTACTTCGTTGTCGAGAGGGAGATGCGGGATCATCGGTTGAACGCCGTTGTTATGCAAGGTCCCTGCACTTGTTATCGGCGATGGTCAAATTCCTCTAAAGGCCAGAGAGTGGTTCAGGATGCTTGCCGGGATGTTCATGCGAAAGTTCGCGCATTTATGTTGCGCCGTCAACAAGTGCCAAGAAGCGGGACGCGTCGGACATCGCTAATGCCCACGAGATTGTGCGTCTCCGAAGCGCCGCGGGTGTCCGAAGAAGGAATGGAAACACACTCTCGGGACAGCAATAGAGACGCTGCTCACTAAGGAAGACCGCCGATTACCATGCGTGCTTCGAGTGGAAGGATTGTGGGAGTATATGCCAAAGGAAATAGTAAGGACTCTGATTGTCAACCTGATGCTCCATAAAGAACTTGCAGCCTTGGTATTGAGTTTTATGATACGAAGATTCGCGTTCTGCTCATCAGATTTGTGAATCCGATGCAAGGAGAAGTAAATCGCGGGGAAACAGCGTCATCTCCACGATCCGGGGAGGAATTGATTTCAAGGAGCTAGACAGGGTAACAACATTGCGTCGTAACTTAGCATGATTTTCAGCTTATAAAGAGTCGGAATCTTTAGTTCTGATTCCTATGCGGGGGCGGTGGGGAGCTGTTCCTGCAACATATTGACACTCGGGTGGAATGAACTCTAGACGCAACGCACCTTGGACGATGATGATGCGGAACGTAACGACGATTTGGAGCTAGACGATTTCGGGCGTGCGCCTCTACAGGTGCAGATTCATGTCGATGCAAGTCGATGCAAGTTCCCGGCCGAAAAGCAAGGGCTTACTGATATAGCAGAACTTCGACGTGCAGTTTGATTGACCTACACAACAGATGCAGTTTTCCAAGGGGCTGAAACGAGAACAGTTTTGCGAGGGCACGTAGAGAGAGGTCTTGAATCAAGACGAGGACAAGTATACTGCAGCTATAGTCCGACAACAAGGTCACAACGACTTGCAGAACACGCGAGACGCTCCGTCATCCCGCACGAACACAGATTCCAGGTCGGAGAGGGTATATTTCGTCCGTAAACGAAGGGCGAATAAGAGGAGGTCACTCTGATTTCTGTGGGTACCTAGGTCGAAGATGAATGATACTTTTAGGACGTACGCTGAAAAAGAATTTATACTAATAACGTCCACCCAACTATTTGCGCATGAACCGCAGGACCTTGAAATCATTCTGGACGCACATATGTGGAGGTGAGATTAGGTCTCGGCAATAGCAGGGTTAGCGTGCCTTTCATTGATCCAAGGATGTTATAAAAAACGGAAAGGCACAGCAAACATGAGAGCGCTAGATCCAAACCAAAGAATGATACGGCACGAAAGCGCGTAGATCACCATAGGACGGCGCCAAACGACCAGTTCAAGGGTTTACTTGATCGAGAGACAGAAAGAGAGAACGGGAGGGATCCGGGCTCGATGGCTTTCGGTGAGTCCAGGCATTCAACAAGTGGCAAAAGGAGGGTGATAAGGAGGCACTGGTGCTGGGGATTCGTTTCTGAGCGGCATGCAGAGGGCTTCACCTTTGCATGTCGTCAACTGGTCGTGAAGGTTGGGGGTGCAAGATGATCAGCACGTGATGAAACACGAGAAATAGGGAACCACGCTAGGACAAACAGCGCGTCGGACTGTGAGCTGAATAGATGGAGGTGAAGACCCGAAAGTTGAAGGAGCAATTGCTAAAAGTTTTGTCATTTATTGGTTATATACAGCTGATGTATACATAGAACAACCGCCCGCCATTCTGAACAAGAGAGGAAGGGAGGGAGTCTGGAGGGAGGTAGAAGGGAACTAAACAAGGATTGAAAAGCGTAATTTAAAATAGCGAGCAGCGCAAGGAAGAATCTGAGCGACGTAGTAAGTAGCCAAAGAGCTCAGACTACGAGAGAAAGGATTCGGTTCGATAATTTGCACGGGCGAATGTTCGTGAGTTCTTCGTAGTCGTGTATTCCGTGGACAGCCTGCGAGCAACGAAAATTCAGCTTACGTCATCCATCAGGCTAGCAGGTCAGTACACACCTAGGACTCGTCCATTGTGGTGTCCATGACGGTCAAATCGCCCTCGGCGGCGCCGTTGACAGTCGCACCCTCACCATCCGCCTCCGCCGTGGCCCCATCTCCCTCGGGGGCTTTGTTCGCGTTGAGGATCTGGTGCCACTTATCCACCAGCGCCTTCGCGCGGTCCCGGAACTTGAATTCGTCGTCCCGCGGGACCTTGTGCGCCTCCAGGAGGTTGATGTGACGCATGACCTTGCCGATTTTGGAAAACTGCCAGACGAGGTCAGTGCACAGAAGGACGCGCGGAGGAAAGAAAGCACCGTCAGGTAGTCAATATTCATATTTTGGTAACCCTCGACAGTGGTGAAGAGAGTGTCAACGGCGGGCATTTCCTGCATCCATGGCGTATGTCAGCAGTCGGTGTGAGTATCGTTTAGGGACACGCACGTCTTCCTTCGGTAACGACTTGTTACTGCTGAGGAACGTCTTTTGCAGTTTGTGGCGCCACTCGCGGACTTTGAGCGCCTCGGGGTCCGACTCCAGCGCCGCTGTCGCATTCCCGTCAGCTGCATGCGGGAGTCCAGCGAACGAAATACGGACATGCGGAGTCCACCTTGGGCTTCTTGCTGGCGCGGGGTTCGCCCTCCTCGCCGCCCTCCTCCCCGTCTGCCTCCGCCTCCTCGCCCGCATCGTCCTCGCTCTCCACCGCGGCCTTGCTCTTCTTCGCCTTGCCGCCCTTCTTGCCATTCTTTGGGGGCGCCTTCGCCGCCTTGGCTTTCGCCTTGCTCTTGGCTGGGGAAGGTGATGCCGATCGTTTCCTCTTCTTGTCCGGCTTCTCTTCGTCGTCAGCCTCAGCCTCGTCCTCAGCCTCGTCCTCGGCGGGTTCTGGGGGCATGGAATCAGTGTGATTGTTACAATGAGGATATCGGCGGCGGGTAGAAGGACAAGCAGGACGGAAGGACGCGCAGGAGTAGGAAAGGGAGATAACGGGAGGAGGAAGCGGATCGGGAAGACATAAGTGGTGAGAACAAGGTGCGACGGGTCGTGAAGGAGTGGTGTAAGTTGGGGAAAAGTGAAGCAGTAGATGTAGAGGAAAAGAAATCGGGCAGACGCACCGTCCGCATCCAGCTCGTCCTCCTCGTCCCCTTCATCCCGCTTCTTCGCCTTGCTCTTGCTCTTGCCCCGCTTCTTAGCGGCTGGGGGGTTGGCGGCGTGCTCTGCCTCCCAAGCAACTGGGTCGAGGGCCTAGAGGAAGGAGAGAATGAGCGGGAGGTTTGGAAAAAATGCAGGTAAGGTAGTCCGCACCTTCCGATACCCCTCCATCAGCTCGCCGCCCTTCTTCGATGAGTCCTGTACGAACGCTGTGATTGCCTCAGAGGTGAGGCGTGTGAGCTCCTTGGGCGGGAGCCATGCGCTGTAGAGAGAGGAAGGTGAGTTAGGGAGACGGAAGGAGGAAGGAGGAAAGAAGAAAAGGGAGAGGGCGGAAGGAAGGATAACGACGGACGGCGGAGAATGAGACGGGGAGGCAGTCAGAAGTGGAGAAGTGGAGGAGGAGGTGGAAGGGAGTCCAAAGGAGGACGATATCTGGGGAGACGGAGGGGGGGCGGACGATACGTCAGGCGAAGGCGAGAAGGGGCGCTGGAAAGGCAACGGGAGGAGGGAGACAGGAGACGGAGTGCGGAGGAGACGGGGAGGGAGGCGGGCGGGAGGCGGGAGGCGGAATGCGGAGAAGACGGGGAGGGAGGAGGGCGATGGGGAGGCTAAGGGCGGAGGAGACGGAGTGCGGAGGAGATGGAGAGGGAGGAGGGCGATGGGGAGAGAGGGCGTGCGGAGGAGACAGGGAGGCGGGAGACGGGAGACGGGAGACGGAGTGCGGAGGAGACGGGGAGGGAGGAGGGCAGGGGGCGGGAGGCGGAGGGCGGAGTGCGGAGGAGACGGGGAGGGAGGAGGCGATGGGGAGAGAGAGCGAGGAGTTAGTGGAGACAGAGGGAGGAAGGCGGTGGAGGAAGTGCGATGGCGACGGGTAACGGCGAGGCGAGCCAACACGAAAGAAGTGGATGGAACGGAAGGGATCCACGGAGGGAAAGAGGAAGGAGAGAACGCAGATGGGTGAGGGGCGCACGGAAGGAAAGGAGGGACAGAGAAGGAGGACAGAGAAGGAGGACAGAGAAGGGCGGAAAAGCGGGAAAGGAGGGGGCAGGAGGGGCACGGAACGACGGAGAAGTGGAAGTGGGAGAGAGGGGGGGGGAAGACGAAGAACGAGCACGTAGTGAGAGACAGTGAGAGAAAGAGGGTCGGGAGGGAGGTGGTGCAATGGGTGAAAGAGAAGGGAAGATGAGAAGGGAAGGCGGGGGCAGGAAGAAGAAGGGAGGAGAGCACTGGCAGGAGGGAGGCTGGGAGAATGGTGGTGATATATGAGCGAAGCGGTAGGTGGCCAAGGGAGGGGGGGAAGTGCGGAAAAGAAAGGTGGGGATGGAAGGGCGTTGAGGAAGGTGTATATACGGAAGAGTGAAGGAGAGCGAGGTGAGGGAGGCGTTGTCCGCAGGGAGTCCAATGAAGGAAGTCAGGGGAAGGGTAACGGTAACGGGGAGGAAAGATGGGCGCGGACATGGAGGGCGAGGGCGGCGACAAGGCGAAACGACGACGAGCGGTGGAGGCAGGTACGGGGCAGGTAAGAAGTAGCGTGGGGGGAGGGAAGGAGGCAGGGAGTCGTGGACTCAGGCTCGAGGCATGAGGAAGTGAGAGGAGCGAGAACGAAAGGTAGGGAACGAGGCGAAATGCGGATGCAGAGGGTGCGGGGCAAAGAGAGAAGACGTGAGAGGGGGAAGTGAGGATATTGCGGGGGAAGGAGGGAGACGGAATATGGAAGAAGCCGGAGAAAGAGGGTGGAGGATGGAGAGTGGAGGGGGGGGGGTCGGACGGCGGGCGGCGGGCGGCGGGGGCTCACAAGAGAAGAGGGGAATGGGATGGAGAGCACGGGGAGGGGAGGAGGAGGAGTGGGTGAGGGGCGGGCGGGCGGGCAGAGACGGAGGAGAGGGAAGGTGGTCGATGAACGGCGGGAGATGAAGGAGAGCGGAGGAGAGGGGTCGCAGCCAGGCGGGAGCGGCGAGGAGAGGAGCGGGGAACGTGTGGGCACGGGTCGTGGAACGAGAAGGAAGGGGAAGTGGAGGGCGGGAGGGAGTCGAGTCGAGGGGACACGCCGAAGTGGGAGAGATACGAAATCGCCGAAGATGGAGAGAGCGGGATGGGAGGAGGGAGCACGGGGGGACGGGATTGTGAGGAAGGGAGGACGGAAGAGAGAAGGGGACGACGGGCAACGCAGATGTAGCAAATGTAAGGTAGAGGCAGGGGGGGGGGGGGGTCTCGGGGGGAAAAAATGATACGCACTAGTCCCCTGCGGGGAAAAACCGGATGGCGTACACCGTGCTCTTCTTGTTCGCGGGGCGCTCCTTGCTCACGGCTTTGGGGACACTTGCGGGGTCGACGACCTGGGAGCGAGGGAAGTCAGCGTCTGCGGTGGAGATGGCGAGCGATAAGATTTAAATGAAGGGAGGAAAAGGCTGCGGACGGATGCAGGGGTGGGATAATGGACGAAAGAACGACAGCGAAAGTGAAGCGGGATGGAGTAAAATTATCATAGGCAAAAGAGGGAGAAAAAAGTGTCGTGAAGCGAAGACAGCGCGCGGGCTGGCAAAGGCAGCAACGGAAAAGACTCCCTCGGGTATGTAGAGAACGTGAGGCCCGCTTGACACCGCGAAATAGAATGAAGACAAAGAAAAGCGCAAAAATGGCCGGAAAACGGGCAAAAGGTGCTCTGCGACGATGACAACGAGCCGTCGTGCAAGAAAGGAAATGCAGGGTGCTCCACCCGCCACATAGAGCGCGTGAGGGCCGGGCGACGACGCCAGAGAGAACGGAAACAAAGAAAAAACAAAAAATGGCCTAAAAACGGGTAAAAGGTGCCGCACGGCGATGACAACGAGACACAGTGCAAGGGCAGTAATGGGGGATACTCCCCCGTCGGCGTAGAGCGCGTGAGGGGCGTGAGACGCCGTCAGATGGAAGGAAAACGAAGAAAAGTCGAAAAATGACCCGAAAAATGAGAAAAAATGAAACGATAAGAGAACGAAGGGTACGGGGAGGTTGGGAGTGAAGGCAGGGAGGTCGGGGAGGGTACCCGGGTGCGGGATGAGCGCACGGGCGGAGTGGGAGACCGCCACGTCGCACGGGAGCCGATCGGGAGATATCGGACGATGGCGTTCGTTTCCCGCCCACCAAAGGAGGCGGGGAAGGAGCGGGACATAGATTTGGGGATGGGGGATTGTAACGGAAAGAAGAAATGGATGAAAATGAAGAGAAAATGGGGCGCTGGCGTCGTCAAGTCACTTCGATATAAGAAGTTGCGCCTCGTCGGGACAACGGCTCGATGGAAGCGTGCTGCGCAAGTCAACAACGCTACCAAACGTCCCTAATAGCCCCGTGCCCTCGAAGGAGTCACGTCGCCACCATGGCGCCTGCTGCCGCGGCCACATTTCGGCGGGCGCCCCGGCTCGTGACCACGCCGTCAAGACGAGCAGCCGGTCCAAATCACCCCAGATGGCCCCCAGCCCAGCCACCCATCGCGAAATCGAAGATAGAGACCGAAAATTTCAAGGAGATGGCCAGGCGCGCGACTGACCATGCCGGGCCACGGAGGGAAGCCGCGGATCTTCCCAAGGACAACTTCGCGCGTATCGAAGGTCTCTGGCTCGCTCTTTTTGGCGCTACTGCCACTCTTTTTGGCGCTCATCGTCGCGTCGTTTGAGGCTGGGTCAGGGTGGCGGTACGAGTGTGGTGGTAAGCCGATAGCCAAGGTAGATCCAGTAGAGGCCCGGGGCGATATGGATCCAGGTAGCCAAGGTGCTCCAGATGCGGAGGGTCCAAGCGTGGAGTCGAGGAAGGAGACGGACGTGAAGCGGAGGTCGAGGTCGGGGATGAAAGACACGAGATCAAGTTTTTTCCGGGATCACGTGTACATCAGGCCCGTGCGCGGCACGTGTCAGCACCACGCCAGAACCACGACTTCCATGGATTAATTTCCACGAGCTGTATGGCCTCCCACATGTACGGTGCGATGATTCTCTTACAACCCACCGGCCACTCGAAGCATCCAAGAAGCATCTCGAATTTTGCTTCGAGTCTTTTTTAGTATCCCTCAATCGCAATCCGATTACTCTGTTTACAGTTTGCTGCAAGAACCAAAGAAGGTGAGTCTCATGCTGTCTGAATCTTGAGTTGCGATCCGTGGTGTAAAATTCACTTCAAGTCTCGTCTATCGATACAACTTCATACAAGGGAGGTTAGAAGTCCGGTGCTGGATCCTCAGAAACGACCGAGTTTCTCTGGCGACTCGATCGCAACGTCTTTTGAGCTCGCTCATCTTTCTTTCTTGCGGACTCTACTTGGGGGTAGCACTCGGACTGGCAAAATTGAAGGTCCAGCAAACAAGAAATAATCAAGGTCGACACGAATCATGTCGTTCGATTGCGCGCGCCAGCGCACTAATCTTTAACTTGGAATTTTATCAAGACCGAATCGGCGGCAGGACACAGACTTTGGTTGTCTTCCGCTGCTTCTCCGTATCTTCTTATCTTCGTCACCTCAGATTCCAAAATTCGCGCCGTGGCCTCGGCTTCCAGTACTCGAAAGTAATCCCCTACAAAAGTCATCAAGTATTGCATGATTCGCCTTCGCCTTGGCTTTCGGCATTCTGTATTTTGCCGGATATGCATGTAAAGTGCACTCAGCACTGGCAAGTGGCAGGAACTGAATTCGCGACAACATTCATTTTCTCGTTTTGCAACGATCTCGAACACGGAACAACCCCACCATCACGTACGCCCGAAGTTCGATTGTTAATCCGATGTTCTCTACTCGTTTCTTCCAGCAAGCGGACCACGACATCATCTTTCTGTCGATCCCTGTCAATCTTTCGTCCCGCCGAGGTGAATTTTTGAATCCCTAAAACTGTCGACACCACAGTTATATCTCCAGTGGGAACATCCGCCCTCTCCATCCCTCTCCATCGCAAGAACACAACGCGGCGTCGCAAGATGTCGGTAGAAACCTTCCTCAGTCGATGCGTTTATGCATTTATTCCGCGGCCTCCGTTAGCGCTGTTTGCTCAAGTTCTCCTCACGGCACTTGGGAGGATCAATGCCGAGATTCTTCCCTCTCGATGGTGGCACTTCTGCTCAAGAATGGGGCATTGAGCCAGGACTTGGGCGCAAAGCAGTAGGTCACGCTTGTATTAAAGGTAAAGAAAAATAAATAAAAATGGGGACCATCCTCGGGAGCTGGCAGGACTCGACAACGTGCCAGGGCGAGAACACTGGAAACAAATTTTAACGGGCTAGCGTGGCAGTGTTTGACAGCTGTTAAGTAGCATTGCCTTCGAGTTGCACAGCACCCAGAATACTTCGTGTGATCATCATGCACGACACAGAAAGCTGTGGTGCCACTCCCTCCATCTCCCACCCTCCTCCATGCCGCCCTTGACTCGCCACCAAACCTTTGCCAGCATACATAGCTGGTGGTCAGACAGAAATCCCGGGCTCCACGGTCCGACTATCAACCTTCATGCGGCAACGAAGCCGCTCTTGAGGCTCATGTATCAACGCCAAGCGGTGCAATTCATTGAGAAGAGACGCCGTGCACCACTTTCGGCCGAGACCCTCGCAATCCTTTCGAGCTATCTTCCGTATAGTGAACCTGCATCGATACGAATTGTATTCACTTCTCTCCAGGCTGGACTACGTATTTCCTTCCACCAAACTGGCGATTCTCGTGGAATTGAGGGACAGAGTAGATTCTGCTGAGGCCGACGGACGGGAAATCCTCAGCGATTCGTTTACATGGTATCAGGTCGTGGAAATGCTAGAATCACCGAACAGCAGCATTCGGATGGAAGCGGACAACCTATTGAAGTGCCTGGCAAACTGCGGGTACATTGCGCCGGTCCTCTTTTTAGACTTGTGTGTGGGGCTTCTCAGGTGAGTTGTCATTATATTTTGTTGGAAATGCCGGTCTCATGTGCATTCAGTGACGAACAGAACTGTGCCAAGTTGGCATTGAATACAATCCGTGATTTCCGATGGCCTGAGAGCAAGCGGCCAACAGTTGACGCTAAGATGTTGGACTCTGTGGCAGAACTGTTCGAATCCACCAGTCAAATAGCTCAAGAATTGGCTTTCATTTTTGTGGAAAACCTGTCGTACCAGAGGTCTACGGTGTCGGCCATATTGGAGTCGAGTCTCGGGTTGCGGTTTATGTCTCTTCTGCGGTAAATGGTGATTATTTGCAGTCGAGTCCATATCTGATCATAAATCAGGGACGAGAATTTAGTCGTTACCGAGTATGCTACACGAGCCTTATACGCGATTACTCGTTGGCCCGACGGCGCTCAAGCGGTGATCGATGGAAAGGTGTGGGATGTGGTCGAGAAAATGCTTCGATCCTCGAATGCAAAGGTCCGGGAATGGTCGTGTCGGGTGGTGGAAAGGCTGGCCGACCACGAGTCCACTGCACCCGCTATAGCAGTCGGGCTTATGTCTTTTGTGCGGTAAAGGTTGATTATTTGCAGCCGAGTTTATATCTGATCATAAATTAGGGACGAGCGGGAATGGTCGTGGCGGGTTGTTGAAAGGCTGGCCGACCACGAGTTCACTGCACCCACTATAGCAGTGGGGCTTATGTCTCTTCTGCGGTAAATGGTAATTATTTGCAGTCGAGCCCATATCTGATCATAAATCAGGGACGAGGATTTAATTTTTACCGTGCATTGCGTGCATGCTACACGAGCCTTATACGCGATTACCCGTTGGCCCGACGGCGCTCAAGCTGTGATCGATGGAAAGGTGTGGGATGTAGTCGAGAAAATGCTTCAATCCTGGGATGCAAAGGTCCGGGAATGGTCGTGTCGGGTGGTAGAAAGGCTGGCCGACCATAAGTCCACTGCCCCCGCTGTAGCAGTGGAATCGGGCCTCTGTGTGCAGCTGTTGGCGCGCCTCCGGTGAGTGGCAATTATTTATTCTTGAAGGCGGGTCTCATCAGACGTCAGCGACGATAATGCAGATGTCCGCGTGTGGGCATTACATGCATGGAGGCGTCTTGCTGGGTGGCCCGATGGGGCCCGGGCGGCGGTGGATGCCAATGTACAGGATTACTTTGCGGAACTGCTTGAATTCGGGGATGCGCGTGTTCGAAAAGCGTCGTGCTGGCTGGTGGAGACCCTGGCTGGCCACCCGTCCATCGCATCACCCATATTGGACTCGGCCACCTGTGACCGACTTGTGTCCCTCCTGCGGTAAGTGACAACGAATGCTCTGGTGTCAGGCGTCTCATCGAAAATCAGGGATGAGGATAGCATCGTGACTGCGCGAGCGACCGACGCATTGCGTCAGATTGCCAAGTGGGAGGACGGCGCCCAAGCGGTGGTCAAGGCAAATGCTCTCGAATATGTGCAAGAACTGTTTGATGATTCAACACGAGCCATGGGGCCGGAATCGGCATGTCAGCTGCTGGGGAATCTGGCCTCCCACACGTCCACTGCATCGGCCGTCCTGGACTTAGATCTCTTCCCAAGGCTCATATCACTGTTACAGTCAGCAGTCAGATTGGAAAATTCCACAACTCAGGGCACACGCACCAGCGCAACCTTCGCACTCGCTCGACTCAGTAACTGGCCGATTGGCGTCGCAGCGCTATCCGACGCAGATGTTTTGGAATCCCTTCAGAAATTGAAAGAATACCGCCGATGGTTCCCTGATCTTGAAGCTGACATACACACAATCCAAGAGAACATCGCCCGGTACAAGGCGGAATTAGATTCCAAGGAGCTGTCGAGTGTCGCTTCAATCATGGGTGGACAGCAGTCGAGCCGCAAGGATAGAAATACGCGCGTCCACTTCATGTCATGTAACAGTATTCGTAATATCTAGGAATGTTGAGAAACGCGAATCGATGGGGGAACACGCACCCCCTGAATGAGGGCAAGTAACCTGCCAATATGATTCACATTTGTAGAAATCCCTGGATGAAAAGGAGGGAAGGCGGTCGGCGCGCGGTGCGTAATACTTGGTCCTCGGATATTGGATCCGGTGCGTTGGGAATTGATTGTGGCAGCAGGGCACGCGTTCGAGAAAGGTGGTCGAGCGGCGGATGAACAATGACACATCCGTGCAAGGTGTAGGCACGTCCAGTCAAAGTAGGGGGAGGGGGTCGAATCGAACACGGTATTTTTGTTCACGCTTGCGGTGGGCTTATTATCAACTCCGGAGGGCCAATTTCGACGAGCGGGGGTCAAAACGTGTGAAGTAATACTGACGGAGAACGCACCACAGATAAAGTTTGGAAGAGAAAATTCATTGGTGGTCGAGGGCGCTAGACGAGGGCACGGCCCTCAAAACTGCGGCGGGCGTTGAGCTCAGCATAGACCAGCTTCCGTGTGGCCGAAGTAACATAAGCACAGGTGCTAGAGTCAATCCACGCGAGGCAAAATGTCGAATGCATCGCAGCCGCAGGAAAAGGGGGCGATGATTGGTCGCTTCCGATGGCAACAGAGAGTCAGAGGATGATATTGGAATGCAGCTGGGATGATCGGCAGCACTGAGTCGTCTACCAGTCTATCGTACTAGGGATCGGTCGCCGCAGAGGACGCGTTGAGTCGGAAGGCGAACGGTGAGCAACAGGTTGCTGAGATAATTTCTTGAGCGCTCCTCAGTTCGAAGATGAATTGTCAGGTAGTACTGGGCTGAGGAAGACTCGGTTACCTCCGATTTCGGACTTATTTCGGAGATCTCGGCCTTGCGCAACGCGTCAACGCGTCAGCTCCGCGTCATAGACTTTCAAGTTTCTGCTCAGGCTCGCCCTTATCCGTTCCTTTCAATCCTCTGTCAAGTGCACGCAAACCTTGCCCGAGCTCATTGATACGCTCTCGGTCTACCTTTTCTCTTTGCTCTTTGCCCTCGAATCCGCCAGACGTCCATCCTTGGGAAAATTCTACATCATTGTGTTTAGCCCCCGGAATGCCACTCATAATTTGGTCGACTCATGGCAGTCAACACCATCCGGGCGCACGATCTACTAGTAGCCGCTGGTATCTTGCTCTCTGCTACACATGCGGATTCCGATCTCTGGCCGCGGCTCTCGTTTTGGAAGTGGACTCTCCCGAGTCCAGCTAATGTCGGATCGGAGTGGGTCCGATGGACGCACAAAACCTTTTGGACTCCTGTATCTGAATCCTCGTTCATGGCGAGAACTACTTCCAGGGGCATAAACTACGCAACAGGCTCAATGTGCACAGGAAGTCGCCTCGTTCCATCGGCTGTCTCCGCTACCAATGTGATGGCGAGGCGGGCCCTAACCGAATCATCTTGCGGGAGACTTATGATGAAATTGCTGACGATTTCTGTGACAAAGACTTGGAGCTCGAGGATCCTAAGGGCGAGAAAGCATGCATCAGAACAAGACCATCCAGATAGAATATATATTTACGCCAAACGCCAGCCGAGACAGACCCCGGGGCCTCCGTAGAAAGTGAGCCTGGTGTAGAATATATTAGTTTATTTAACCGTCACAAGCAAGGTCGCAAAACATACAGGGACGCATGCGGTCCGAGAGCTTGGCCTTTGCATGGCTCCTGTTCGAGCCACCGGGATGGTCGGAACTCGCTTGCATCAGGTCCCCAAATCGACCGCAGCCTGAGCCAGAGAAGTTAGGCGATGCCCCAAAAACATCATATCTCACCTATGGTAAGCAGATATTGCGACGTAAAGACACTGGCCCTTCTTTATCGGTATCTGGGACATCTGGGTTCCGACAGTTGTTGTAATCGGCTGACTGAGAGGAAGAAGGCAATCCTCCGCAACTACTCGCTCCGACAATGGGAACATTGAATACATCCGTAGGACCTCCTGCGGAATCATAGTTTCGAAACCTTGATGAATACGACAGATTGTGTTCTCACATTGATTATGGCGTTGAGCAGTGGCATATTATCATAATCTGCCTGGCTCTCAAGTTTGGAGAGCAGAATCTCCTCGCGTAACTGTTGCTGAAACTCGGGCATCTTCGCCAGTTCGTAAAGAATCCATCCCATTG
This sequence comes from Mycena galericulata, assembly GCA_029289565.1. Classification (NCBI taxonomy): domain Eukaryota; kingdom Fungi; phylum Basidiomycota; class Agaricomycetes; order Agaricales; family Mycenaceae; genus Mycena; species Mycena galericulata. Next base: position 49,167 of record JARKIA010000108.1, read on the forward strand.
TTCCACCCTTGAAACGGACTGGTTGAACGCTCACGTAAGTCGAGTGGTAAACATCTTACCGTCGTGTCTTGACCCGCTATTAGGATGGTCCTCAAATGCACGCCGATGTCCCGGTCAGGAACCCTAGCTGTAACTGCGATTCACATTTATGAACGGTGTTGCGGAAGGTGGCATGCGACGACGCACCGAGACCAGGGAGAAATTCTGCGAGTCCCTCATCGTCCTGTGCAGCCAATTGAACGCCCAACTCGTCCGTGAATTTCTTATATTGGTGAAACATCTGCAAAGTCGGAATTGGGAGATGCCACACTAAACGAAAGATGAGATCGGGTATATATGGGAGGGCAGCATCAAGGAGCAATCCTAGTTTTGTTGGACTTGAAAGCGCGTCTCTGAGTGGAATATTAATTGGCGCATCTGAATTAGAAACGGGATCTACACCATCGCTCTCTGTATCCTCCCCAGTTCACTGTGACCGGCCAACGCGTTGAAACGATGTTCTAGAACAGCTTTGATGGAATTTCGATGAGATATATTTGACAGATCCAGCGAAATTACCGTCGCCGATAACGTCCAGAGCAGCATCATTCAATGTGCCGGATACATCCACAGTATTTCCTGGGAACCCTAGAGACTCCCATCGGTCCACAAGCTAGGATGGGTCAGTCTTTTCATTGTCCAAGTTTAACTGAGCCTGCGTACGGACCTTCCGAGCTGTTTCCCTGATGACGGGGAGTAATGCACGAACATTGTTTGACGAAAAACCAGGATTCATTGAATTTCGAAGATGGCGATGTTCGTGTCCTGTAGGTCGTTCAGAGTAATTCGAGTGGCCGTCATAGGATGGATTACCTCTTGCCGTGAAGATGTTACCGCGACCGAACAAGGCATTTGCCGTTTTGGTGTGTGCAGGACCAAAGATGAATAAACCACTGCTGAGGATATATTTCGTCGCCGATGGGTCCGATATAATCAATCGCGATTCCTGCATAATTTCGGGTGTGCATTAGGGGATGCGATATATCGGACCAAGTCAAACTTGCCCCAAAACAACCTTTGATCGAATACACTTGGCCATACGTTTCCTGCCACTGATATTCATGCTCGCCGTATCGCCCAGAAATAAGCAGTTCAGGCATATTCCCTGGGACAAATGAGACTGGGTGAATTGCCAATAGGAAAGAGAGTACCGTAGAGCCATGAGGTACACTTTGGTCCCGGTATAAGTTCGATGACTTTACGGGAGGCGTAGAAACGACGAGCAATCCAGATTATGGCCAGTGTGAGAACACACAGAGTGAGAGTTCTGCCCTCATCTAGCATCGGGAGGGAGGAATGTCGTAACATTGGGGGCAGGGAACGTCAGTGCAAGCCTTAAGTATAAATACTCAAGCGATCCGATAGAAGCCTCCATTAACCCTGTCACTCGACTGGCCGGGGGTGGCCGAGGTCATTAGAGCGCTCATAGGTCCCTTCCAAAATGATTGTTCGGCGGTACCTTAGACAGGGCGAACGTACATACAAGCGATTACCGGGCGTCTCATTGAATTGGAGTCGCGGAGAATATGGGCCGCAAGATGCCTAGGTTAACATCATCGGCAGCGCTTGCGCGTCATCGCACCGGGCATGTCAAACGCTGGCGATAGGACTACGTCGCTCCAGTCACACCGATTTGTCCGTCGGGATGTAACCTGCCAAATAAATTCAGAACCGGAATAAAATAAGCCGCCGCCCAGGCCCGCGATGATGTGACCGATATTCGCTTCGAGAACATTGACGGCTGCGATGAAGAGGAAGCACGGGGCCTGCGCGTTCTAAAAATCAACCGCGATAAGGACCGACGTAGCACCACTAAGCATGGGAGCCTTCTTCGATGTAAAGGTACTTGAGAGGCGGGGGTCAGATAGAGGGGGGTGTCATCAGCAGCTGGAAAACACACCTAGGTGAGTCCCGGACAACGAGGCCACGTCAACGCGTCGTGGTTATGGGTCGACAGGATTACATTCGCGGAGGTCCGAAACCGCTGTGCGACACACAACTTACCGCGCAATGAATGAAGCGGAGGGAATGGAGCGAGCCTTGATTGCTGCACCGTGCAGTGAGGATGCGCATGTCATCGACCCTGGCAGAGGACGCGCGTCGTGTTCCTGTGCCGCGCAGATCCAGTAGGCGGGCAAAAGTAGAGGTGCTGGCGTCCATCGTTTTGAAGACACAAGAGTGGCAGGATGGGAGAAGAAGAGTTGTGCCGGCTCTTTCCGCTCCAGAAGCTCTTTCTGCAACAATGAAGTTCCCGCCTGCGAGTAGCGAGGGGCAGCGACACGGAGTGCAGCAACGCGAGGTAATAGGCGGCAAAAATAGCACCTGGTGCTCAGGGTTTTCCAGTGGATCTTTAGGCTCTTCCGTCCCAGGCACTAGAAGGCACTAGAGAGGCTAGAGTCTTAGTAGAGAAGAAAGACAGAGATTGATCGGATAATCCGGCCCGAGTGTTTGGCACCGGCTTCAAGATCATCACTGGTCCTTTTCGACGACGACCACTACATAAGTATACCTCGCAGCCGGGTCTCACTAGCCTTGTCTCGGATCTATAAGTGTTCATTCTTGCTATACTACTCTACGAGATCTCTTGTATCTCTCGGTTCTGCCAGCCGGCATTGACATTTGACTCAGACGAGAATCTAGTGCTACTAAAAGTTCTTTCGACGACGTTCATCCTCAGCATTTAAATCCGCACCTATCATGCCATTAGATCTATCCGGCCTCCCCGCTATTTGGCTGAAGATCTCTGTTTCAACGGACCAAATTTATATCGGCACATGTGTGCAAGCGCACCCCATCTATCTAGGCTTGGCCTCAACTTCCTGGCCCACCTCCCTCGCCTCCCAGAGTTCCCGTTGGCACCATTTAAATGCTATCGTTTCTCGTCGATCCTTCTTCTCCTTCAATCGAGCTCTTGCTCTCGGTCGATACCAGTCAATCGGACTCAATCCCCACGTTTATGAAGTCGCGCTGAAACAGCTGAAGTCCGGTTCCAGGTGTGTTTTTTTGAACTCAGCGACGAGGTTCCCGTTCTCATTAATATTTCTTAACTCTACTGTTTCGGGTGCTTTATTCCTCGAAACGTTCTTCCATTTCCTGAAACAGGAAGCATGCCCTCAAAACGACATGACCTCTCGAGGACTCCGGTGCTGTCTTGTCGTGATTCTCATGGATTCTTTCGCCGGCGCTGTAGCTGTTCTACTGGTGTGGCGGACCTGGATGGCCGGCATGTGGAAATTGCATTTATTTAAATTTTCCTCGCAGTCTTCCCACTTACGCCTATCTAGCTTACACATTTATTAGCATCGGAGCACCTCGACCCCCTCTCGGAACGTTGCCAGTGGACTGTTTAGTCACCAGAACGATTAAATCACGCCTCACGACCACACCCTCTTTTCCTATCATTTTCGCACTTTCATACTCTCTTGTCCTCCCGTTTTACTACTCCGCGGCTCGAGACCAACTTCAGCATCTTGCCTCAAAAATCTACTCTAAAAACTCCGGATCACCGACCCTTCTGCCGAGCTGCACGCCGGGACTTTCCCTCCACTACAGTGGTGACCACCGCAGGGGAAAAGCTCCTCTGGGGTTTTCTCAGGGTGTTCCGAGTGGTCCGTCGTTGTTTTTACCTTCGTTCACCACTATCTATCATTATGACGGTCCTATCGCTCATACGCCACTCGCCACGGCTCAAACCGCTCCCTCGGACGTTTCGCATCCCCGTAGTCACTATTGCTTCACGCCCCGAGTGGGCGAATGCCTCGTCCGCGTCGTCGCCTACGCCTTCCATTTCGCATTCCACGGCCTATATTCCTTCGCCCCATTCGTCATCTCCTTGCGGGAAGCGCTCTCGGCGCTGCTTCGTATGTAGTGGGACGGGGTAAGCACCGTCTTGATCCCCGTTTTTGCCCACGGACGATCGATCTTGTTTCCAAGCATCTGGCCAAATTCGACCCGAATTTCCGCCTCGTTTCGTTCGACGGTTCGCCGCTTCCGATGACACGGCACCCTGGTGGAGTGGCGGCGCATCTTCTATCTCGACGGCACCTTCCTCATCGCACCCTTCGTGTCTCGCCTCATCGCGTCCCACACGCCGTTTGAATCGCTCGCACGCTCCGCCCACCGCCATCATACATCCCCGTCGCATATCGAGTCCAAACCGCATCTCCGGATCGGATCCCCCGCACGTTCCTCCCATCACACGCGTTGTTCCGCCTCGCATTTCACCACCGCTTCCGTTTTCTCCCAGCCCCAATATTCCCGATTCAACTTCACAACGTTCTTCGAAACCGGATCCTCCCCCAGCGAATTTCATCCAGCGATTATTCGATTTTCTCGTCCTCTCTAGAACATATCGAAGACAAGTCGCGACGCTCATCGAGACCATCGATCGTTTTGGATACGGGTCAAGATCCCTTCCACCTTTGACGCCGGCGCGGGATACTTTCACACCATACGTGTTCAATTTTGATTTTTCATCATCGCTCATCTACGTTATATCTTTCTAGAGGTTTCAAGTTTCATTAACTTCCTTTGTGTGCCCCATGCGGCCATCTTTCTCCTTCCTCCTTCTAAACTGATGTCGGGTCGACATCTAAATCCCCCGCACTGTGACGGAGCTGGATGGCCGGCATGTGGAAATCCCATTTTATTTAATTTTTCCTCGCAGTCTTTCTATTAACCCCTTTTTAGCTTACATCCTTATTTATTTCGTGAATACGGACCAACCAATCCATTCTTACGCTCGTACCACCGTATCTGCGACCATTGTAGGGAAAGCGCCCAGAGGTAGCATCGGAGTACCTCGACCCCTCCTCTCGGAAAGTTGCCAGTGGGCTGTTTAGTCACCAGAACCCCCAGATTACGTCTCACGACCTCACCCTCTTTTCCTCCCATTTTATTACTCTACGGCTCGGGACCGACGTCAGCATCATATTTCGAAAATCTACTAGTACTCTAACAAATCCGGATCGCCGACCCTTTTGCCGAGCCGCGCGTCGGGACTTTCCCTCCACCACACTGGACGTCTCCTCGACCTCTTGTTCTCTGCGCGATCGATTCCTTGACGCCGGTTACAAGCATCCTGACGCGTCCCAGGCCGGCGGTCTCTGTCCGCTCACGTACCGAGCGTCGTCGATTTCTTTCTGAACTTGGGGACACGAGAATCGAGTCTCGCTCCAGATCTGTGATTATGCTCCAACTATAATTAAATGTAGTACTGTGGTCTCCGGCCCAAACTCTGAGCGATCCATTCCCGTTTCAATTCCAGCAGTTCTCGACAGACCGGAGCATGGCCGGTTTTCACTGGGGATTACCTCTTGATTACCCAGTTTCAAAAGTTTGGGTTCCGATCAGTCATGTGCTGCGCTTGCCGTTGGCCTTCGCTACCGTTCGCAGCCTACCTCAAACTTGCCCTCAAAATATTCTGCTTGCCTGAGTTTGGGGTATGAAGCCCGGTTAAGAATACATCTGGACTGTATAGTTGACTGCAAGTGTGGCCTCGGCTTGGCGCAGCTCGGCTATTGGCGTACGCTAGGCTCGCTCAAAGCCGTAATACCGTAATCCTGAGCCCTCCATCAAAAGTTGGTCGCGAGCAAAAAAAACAAATGTGAGTGTACTGTCAAGCTTCTCGGAGACACCTGTAAGTAACCCGACTCCGAGGCACGATGACGCTTCCTGTTTTTACGAACCGGCTAGACAATGCCAAAGCTAGAAGAATTTGTTGAGGAAGTTCGCCATTCACTCTCTGTAATGCATCATTATAGAAGAGGCTCGCAAAGAGTTGAGAAATATTACTCATGTTCAGGTTTAAATTGATTGAATTAAACGACTTACTCCTGACTCTAAGATGTCGGCTCGACAGGGGTACATCGAGTCCAGACCTGGAACCTAATATATTCGCGACCACTGATCTGGAAATCCGTTTTGGGTGGATAGAGCCGCAAGCGATAAAGGCACGGAATAGAGCGAGGCTCTGCTTAGCCGCTTAAAGCACCTGGCATCTGCAGTATCGACGACCTTGCTACTCCTTGGACCCTGCGTCTTCTCGTCGGCTGCTCTATGTTAAGGACCGCGTGGCGTCGGCTAGGGCTCCGCCCGTTCTCTATGAGACCGACTCCGATTTTGCTCTCATTTACTTCGTCTTTCTCCCCAACTTCTTGAACTGTGAATCTCTGGGACTCGAACTTTGCTAAGAACAAGCTCACCGGCACAATTGCAATTCAAATGCCTATGCCATCGTACAATATGGACTTGCGGGTCTGCTTGGGGTCTGCCGTAAACTTTTTCACAAGTATTGTATCTAGTCACATGTAGTACTATTCCCACTCCGTAAATTTCAATACCTGGCTCAGGCTGGCTGCAATTTATACCACATTCTTACTTAGCTAAGTTAGCTTCACTGTTCCCAACGCATCGTCTGACCCGTGACATCGAAGATCAGCCCGTTGCGAAGCTGTCGGTTTGCCGTTCGGTTAGTATTCGAAATGGCGTGGCTCTAACGTCATAACGCCGTATCTTTCTACTAGCTAGTGTTCTACGGGGGCCTATATTAAGGGTACCTTGCTGCCTCTCTAATACTCCACTAGACGCTATATGGCGCTAGCTTTTTTTTTGCGGACTGGCAGTCTGTCAACGGCCGTCGGCCTCACCATAACAGGCCCCCGGCGTTACCCGATTGTAAGCTTCTTTATTGCTGTCACGGTCATCAACTTCGAATAAACCCCTATACTTCGCTCGTGGGATTGTCGTAAGACGTCTTTAAATATGATCTGTATCACGACGATTCTCTCCGTTCCTCCCGGTCTCTGAGCGACATGGCCACCATTTCAAGCCTTACTGGTCCTCAAATTGCAGAATTGTGGGTCTTCTGTTTACTTGGGTGTGATAATCGCCGACTCTCCATAGGTCTGGACCAATAGTATGGTTTTTTTGGCCCGTTGTGCCTTACCTCACGCTTCTCGGAAGTTCGTTGGATACCTCTTACACTGGGGCCTTTTCGGTACTCTGAACATCCAAACATGTATGCCATATCCTTCCTCTTATATTTTAACATGCCAACGATACTTCAGACCTCTATTATCAAGCCTTCCCCAACGATCGACTGTTCAATAAATGCCTGGTCTACAGCGTATACGTCCTCGAGTTTATCCAGACAATGCTGATCACATATGCTGCATTTGAAACTTTTGGACGTCGCTTCAATGACATTTCCGCGTTGGGGGATGTACGTTTCGAGTGGTTTAGTGTGCCTGTCATGAGCGGCCTTGGTGCGATATCCATCATACACTCGTATATTGTCTGACATTCAGTCTCGTTTTTTAGTTGCTTTCATTGGTCAATCATTCTACGCATACCGTCTTTATTTATTATCCAAGTCCCGGTGGCTTCCTATATTCATTGTAATGGTACGGGATGCCCGAACTACTGTCTTGCGCTATTTCACGTTCCCCTCAGCTTGCTCTGATGAGTAGCATCGGTGCCTTCATGGCCGGTAGCTTTTCTTTCAAAGGTAAGATAAATTGCTGATCCCGGAGTCCTGTTCCTGAAATATTCATAGTCGGGAGCGATCTACCACTTCTGCACAGTAACAAGAACTATGGTATCGGGGTACGTATCCAAATAAATAATGTTCGCTTGCTGATTCATTTCGAAGATATGGCTTGGCGGGGCTGCGTCGACCGACATCATAATCACCGCTTCCCTGTCATACTATGTGAAGCTCCTTTACTCCTTCTTCGTTCATGTCTGATAACATTTTAAGCTGTGGAGAAGTAAAACTGGATTACGCGAAACAAACGCTTTGCTTGTCAGGCTGATTCGATTGACGATTCAGACCGGAAGTGTGACTGGCAAGTAGAGCACCGTTGTTTGATATGACGAAGTTCTCATACCGATTCCCCTAGCCGTGGTGGCCATAACAGATTTTACACTCTTTTACGCCATTCCCGACAAGCCATACTTCATCACTGCAGGTGTAATCCTGCCCAAGCTTTATGCGAACACCATCCTTGCCGTCCTCAATGCACGGTTCCAGATCGCAGGCGGCCGAGGAGTCAGCCAATCCGTGGATTTCCTCTCGCTCGCGCATATCCGGAATATCGACTTAGGTGGACCCAACACGACTTCTGGTACGGGCCCTGTCGTTGCAATTCATAGGGAGGTATTTTCGGACAGAGAGAGAGACAGAGAGCTGGGCGATGTGAAAATGTCCGATGCCAGCGTGCGTTTTTCCATCACATTATATGACAAGACAGCACTGAAGTCGAGCAGGATTTTGGCACTGGCAGTAGCACGCGTAAAAATACTCAGGCGTAAATTCAAGTTCGGCTTTGTCAATGCTACAGTATCTTAACCCAGGACTCCATAATCCATACTCGTCCCGACGCCGAACACGATGCAGCCATTGTTGAGGTGTGTGAACGCCGACGTCGCTCTCTCCGTTCTGCTGTCTCGAGAACCGGAACGGGTCGAAGGTCGTGGGATCGGGTGTTACATGGCTTCGGCGCGAGCGAAACGACGTTTCCGGGAGGGAGCACGATTCCGTCCGCAATCACGCCTTCGCATAAAGTAACCGGCGCCGAGCCCATCGAGATGAGATCTACATACGGCCCATGTCAAAGATCGTACACCTGGACGATAATGCGTACCGGCGAAGAGGGAGTGATAACGACCCTCTTCTTTGAGCAGACAGTCCAGCACGTGGACGCGGATGCATTAGTGCACTATCTGGTCTGAAAGAAACTTCTTCGCACCGGGAGAAGTGGCTCGCTTTTTCAACATCGTGCCCCTTGTCGGTTTTATCGAGGGAATAGATATACCGGGGCCCACACGGGCAGCATGACAGACAACAGACAAAGAGAAAAACCTTTCAATTGAGCTCAAGAGGCAAGGTACAGATTGCGAACAATCAAAAAATATTGTACCTCGACTAGGAAGGATAGCCTGGGTCCGAATCGAACGGACACCGCTCGTGTGTGTGAGGGAGGATATTCGCAGGTGCTACGAGCGCGCACCACGCTCCGCCGGGTCTTGTATCATGTTCTCATTAAATCAGTGTTGACGCTGAAGGCACCGCAGCAGCGGTGCGATTCATTCGAGATGTGAGTTATCGAAAAAAAATGATGGAACAAACAGATGTCGCGGAAGGCCGGCGGGAAAGACGGTTTGAAGGGGTAGAAAAACTATGAAGGTCCTTCCAGCGGATGACCCGGGTCCGAGTCGAACGGACGCCTCTCGCATACATGAACGAAGGCGACGAGCAAGTCCGGCGAGTGCGCACCATGCGCCGCCGGGTCTTGTACAGTTGCATTGCGTCCTCGGGTAGATGCAAGACTTGGGACTAATTAAGCGAGCTCAATGGTGGTTAAACAGAAAGAAAAAAGAGAGCTGAATATGAACTTGAAACTCACCGAACCTACAAAGATTCCGTACGGGCTCGAGCCTTGATACAACTCACCCCATTGGCTTCCTTCACTTGTTTCATTGCAGACGGAACCCGCGCAGGGAGTTGGAGGCCCACTGAACAAAAACACAGCTAGTCGCTGTAAGTTCGGATTGAAAGTTAAAGAGACCAGCCGTCGGCTGATTCTTACAACAGAGGTCCTACCTTCGTAGGACAAAAACTATGCGTCAGTAATTTCGGACCTCGGGAGTCGAACCCGGGTTTCCTCCCTGCAGCGGAAGTTGGCTGGCAGAGCACGTAGATGGGTGTCGTATACCACGTCCGATTTCTTAACGAGATTGTGAACTGGGGTACTTATGGAAGACTTCACCCACGTCGGCAACGAAAGACGTCAGTTGGAGGATTCGGGATCTACCAAACATTGATCATGGGAACAACGTCGAACTTGAAGAGACGGAAAGGGATTCAGGGACTGTTGTTCGCATTTGCAAGAAAATAGACCCGCACGAGGACTTGCGCTGCGAGAAAGAAAGAGCAAGAGTATGACGAGAGGGGATTTATTGCAGAGACGGTGACAGAACATTGAAATCGGCCCAAAATCGGGCCAAGAGCATGCCTAGAGGTCCGTCAGCCGGAAGAGAATGAGCAAACAGGCTTAGATCCCCCAAACAGCCATGGACGGAGGAACCAAGGAGCAAGAGTCCAACTCGGATCCTGAGCCGAATGCCGCGTTGGATCGGCAATCGCTTACGTCACCGCGACGGCATTTCCCAGACCCATCTTGTCTCTTGCCACTCGCTCAATGCCTCTCCCTCTCCTACTCTTTCCGCTTCGTTGACATTCTTCCTGGCGTTTCACAGGATCCATGATAACGCGATGTCGTTTCCTCAGAGTCCCCAGGGACTTTATCTCGGTCGAACTTGGCATTGCCAGGCCTAAGCTGCGATTTTCTGACTGTCTCGAGATCTCGATGCAACGAGCCAGTCCTTCTCCTGGCACTCTGCTTTCTGCCCTCTATAAAATGCTACCACATCTCTTCGATCTTTTTGGCTTTCTTCGAATGCTGTGAAATTGATCGATATGATATCGATCGTACCTGATTGGGACCGTTGATGGTTGCCGCCGCCTCGAGGCTCGACATTCGCCAAGAGACTCAGATTCGTGGCGATTCGACTTGCGTGAAGACTGCACCCAAATCGCACCGCAGAGCAACTGTAATCTCTCGCATCGCGCCGCTTCCCAGACTTCCACGACTCAAAACCCGCATTCGGGGAACCCAAGTCTGCGCTGCTAGAATCCGCGCACATCGCCGCGATGTCGCAATCTGAATCCTCGCCTGCTATAGCTGAATCCACGGCGGAAGGCGCATCCCCCGCCATACCGTCGTTAGCTGCGGTTACTTCGGAATCCGAGTCTGTCACCGTTTCTGAATCTGCCGCGAGTCCACCTAGCGAGCCGGACCCCACCACGGTGGATACGAATTCCGAGCCGACCCCGGATGCCGAGGACCCCTTCGCGGACCCTACAAGTCCGACGACGCTCGAACCCATCGTTTCCCCAAGTGAAGGAGAGCTGGATGGAGAGATCGATGAGGACATTGCGGACGAAGATGAGGACGAAGCTGCGAACGAGGACGGGGACGAGGACGAGGTGGACGAGGAGCGGGACCCGGATGCGGACGACGACGACGGCGAAGACGAGGAGCTCGAGGAGGCGCTCTTCTGGCACGACCAGATTCTCAGCGAGCTGCACCGCGTCTGCCGAGACGGGGACCCTTCCGTGACGGGCTCGTACAAGATCCTCGACACGCTCGGCACAGACCGCATGGGCAACACGACGTACACCGCGCGCGCGGCCCGCACAGGCGAGATCGTCGCCGTTCGCATCACCCACCTCCCCGCGCCGCCCGTTCCTCGCCTCGCGGGCCAGCGCCTCATCGCGGAGCTCTTCCTCGTACGCGACATGCGCTCGCACCCGAACGTGCTCTCCTTCCTCGACCTCTACGTCGCGCAGGACCGTGCCGTGTGGCTCGTCACGGAGCACTTGCAGGGCGCGTTGACGCTCGAGGCCCTCATCGCGCTCAACCACGCCGCGTTCACAGAGGAGCGCATGGCGCGCATTTTTCTTGAGGTGCGGGCACCTTCCTCGCCATTCATGTCTCTTGATCTGATTCTGCACGCTCCTATAGACGTGCAAAGGTCTTGCGCACCTACACGAGCAGCTCATCCTCCACCGCGACATCCGCTCCGCCTCCATCATCGTCTCCCCCGCAGGCCGCGTCAAAATCAGTGCGTCCTTCCTTTCCCTACCCGCTTGAAACCTCACCCTAATCTAATCTTCTCCTCCCAGCCGCCTTCACCTTCGCCGCGCAGCTCCCCTCCGCCGCCGACAAGCGCCGCACAATGGTCTCCACCCTCGCGCTCCCCACCACGCACTCGCACTACACCCCCGACAAGACGCACTGGACGCCGCCCGAGGTCATCCGCCGCCAGCCCTACGGCCCCGAGGTCGACGTCTGGGCGCTGGGCATCACGCTCATCGAGTGCATCGACGGCGCGCCGCCGTACCACGCCGCGGACCCGCTCAAGGTGCTCTTCCTCATCCTCGTCAACGGGAGCCCGAAGCCCGCGCGCGACGAGGGCGGGGTGAGCGAGGGGCTGGGGCGCTTCTTGGAGGGGTGTTTGGAGGTCGATGTGGAGAAGCGGAAGAGCGTGGCGGAGCTGCTGGAGGAGGGGTGGCTGGAAGGCGCGTGTGAGCCCGCGGGGCTGGGGACGTTGTTTGAGTGGGGGGAGGAGGAGGACGGCGCGGACGCGGGCGTGGGCGCGGACGCGGAAGCTGCGCGCGGCGGCGAGTCCGCTGCGGCTGGCGACTTGGAAGCGGATTCCGCACCCGCGGAAGACGCGGGTGCGGGAGAGCCGCCCAGCGACGAGACGATGACGCTCGGGTCCGCTGCACCGCGCGGAGCCGGGCATGTACGCACGCTGGCAAAGCCGGACGAGGGCGCACCAGTGCCCGTGGGTATCGCGCTGCCGTCAGCCGCCTCTGAGGCCGTACCCGAGCCCGTGGACCCCGCTGCGCCTTCGCCTGCGTCTGCGTCTACGGGCGACGCCACTTCGTCTTCGACCCCGGAGCCGCCTGCCGCGCCCGCACCCGCACCCGCACCCGAGCCTGCGGAACTCACTGCACCGGAGGCTGCGTCTGTGGGCGACGCCGCTTCGACTTCGACCCTGGAGCTGCCGCCTGCCGCGCCCGCACCCGCACCCGCACCCGCACCCGCACCCGCGGAACTCGCTGCACCGGAGGATGCGTCTGTGGGCGCCGCGGCTGCCTGATGCGGAGACGTTGCGTATGGCTTCGACGCACGTCGCCGAGCTCCACATCACTTCGCTTCTTCTCGGGACTTGAGCTCGGGCGGCGGGCTGTTACACGCGATTGCGCATCTATATGAACTAGACATACGTCCCATATCTTTCGCGCATGCTTAACCCTTCACCTCATATCTCGCACATCCTATCGATACACCTCACCCTTCGTGCACTTACTATCCGTACCAGTGCATATCTACACCCGGAATCCGAACAAAATATAATCTAATGCTCGAGTCACGCGGGATCGGGATTCGGTCTCGTAGCTGGAGCTGGTTTTATAAGCTTACAAGTCGTAGCATTGGAGTCTGGGAGAAGCAGAAATTTCCGGGATCCCAGAATTATCACGCGGGTTTGGACAATGGATCATTTAAACTGTCCCTGTTGACTCCGTCGTTCTTCTCGCCCACTGATCATCGTACTGAATTTTTTCACTCACATTTTATAAATTGTATTTGGTCTTGTATCACCAGTTCTCAGCTGACGCGTCTGTCACGTGGACAGTCTGTATGGCCTGGGCAAACATCGCGGGAAGCATTTCATTGAGTAAGGATTAGAACTAGGCCTCGGATGTAGACATAGGAACCTTATCATATTCGCTTGAGTGATGAACCTAAATTCGTCCTGAGAGTACTCAGAGTACGAATGAAAAAATGACCCGCGATACCTATAAGGACCCGGGCTCGAGTCAAACGAGCAGCTTCCGCAGAACTTGAACTCAGCGATACACGGTGCGGGCGCGGAAGCATCCTGCTAACAGGCCTTCCACATACAGTTCGAGTTAATCGTGAAGGAGGTCTTGCCGCAATTCAGGATTCCCCGCTGAGCGGTGCGTCATCTTCGAGGACTCGTCGTAGGGAATCCGCGCACGTTGCCAGCTGCGCGACCGTCCGCACTACGCACGAGCGCGTAAAGATCGAGAACTGCAGAGCGCACTTTATCGTCGAGAATATGGAGCAGGTCTAAATCGATGGAGATCGCCTGAAATTCATACTAGACGTGTGAACGCCGTAGGGCATGGAATTGGATAGAATAGACGGCCTGCGCGAGTCGTATAGTAGGTGTAGACACCTCACACCTAGATGTAGATTCAATTGTGCGTAACGACGAGCAGCGACTCATTCAAACGATTGTCATAGTGCTCCTTCATAAGTTGAAACGAAAGTGGATCAAACTTGAGTTCACCAAGTACATATCGTTCTGATGGACGCGGCGAGAGCATTATGTCAATCAGCCTCCCAGTGTGGAACGAAGAATATATGCAAAATACATACTACGAATCCCGATCATTCAATGTCGACCAAAGCGTGGCTTCACCTCCCTCTCCATGAAATCTTCCATTGTCCCGAATTTCGCGCCGAGTGCGACTAGGTCTGGGTTTGGGACTGGCGTCGCGGTGTAAAAGTCGTTGGACTCAGACTGAGCAGCGAACTGAGGCACATTTAAGCGCATTTAAATCAGAAGAGACTGCAGCGATACTGGGACGAAAAGGAACACACCATTTCGTCAAGAACTGGAATCCCGCAGGTGGCGACGCTGGTGAAGGTGACTTCGACGCCGAGCGCTGTTTACACGTTGAACACGTTCATATTCAGTTATTAATCTGGAACCAGAGTACCAGTATAAATTCAAGGGCACGCACCTTTCGCGGTCATGGCCGCGAGCTCCGGGTACGTTACATTCGCAGTAACAACCGGATATGATTGCCCAAGAACATTCTTGGAGGGGTCCGTGTAGTTCTTCAGGAGCGCAACCGCTGACTCGCCAAGATCGTGCTGCACCCAGGTCCACGCGTGCAGCGCGTCCGGACTATAATTCGGAACCGCGAAGGTGAATCCCGAGGCTGTCTTCTGCAGCTCTTGCTGGCTTTATTTTCATTCGTATGATCAATGTTTTTATAACGGTAGGCCATGCAACACGTACGTCCAAAGGTTCTCCGCAAAGCCTCCAAGGAGGAGGATCGCATGCGGCAGGCGAGACGCCCGCAAATACTCGTTGATCGCTTCTTTGTCTACCCATGACTGGGTAAGGATCGATCCAGCACTTGGCGTGCTCGCCCGACGCACCATCGTAAGGAGAGACATCCGTGTACTTTCCGCCTGAGAGCCTGGTGATGCTAGGAAGCGAACTGCAGGACATGTCTGTCAGTTCAAAGATCTGGTATGATGCGAGACATAAACGCAAACATGTACCTGAACAAAAAGAACTTGACCCCCGCCTCTGCCGCGGCATCGACCATATTCCGCCCTTGAGTTATCTCATCCGGCCCCGTGGTATTGAACGGCGCCAGAATGGGAACTGTATACTGGGTGCGTAGGTATCTTCCTTACGACAAGTGAGAAAAAGGTACCTACCGCAAAGACAGCCTCGCAGCCGCGCAGCGCGGTTAGAAGCGACGTCTTATCTCCGCTGTCGCCCTTTACGACCTCTATACTACGCTCCTTTAATTTGAGAGCCATGACGGATTCCGGGGTGCGAGTAATTGCGCGGGGAGTGAGTGTACCGTCCTTCAGGATAGCGTCCAACACAGCTGAGCCTTCATTGAATACCCGATATTAGGACTCGAAAATTATGGGGAGACGGATACAGTACCTTGGAGCCCGGTAGCACCGAAAACTGCGACAACTCGAGAAGAGGTCATATTCTGGAGCACTGCAGATCTAGGTCGAGAATTTTGTAGTCAAATTCTCCGAGAATTCGGTTTGTAAGTACTAAGGCTGTAAATGTGCTGGTTATCTACGCTGAATTTTTCAGTTGTCACAACTACTCAGCCTGACTTCGTGTTGAAGGAAGAGTCGTATTATTCTGGCTGGTTACAGTTCTTTTTCGTGGTGAGATCTGCGCCAGGCTGTCTTCAGAGGCTGTCGAAGTTGGAGAGAACTCATGAGCGTTACCGTCAAGGTAGGAAGGTCGTAGCTGTGCAGGGCCCAGACCATCAGAGATTACCACGTGCTCCCAACGCAGCCTGCTCCGACAGAAGCCGACAGACTCAGAGTATCCTCATCGGATTGTCTCAGTGTCTAAAGATCTACAGATGGGCACAGCACTTCCAGAAGTCACAGAAACCGTACATCTAGACGAAGATTTAGGCCGTAGGCTGCTTCTCCCGGAACTCGCGAATCGCGATCGTCCGAGCACCAGGCTGGCTCCAATACGCGCCAGAACAGCTGAGGCGGACCAGTCTTGTTTGCATGCAATGGCTTTCAATGAGTTTCACTTTTAACTTATCTACCTCGGCGAATTTGCCTCTAGCGCAACTGGCGGTGCTACCTGCGGTTGTCACAAGTAAAACATTCATGTAAGTTGCGTTTCTAACACGGTCAAGGCCAAGGAATTTTTTCGTAACTCCCCAACCACCAGCTAATTTCTTTATTTCTGTAAGGTCTTCATAAGGCGCCCACGCAGGTCCCCATTATCTCGTACGTTGTTAACATGCATATATGATCGCAATCTCCGCGGTATACAAGTTGACATTCCCACTCTTTCTCGTCCCCTATGAGTGGAATCAAAGCAGAGATCGCCCCAAATTGAGTGCCGGCGTATCGTGCTCGGAGATCCACGCCGGATATCGCAAGGTTTTGGGAAGTAAGCCTCCTCCGAAAAGTTGAAATGGAACAAACACATAGCAGCGAAAGTGTGGCGCCAACCCGGAGGACTGTGGGACTCACAACGAAACACAAAGTCTTCAGATATGCGATTGCATCATGCGACTTGGCCCAAACCGCCAATAAAGTCGGAATCGTCAACACCGATTTACACTTCGTATTGCGTGCGAATTACAAGATATTGCCCGGAGAAGGCTGGAATGGCAGGCCATAGGTCAAGAAGCATTGAAAAATCCAGTCCCGCGCAGGCAGGTACAGGACACCGATGAGCCGATGTTCACAAGTAACCCTGCATGCCGCGCACGGAAGTGTGGGAGGAAGGCATTCGTGGTGTTGACCTAGTTGCTTCAAGTCATACCGAGCAGGCTCAGGTAGGTGAAATAATCGGACCAAGCAGAAGAAAGTAGTATTGAACTGAGCCTGAGCCTCCTCGTGAAATTTCTTCGATGGCACCGATGTGCGCAAACCCGGCGTTGCTGACGAGATAATCCACTTGTCCGCTGAGTGGGTTAAGGTCGCCTCAGCCATGCTGCGTCAATACCACTTACTATATCGCAATCGCCTTGGTAGCAAAGACAGCTAGATATGGAACAGAGGCAGTAACGTCCAATGGCAACACCTTCGCGCCGCGCTTCTCCACATCTTCGGTCGACGAGCAGTCGCGATGACCCGGAAATCACTTTTCAAGGCGGCCATTGGACGTTTGGAATTTGTAGGGAATGGGAATGCACAATTGGGCCCACAAAGAGCCAATTCTGGGCCGAAGCCTGTGGAGCAACCTGTAATGAGGAAGACGGGGGTGTTGGCAATTGATTTGAGGGGTCTGACGAAATCATTAAGCTTCAAATATAGGGAAACGTGTCGACCCCGAGTAAAGGCCATCAACTACAGCAAAAGTTCAATTTTTCCCCCATGGTGGTCGGAATTCCACTGGGGATAATTAGAGTGTACCAGCTATTTCATTCGAAATCAAACTCCGTGTACTGTACCATTTCGACCGTAGGTTCACTATTTTTAGGAAAATCTCATCCGAGAAGACCGAAAAATTTACTTTCGATTTAAGGCGATTTTTGCACGCATCAAAAAAATTTAGGTGTCACCCGTCACTGAACCTACGGTCGAAATGTACTGGATCAAGCCTATTGGATTCGACAAATTCTAGTTGTGCCTTGATAAGCCTTAGTCATTCGAAATGGATGGGATAAAAGCACACTACTTAGCAGTGTAAGAAGTAATGCGGCAGCGCATGTCTATGCCTGGAAAAATTAATCGCTGGAACCCCTATGTCTGACCGAGGAAGGTCGGCCCGGCGGCCCGTAACGTCGTCGGCCGGCGGCATTACGCGGCCGATCGCCTCTTCGTTGACGTCGTTTCGCGCTCGCCGCTGCGTTCACCGACGAAAACACTAACGCCCTTTGCGTATCTTTACTTACTCTTCCAAATCTACTAGCAACCATCCCCGGCCGCCCCCTCACAAGTTCGAGTCAGCATTCCGACATCCGAATCTCCTTCCTTTCGCAGATCACATTTCCCTTCAAGATACACTGGCTTCAAGGATCCAGATGGGGTTGTGGTTTATTGGCTATCTTCCGGACTGACGGTAGACATGCGATTCTTTCTTGTTCCGATTCTTAGGCTTGATTCCGCATCTTCCTTAGATGCGAATTTCCAATCAACACCAAGATCTACACGGCAAAACTTCGTCTATGGGAAATCTGTACATTTGCCTCCCGTATTGCAGAGTGCTGTCTTACTTACAGATTTTCCGCTTCTCATATCAAAGCTTCTCGCTTTCCTCACAGCCCACTCCGGCGTCCTCTTCGCTTTCGGGCGCACCCTCCAAGTTAATTTGCCCGCATGTATGGGCGTCGCTTTCGGGAATGTGTTTCTACTTTCATGGGGCGGGACCTCGTCAAGACCTCGCACAGTGTACATACTCTGCCTCGCTCCGCCACCCTCGCTCAGAATACCGGCTTCAGGTCCGCCTCCGCGTTCGCGTTCAACATCCGACGTCGACCGTCAGACGCCCGCTTCCAAAAATGCGTCTCATCGCGTCGGTTCTCAATCGTGGGCCAACGACGAGCCACATCCGCGCGCGTTCGACTAGTCCTCCTACTCGACATGCGCCCGCGCACAGGCTCGTACCCCGTAATTTCGCAAGTACAGGCACGGAGCCCGGATATCCAAGGTACGCATTTTGGTTGTATGTATTCAGGCGCGCGAGAAAACTACAAGAGACCCGACAGCCCTGGTGCAGCCGCCCTTGATCAGCCTCAGTACAAAGCATGTGGGACCTCCCATTCGATTCCGGTTCGAAGTCATTAAGCTGATATTCTAATGGGACGATTTTTTTATGCGTTTGACGTCCCATGATTTTACCAAGAACCTATTCTTCAATTGGCGAGCGTCGTTGTGGGAGCATGGATCATGTCACTCAATTCGGGCGTAGGATTCATTGTTCAATGATCTATTTCGACTCCACTTTAAGCAACTCTGATTCATCTCACAGTATTCGCGGACCAGCTGCCGTCGACCGATTCTCACCAGTCGTCGCAATCAAGATTCGGATCCAAAGACCCAAGGATCGCCTCACCGTGACGGCGGTAGAGTACGTGGTTCTACTCTTACTTTTTCGTTTCAATTTTATTGTTCTGGTTATTGTCAGATTCCGACTCCGACAAAACTTAATTTCCCATCTCGTGTTGTTACTACTTACTTGGTCATCCTACGATCTCAGTGCTTGGATACCGCTGCCCGGTTGCTTCCCGCCAACCGTATCGAGTCAACACCAACAATGGACGGAAAGAAATGTATGTGCGACCCATTCTCAAAACAATTTTTGGGTTTACATGTAATAGCTGCCTAGGATTCAAATTAACTCTCGCATTCATCCATCCCGATTGTGCCTGCGACCAGCGATCTTGCGACGTAGCCAGCCCGTTCAACTCGGGACAAGGACATACAGAAGTGGGAAGTATTCAATATTTTTCTCTCAGAATTCTAGGTCTCTAACAATTCGTCTAAAATCAGGGGGAATAATCAAAGACGATCCCCAACAATTAGCACTCGTCCAGTCAGTCACGAATCACGTTGGTTGCGTACAACAAAAAACCGTTCGATTCGGGGTCGCGTAATCCCAGTGCATCAACAAATTGACGATTCGATTGTAGGCGAACCAATACCCTTCTGAGTTGCTTCCGAGATACAGAACGAGACCATATATGTTAAACATCAACAGGATGCTAGGATGATTACCCTGCGGAATTTTCACGCTGAACCACGTGCATTCATGCCAAATGGGGGTTGAGCGGATCTTATCCACGGACGTGTGATCCGCATCGTCATCCTGATGACTCCCTACAACGGCGACAAGTTACAACAGGGGCAAGCGCGCGAGTACTTATAGGATGAAAGATTGGACGTGTCAACCAACCTCTAGCCTCGCTCGCCGAGATCACAGGAACACGACCTTTTCGAGGACTCCTTTTCCAACGCCACATTATTGACATCCCTAACGACTCGGACACCTCAATGACCCATCCGTCCATCCTCATTGTGCGTACACTTCACATTGGTGTCATATCCGTTATAACCTTCATCAAAGGCGGGCGCCGGTCCCTCTGGCCTCATCCTCGCTCTGATTCTCCGGCAGAATAGGATTTCGGTGCGCATCATCGATAAAGAGCCTAGGCACAGGATCGGCTCGCGCGGAAGCGGTATTAAGGTAGCTGGCGTACACCCCACTGCCCGTCTTCGAACATACTAATCTGACATATATGCAGCCACGCACCCTCGAGCTCTACGACATCCTCGGCATCTTTCCCTACATTAATAACGAGAGCGGATTTCCGCCTTCCATATTGAGGTATGAACCTGGAGAGCTGAAGCCTAGCTCGACGACTAAGCTTGCCGAGTATGTTGAGCCCACCCCGGACGTGCCGCACGTACGTAATTACTACTAAACAGCATCTCCGCCCAACTCATAACTCTTTTTGTTCTGCTCCCAGCCAAATTCTCTTTCCCTGAGCCAAGAGCGCCACGAGGAGATCCTGCGGGAGCAGCTCGCAAAATTCTCCTGTGCCGTGGAGCTTGGTTCCGAACTGCGCGGGTTTGAGCAGCTCCCGGACCACGTTATAGCGCATATCATCAAGACCGACGCTGAGGGTAAGCAAGTGGAGGAGCACAGTAAATTCGACTGGTTGGTGGGGACAGATGGCGCGCACAGTATTGTACGCAAGCAGCTCGGCTTGAAATTCCTCGGAGAAACGCGGAGCGAGCAGAACATTGCCTTGGGTGACATCGTCGTCGAGGAGGGCGCCGAACCAACCGTGAGCCAGGTTGTTAACTCCGACTTGCTTTTGGCTCATTCATCTTGCATAGAACTGGCACATGTGGAGTGCCCCACCTAAATTGTATGCGATTAGAATTTCATTTATTTCCAGTTCGCGCTGATTTTCGTGCGTAGCGTAGCTCTGCGTTCCACGATTTCCACCAGCAAGGTCTTCATGTTCGCAATAACGGGCCTTCCGGAGCAAAAGACGTTGACGCGCGAAGAATTCATCGAGGAGTTTTACGCTTTGACGAAGAGACCGGATATTAAATTCGGGAAGGCCACCTGGCTCACAAACTACAGGTTTGAGAATAATTACCCTGGTGTATTCGCTCTTCCTAACATATACGCGACGCAGGCCTAACATGCGCATGGTAAATAAAATGCGAGAGGGGCGCGTTTTTATTGCTGGTGGTCGGTCCCAATGTTCGGCTTTGTTCATCTCCGATTCACGTCAATACAGATGCCGCCCACTGCCACAGCCCAACCGGCGGACAGGGCCTCAACTCCTCCGTGCAGGACGTCGCC
The DNA here is from genome assembly GCA_029289565.1 of Mycena galericulata. NCBI lineage: Eukaryota > Fungi > Basidiomycota > Agaricomycetes > Agaricales > Mycenaceae > Mycena > Mycena galericulata. The sequence goes on from JARKIA010000108.1 coordinate 70,434, forward strand.
AACCTCGGGTGGAAGCTCGCCCTCGTGCAGAAAGGCCTCGCGCCCGCCGCCCTCCTCGACACCTACAGCGAAGAGCGCCTCCGCGTCATCGCACATATGCTGAACCTCACAACGGAGATGTACGACGCCTCCTTCGAGCAGCTCCACAGCAAGGGCATCCCCGTGGACGGCAACGCGTTCTCGCGCGGCGGCGATCTGAACATGCTCGGGGTGAACTACCGCGGCAGTTCGATTATTAGCGAGGACGCGGGGGCAGCGGCGACGGCGCAGGGCGCGTACGCGAAGGCGGAGGGCGCGCGCGTGCAGGCCGCGTATCGTGCGCCCGACGCGCCCGGGCTCATCCGCGTGGGATCCGCGAGCGCACCGACGACTTTGTTCACGGTGTTCAGTGTGTCGGCGCATACCGTGCTCCTCTTCGGCGGCGATGCTGCTGCACGCGCACCGGTGGCGGCGGTACTTGCGCGTATCGCCAACGGTATTGTGCACTCAGTCCTCCTACTTCCAAAGGCCCAAGAGACTGCTCCCGATTCCGAGCTCTTCTCTGAGGTTCTGGTTGATGGCTCGGGGCACGCATACACAGGGTATGGGGTGGGGACGGAGCTGAATGTCGTGGTCGTGCGCCCTGATGGAGTCGTTGGTGCTGTCGCTTCGGATCCCGCTGGAGTGGAGCGCTATTTCCAGAAGATCGTTTTAATTTAGAAACTGTACGATGTTGCGTTACTCGTTCATACCCAAACAATAGATGAATGTCTCTTCGGTTCTTTTCTTGAGATTATCGAAGAGCAGAACACGATTTATACACAATACATACAGCAAAAAAAAGTACTGCTTTGCTTGTTCCCAACCACCCAATTTGGGATAAGGGCTCACACGATTCTCGCCCCCCGTTCCTACTTCTTCGTGTACATCCACCACCCAGAAACCGGCCTCACCGTGTCGTCCGTCCCGGTAGCAGACACCGTATTGTCGCCGCTGGAAGATACCTGCATTCCAACCATCCCCGCCACCATCGCACACTCAAATTCTTTTCCATTGTCCTGTAGTTTGACGTCAACGGCGGTGCATCCCACGGGGACGCTGCCAGTGTCGACCTGGTGGTAGGGTGTCCCATCAAGGACGAGATCGCGGGAGACGTAGCCTGTTTTAGCGTTGGTGTATGTATCCCAGAATTCGGACGCTGAGAGGGAGTCGGGGGCCGTGTCTTTCACCAGTGTCTAGATTACGAATTTTATTCGTCAATATCGCGACCAAGGGCAAAAGTAATGGGAATGGGATGTGCATACCATATCCAGACGATGTCCGAGCCAGGTCCCTTGCTCGCTGAAGGCGTTGAAGGCGTTGATCCAACCCGAATAATAGTCCGGGCCACTCCCCATGCTCTCGAAGGAGACCACCTTCTGCCAGAAATCGACGTTGTCCGCACCGGCGGGGTCGTCAAAGGCGCGAACGAAGCGCGAGATCACCGGGTGGAGGAGATGGTACCAAGCGATCGTCTCGATCCCGTACTCCTTCAACTTCTCTAGGCGCCCCAGGATGCTCACCCAATCCGCCTTCTCCCCCTCGATGACAACATTCGGAATCCCACAGCAGGTGGCGTCGTAGACATAGGTGAAGTACTGCTTCAAGGTTGCCATCAGCAGGACCGCGCTTACAGTCTTGTCCGTCGTGGTGGTCGTCGTGAAGTCCGGAATCGCCCATTCCCGAAGGGTAGGGTCGACGACGTTCTTCTCGAGAAGACGGGCCATCTGCCGCGACATCGCGCCAAAGTCCACGCTATAGCGGCTGCCGTCTTCGTCAATAACGAGCTCCCGCTGGCCTTCGTGCGCGACGAAGCTCGCGCGCAAGAGCTCCGCGTTGGCGTTGACGAAGAAATTGAATTGGCAGAGTATAGCCAGCCAGACATCATCCGGGCGTATCACCAGCGCGTGGTGCTGGTTGTACGCCGTGATCACAGTGTTGACGAAGCCGTTTCTGTCGGGGATCAAATTCGGTAGCCTTGTCGCGAAGTTACGACCGCCGCTGAGCGAGGTGAGCTTTGAATATTGGAGCATTTTGGCTTGATACGCACTTATCCGCCTCCGGCCGTTCGGGCATGCTGGAGAGCGCATACTGGAGGATTTCCTTCGCGCTCTTCTCCTGTTCCGGGCATGAGCCAGCCAGGATTTGTCTTGGAGTGTATCCGCCTTCGGGAAGGTTACGGAGTGACAATGAGTTGGCAGAATGGGGCGCGGCGGAGAACGATATGGGCATGGTGGTGGGAGGGAGCGTACGATATGCTGGGTGCCATTTCGGCTGCGATTCGGAGTCATATTGAAGGCAGTGTTGATCGAAGTCCACAGCTTCAATGGCTGTATCGAATGAAAGACCAGATCAGGGGTTATAGGCCTCTCCGTGAGGGTGTCGGCAAGGCGCCCAACAGTAGCTTTGAAATCGTTGCCAAAGAATTCGACAAAAAGTTCGAATGGATGGTCGTCTGAACCGATGGGAATATACTTGGATCAGCGCAGCCACTTTGACTGGAGTAATCGCTATCCTGGAGTTTTGAGGTACGCCATACGCCCGAAACAGTGAGCTAGCGGCGGCAAGCTTGCGAGGACGTTGTGGTTGTTGGAAGAGGGAGATCGGCCGCCTAAAGCCGACATCACGAACTTTGACCCGAAATGAGAGCCGACAGTCGTCACGGTGGCTGTACCCTCGACTTTGTCGCTGCACGGATCATACCGCCTCACCTTCCGTGGGCCATCATCGACGATCTCCCTTCACCGACAGCAACACCATCTTCGTTTCTAGATATACCATGTAAGAATTCCTAGCATGGTTCGCCGTCCTTGTTCAATGATCAGAAACTCAGGTCTGAGTTGCCTCAAAGTGGCCTGCAACAATCTGAAAAGAAGAACACGTAACGCGGGCGGCGGGACGCTCGCAGTACGTCCACTCCAGGCCCACTCCCAACCCACTCCGCAAGTTTTAGGCTTTTTAGTTGCTTTTTAGCTTCAATGAGGCATGGTATTCCCGGTAAGCTACAGGTTTAATCAACAACTAGTACTGAACCTCTCTACTTGGATGTCGCCTTTCATGTAGTCGGAGCGTAATTTCGAACATCTGCGACGCTGCCTATTTACATACTACTGCATCCGGTATCAAACTCAGTCATTGGCGACCGACTTACCTTCATATCTACCGCAACGATGGTTTGCCATGGTCCTCTCACCCTGGATATTCCGGTCTGTAATCTGGAGCAAATATTCCACCAGACGCGATAGCTGACAGAGGGCTTCTCCCGCCCCTCATTCTTCCGCAGTTGAAGCTGACCGAAATGCTTGATGAATGGAGATCTCAGATTCCTTTGTCTTCCCCAGTCAGCTGGCCTAAAAGTTCGGATACCGCGAGGTTCCCATTGTGTAATGAACGTGACCCGACCAAATTCTGGAATGCGGCGACCTTAATCACTGGATGAATATACGCTCAATATACGTTCAAAGTGAGACAGCTCGGAATGAGTCTCTCATAAAGGTTAGTTTCGATCATATCCAAGAACAAAAGAAAACGCACACGTGTGCGTGGAGTCGAGACTCGATCTCACCACCATCAACCGGTTCCAGCTTTATGGTCTCGATTTAATAGCTGATTATAGCTCCCACTGTGTCCAGGATTCCATTTTTCCCGCTCGAAGGAACTCTGGAAGTAAGGGACCTACGTTTCGGCCGTTCCTGCGATCCCGGCGCATCCGCTGTTATGGACTAGAGATTTGCCGTCACATTCGAACCAGGAAAATATTCCTTGATCGCGGGACATTCCGAGTTGGTTCTTAGTCTCACACCAGGCCTGTTGTCATGGCAAGCGAGTTTCGATCAAACAATAGGAGTCCCTAGACTAGGACTGCGGTTCAAGCATAAAAGGGCGCGAAACCAACCGGATCGATATCAATCCCGTCATGCAATTCAAGTCTGTTCTGCCCACCCTTTCCCTCATTCTCGCCGTGTTTGCTCTCGGTACAAATGCAGTAAACGTCCCTGCTGAGCGCGCCTCGTGCGTCTGCCCGAGCCCCAATCTGACCGGGAAACCTTGCGGTTGTTAAAATGAATGTACGTTGACATGCCTACCCTACATGTCATATTTTCAGACTGACGATGTGATAGTGGCAGCCGTCGTTGGATGTCGAATGAATTTTACGGCGATGATACTTTCAGATTTGGAAGGGAATAAGATTTAGATGGAGTTCGGTGAATATGAGTGTCGATTGGCCATATAATCTGTAATCTTGTCGACGTACACCCCTGGGAGCCTGTATTCCGCCTGAATCGAGTATTTCGGCATCTTGATTCTTGGATATTATCTCAACCTGACAGCGCTTAAGAAAAACTGGCCGAAGTGGCAGAATAAATATCAATAAACCTCGATTCTATCTACCGACCTCCCATCCGCATCCACTGTCACATGATGCTACAGCGGATTTAAGAAATTCAAAGCGATCTAAAAAATGGCACTCTTACCAGTCCCAATATCAATTCTACGCATGTAATCCAGCTCCGGTAATGCGTAATCCAGCTCCGGCCTAACCTCCACCAATCTTCCTGATCCGCGATTCCGCATCGACTTTAGCCGAGTTCAAACTTCGTTCTTTTTGCTGGGTTGCTGTAGGTTCAGTTTCTGGTAATTCCTGGTTTTTAAGACAGGACTCTGGTGGCCGGTCCACTTTCAGAGAAATAATTACCCCAGGAAATCGTGGCTTGAGCCGCTTGAACTACCATACCATCTCTATATGCCGGCGCTTAAATTCCATGGCATATGCGGCCCGCGCTGTATGCGGTGTACCGTGAGATTCGAAGTCGCCTTCTTCAAGTTTCTGTCTAACTAGTAACTAGTAACCATTTGCCAAACAACACATCTCAGACTATGTGCGCTGTACTTTCTACTTTTCCCGTACGCCCGATGGATCTTCTCCTGGCACTCTCTCTGACTATTCAGCACAATTCATCGTCGCCGGCGCCTCCGAATCTCGAAACGAGGTTTGAAACCTCCCATCGTTGACGATCATAGATGTCCCGATAATCCATTGATTCAGACTTCCGGTGAGATCGATGTCTTAGTCTCTACAAATCCGTTCTGCTGCATCAGCAGAAAATTCACGGATACGCTTCGTTGGAAAGACGCTCTCGCTCTCACGTATTTATGTCACACACCTCGCCGTATTCTGAAGAGAACCTCCTTACTAACCCGCGGCAGTACCATACTGGACGTCCGGCTAAACGGCCAGACCACGAGGCGCGAGCCCCCGTGGTAAGCTATCCTGAGGCGTGGAGCGCCATGGTGATGGTTCTTTGAGTGAGCAATATTCGTTGATCATGAATCCTGTCATTTTCTCAGATTCTCTCTAGCGCGCCTCTCCGCTTCTGCCCCGCTCTTTTCTTTTCTCCTGTCTTCGCTGTTCATCGAACTGTGTTTTCAATTGGAGTACAATGCATAATAGCCACCGCTCTGGATTCCACAGTCCCTCTCCTTCCGTCCTCGCACCACCTACTAGCAGCAGAGGTCAGGGCAGTTGATGTTCGTGCAGCACTGCAAGGCAAGAATCAATGCAAGCGGTTGTACGATAATCATGAAACATTGACATCGGGGCAGTTGACTGCGCAAGCGGCCGGGCAACCTCGTACGAACAAGAGGGTGGTGTCGTCAGCGGCGCGGGCAACGGCAACTGAGCTGAGAGCGGCAACCACGAGACAGATAACAGCAGAGAAACGCATCGTGGCAATGGATTGCGTGGAGGTGGGTGAGGAGATTTTGATCCAGGCTAGGGTTTTATACGGATTCCCTGGCGCCATCACTCGTAATAGAACTCTATGTGCTCTTTGATGCGTCGGTGGAGTGGGAAGCTAAGCGCAATTTCGGCGACGACGCGTTTGGCACTTTCGAGCAGGAGGAGCTTTTGCGTCGGGGGAGCAGGAAGGCTCCTCCTGCTCGAAAGTGCCAGAACGCGTAACGGTAAGTGGCCAATAGCGTTCGAGCAACAGCAGCAGCCAAGAGATCTTATTATACAAAAGACAAGGGTCACGTGGAAAGTCTACTGGCCAATCAGGTTATCCGTAGGCTTTGGGCACGCGCGGACAAACAACGGCTTCTTCCGGCCGGCTTTCAACTTCAAGGTTTCCCGTCATTTAACGTTCGCTCTCTCCTTCGTAAGCTTCTGTTTTGAGGTTAATGATTCCTGGAGTTCGTGACGCCAAATTTTCACGAGGACTGGAATGCTTGGAGATATGACGGCACTGGTGGGCAGACAGAAGAAACTCAATTATTCAAAATTGAAAGCACACAAGCTCAAAAAGTCTTGCAGTATTTTGTATTCAAATTTTAGTATGTGGGGACTAGCCAAGGCATGAGTACAGGGGGTCAATTTCCGAGGGCAGACTAAACCCGAATACGTAATTATTTCATGGTTCGGTATAGGCAAGGGCTCAGCGCTAGCGCTCAGCCTGAGTGAAGGAGGACATAATTTTCATTTGCAAATTCGGATCTCGGGCACAAGCTGACTGGTGAATGTACGAGGGCAGAGGGCCGACACGATTACAAGGGCCAACAGAAGCTTGGTGGTTTGCATGGGTTGCACCAAGGATGTTAAATTCTAGATCTTTATTCAGGCTTGCCTAGATAACATGGTATATCGGGGACACGAGGAACCAACCATAGGTTGGTGACGAGTGTCCCGGTTGGAGTTCCAAGACCTCAGTTTTCTTATGGTACGGAATTTGATTACATCTGACTGTCTGGACTTCCGGATGCAGATAACCGTGCGTAGCACGGGTTGCAGCTAGTTCAAAAAATAAAAAAATCGGATGCATTGTACGGTTGGCTGCCATCAAGGATTCACTGTCGAGAAGAGCTCGAAAGATCGTTGACAAGCGCCAACCACAATATTGGCATGTGAACGCCATCAGATCAGACTAGAAGATAGGGCGGTAGGTAGGTAGGTAGGTAGGTAGGTAGAATTACACGGCCGGTCCCGCTTAGGAACACCGGTTTCCAGGAATGCGGAAACCTGACTCAAACCTCCGTGGAAGTGGACAGAGCGGAACAGCGACGAGCTTATCTTTCTTTTGGCTGCCAGAATTGGATGAGCCGAGCTGGTTCAACCTGTTCCAACTCGAAGCAAAAGTTTATGGTTGCAATTGTTCGCCTCAATTAACGGATAATTCTAATCAGCAACCCCCATGTAACTTTACTACTCAGCAACCCCCCGTTAGGAAGCCTTCGGATCACAATTAAATCACAGTGCCGGTCTCTCCAGTGTTGGCAAGTACCAAGCCGCCTTGAAGCGGCCCATGGCGGAAGCTTGTCAACGACTAGACATAGACAAACTTAAACTTCGGCCCTTGACTAGTACGGACCCGCCATTGGCACATGATTTTGTCTTTATACGATGCTAGACTTGTCTAAGTCTTATCCATACATAGTTTCTTTACCCGTCCAAGTGGGCGAATTCAATGTGGTCTAATATGAGCTCTGGAGTTCAACCAGGGAGCTATGCTGCTCCCAGCAAGGTCGGGTCGGGCTTGCTCGGGCTTAGTCGGAAAATATTGAGTCAGGCCCGACCTTACCTCAGGCCAAACTTAGTTAATATTTTTTCTGGGTTGGGCTGAGGAATTCCTCATACAATGATACATGTTGTAAAGCTCGTGTTCAATCCATCACGCACTCCATGTTACCGTTCCGAGGAATTTTGAACCGTCAGAAATCAACTTTTGAACCTGTATTTCCTGATTTGAAACTCATTGAATTCCATATGACTGTAAACTGCTTGTAAAGAAGAGTATTTGAGATTGATTGGAGGTCGGTTCCTAGTGCACCAGCAGAGAGTGACCCCAAACAAACAGCAAGAGCAATTTTTTGGGCAACAAATCGGATGTCGTGAGTCGAGCACACCGGGAGATGAATCGTCGTGGTTACCATCGTGATGTGCTTGAGAGAAAACAGGAACATACATACAACCTCCTAGTACCTGTTAAGGAAATATACGGGATCTATCGCCCAGGTGTTTATGTGAGACCCCAACTGTCGTCAAGCAGCCTCAATCGAGGGCGGTGGGGACGGTGGGACCGGGTCTTGTCGCCTTTTGAGCATAGTAAAACATGAACCCATCGTGATTCCTGGTATTGCATTTCTGTTCACATCTACGATCCCGCCCATTATTTTAGGTGCTTTCCACCGGAAAAAAATTGTCTGAATTCAAACGCTATCTGCGATGCATTCCTGACGTGCAGCAACATGTAGGAGCCGAGACCAGTAGATCTTGGCGTCAACCAGCTGCTCGCCATTGCCATGCTGACTCATACTCCGGGCCTCGATATATTCAAGTTTTTTCAGGGAGCGACAGGTTGGTCCACCATTTTCCTCCCAGACTACCGCTGTGTCAGCTCCAGACGCTACTAGTAAGATACCGCATTTTGTCCCTCGATATCTCGCGACTGAATATGCGGAGCTCACCAATTCGAAACCACGGAGGTTATCCCCTTCTCTACCCGGACTGCAAACATTCATCTCTGGCGGAGAAAAACACGTCAAGGTTTTGGCATGCGAGGCATGCACCTAGTCGGAAATGCGGAACTGACTGAGAAAGGAAATGGATTACGGTAACCGTATGTTCCTCAATGGGACCACCGCGGTAATACACCCTCCTCCTCCTCCTCCTCCTAAGACTCCGGAATTTCGGGATATGCTTTCTAATCGCAAGAAGGCGACTCAAAGCTCTGCATAAATTGGGACATGGATCCCCTTGATCCATAACGCTTTTCTAAATCCCCTCTGCGATGGCCAAGTTCACTCTCACCGAGGCGCATGTCAAGGCCATCATAGATCCGATGAGCAACGGGGATCTCTCGTCTTTTATTGCCGCCATAGATCCCAACGTCCGCTGGGTCATAGGTATACGTGCGTTGGATCCCTCTTTTACGATGATTATTATAATATTATTAGATAATACTGATTGGTTTTTCAGAACCTCGCAGGCTGGATGGAAGAAGTGGCGACCCCGCTGAAAGCAAAGTTGGCCGGGATAGCGAAGCACCAATTCTCTTCCTTGGATGTGACTTGAGTTCCTCTGGCTGGGAAGATGTACTCATACTGGACCAGGTCATTGGCAACACTGGCAAGGCAAATTTCGAGTCTTCTGCCGAGGGGATGCAGGCCAATGGAAACCTGTTCCACAGTTTGTGAGATGACATGGACTTAAATCCCTTCTCGATAAAATGTTTGCCACGAATTTAGTTTCTGTACATATCAGTTATTATAAGGTGATGAGGGATTAAGATTTTGCAGAGTACTAGAAAGTGACTACTAAATAAGGTTATCAGCAACATTATGTGCCCCCTCTTTCAATAGCCTCTGCGCCCTTCTCTGCATCGCCGTTTCTCCGTGTGGGAGCGACTCCAGGAGTCATTGCGTGGTCACTTAAGGTTGAGTACACCGTATTCAATGGACCAATTTACAATAACGATGGCTTTGTCGTTCCATGGCTTAGTGTTTCCGCCCCACTGGAGAGCCATGACGAGAGTCGTGACGGCTCCGGCGACCAATATCGCCCCAATAAAATCCATTTTTGTATATACTCCCTGCCGCATGAGATCCTTCCAGGCGCGTTTATTCGGATCTGAGCCGAGCGGAGGAGCCGCCTTGAGCAGGAAAGTCACATCGGTTATCTATTGAAAAATAATTGCTCACCAACTGGAAACTAAGTCAATACATCGACATGAAGATTTCCAATTGCAATCAGGGATCTATACACAAGAAACCGATGAAGACTGGGGCAGATAAGATCATAAGAGTGAGTACCTGAGCAAATGCTAGACTCAATCAATCGACCATTGTTGGATCACCGATGCGTCGCCCGCAATACTTCGGGAGTATACTCCTGAATATAAACCACGCTGCAGGTACGAGTAAGCTCTGTTATAACGTCTGTTTACAAGAGACTACGCTGCGCCCGAAGCCCGTGGTATTGGTGTATATGTGGCTGGTGGAGGCGTTGAGCGAGGGGAAGAAGAAGGGAGGAGAGAAAGGGGAAAGAATGGAAACACGGAAGGGTTGGGATTGTAATAGAAACGGGCTTCGCGCGCTGCCGAAGCGTATGAGAAATATGCTGTCTAGCAGCTAGCGAATAGATTTGATTCAAGAATCCCTATAAAACAGCTAACGCTCACCGCGAAAACTACCAAACAGCCGAATAGTAAGCGCAAGACTTTACTAGACGTGATCTACGGAATATCTCGTAGGTCTTAGGACTGCGTGCTAAGCATGTACCTGATAATCAAGGCACACACTGTAGCTCAGTGGTAGAGTTCCCAGTAGAAGGCTGGCGCTTCAAGTGATGATGTATAGCAAAGGTAAGGTGTAATTGTCTCCACAAGGGGGAAAGACTCCCTTATATACGTAGAACTATTCTAAATATGGTAAATGACTCAAGTGGAGTCATAGGGCCATGACTCCACTGCCCGAAGCAAGGCCGGGACTATGCCCGAGGTCATGCCCGAGGCAGCGCACTGCAAAGTGCGACGCGTTGGATGTTGAACATGGCTGTGCTGCAACCGTGAGAGTTCATGGAGGGTAATTGATCGAGAAAGGCCAATATCCATCACAGGGATGCAGGCAGAGACCATTCCAGCCGAGACGCGGGATCGTCCACGGTCATCATCGAATGTCAGCGAAGAGATGGGTAGGTGAATTGCAGGAGACGCACCCCGGTTCACTGCGTTCAGACAGCCCGGCGGCAGAGTTGAAACGGCCCTGCCGAGACACGACGGAGCCGTGCCGAGTGATGGCGGCAAACTGTGCCGAGGTGCCCACAGGATGGCACAGGTCCGTCGTATGGCGAGGTAGCTCCGGTAGGTCTGCCGAGCCGCCGCCTGAACGCAGTGATTACCGATACACGGGCCGCCGATATCGTGACGTTGATCTTTTCCTCCAGAGCAAGACCAAAGAAGAATTTCTTCGCCCTGGCGACTGTGATGGCCCAATCTCCCCTGCAAACGACCGGCGGAGCGGGCGTTATAAGGGGGGAAACACATTGCTCGAAGCCCGCCGCTGCTGGGGAGTCGGGGATGCCGGTTACGACGTTGGCAAGCGCAGCGGGGAGGGATAGTGTAGCTGCTCGCAGCTACGTTTTTGGATGGCGGTCGTGGGGTGGATGAATCAACGAGAGATTTAGGACGTAAAAGAGTGATAAGAAGTTTGTAGGATTCTCGTGATGCACAAGCCTGAACACATTTTCAAAGTACGTGGAATTTATGGGACCACCACTTGAATCTTCCAGTGGGCGAATCCGCATCTGAGAGCTGAATAAATATGCTTTTGAAAGTCTGAATTATCCGAGCCAACCATCTCATCGTTGTCATCTGTTTTCGCATATGCAGCGTCTCGCCCAGGGCGATTCTCATCTCGATTTATGTATACTCGCAAGTCCCGCAGATGGTCCGACGGAAGGCATCGGAGCTGCGGAGGCAGGGAGGGGGAGAAAAGGAACTGCGCAAGGTACCCGTCATTAAAGTTCGTGTTAGCGTCCGACTATGTTCGAATCTACTACAAAGGTATATAGACTAATTAAACGAAAGCATTACAGCCTGAGTCGCCGGGATATCAATACCACCCGCCACAGTCCCCGACTCAGTCGTCAAACTCCCACCAACACGCGCATTGCTCGTCTCGTACGTCTGCCCGCCCCAGGTCAAATTTGACACATCGTCAGCATGACTGGTGCGAAGCATCAGTTCCACAGCTCGGGAGGGTATAGACACTACCCACTTTATTATGAGCCGCTTGACCGAGAACGACGTCGGGGGCGAGCCTGAGCCGCTGAAGGATAAATTCACATGCGTGCTCGGGCGGGCGGTGGTCGTGGTCGAGATGTACGCCAAGGAGTTAATGAAGATAGCCCTCACGAGGGAACCACTCTCGTAGAAAGCATAGCCCGAAAGCCTGCTGTCACTGATGCTGAGTTCAGCAACCTGTGTGTCTCCGCTGTCGCCAATCGCTTCGGCGATGATGATTGCGGCGTAGTATTGCGGCTGGACGTGAGGGGCTTGTGGAGTCGCAAGGGTTGAGCCGTCCAAAGTCGAGCGCGTAAGCGTCAAAGGCTGGATCTAGAGGAAGAAGTCAGGGTAATGCATATGGCGGGCCGTATCCACTATACCAAGTTGTACTGAAACTTTTGTGAGGACTTGTTTCAAACAGTAAAGTAATCGCCCACTTTATAACCAATGCCTTCATGGAAGTATACCTGCGTCGCGCCAATTTGGGAGCTGCGAGCATGAGAAACAGTAGAGAAATCAATCTAAAACACCTACGCGTATAGAGCATAGTCCAACTAGTTTTCATGTAGGTCAGACCCAGGAAATCACATCAAGAGGCACATACAGTCCACAGCGCCGCCCCAGCAGTGTTAGAGACTCCCGGCGCACCCTGAATTCTTTAGCATGCTGACATGCAGAAAACGCGACCAATTTACGTGACAAGAATAGCTGTTCGTCTCGCCAAACACATAATTTAGTCCCTGGGCGTGGACCGCCTGAATATCGGGCGTGAAGCTCGACAAGTTGGAACGAATGGTCGCCTTGGTCATCAGATCTTGAAGAAGGCTCTCGCTTCCGGCGCAGAACGAGCCTCTGCGACGGCAGCGGTATCAGCGTAGAAAAATAGCAAAGATGGGAACATTCACGAGTAATGGTGCTGCGAAATAGTCTCAATGAAGGCGCCGGGAACGGAATTGAGGATGCCGTTCGCGAAAATGCCTTGTGGCGAGAACCCAGTTGTGGTATGCGACGATCCAGCGAATGCGCCGCCCCAGAGGCGGGTGTTGGAACTCGACAGCTTGGCGGTGTTCGTGAGATTCGTCGCGTAAGTGATCCATCTGGCAGACGAGTCAGCAGCGGAGCGGACGAATGCTCGACGTAGTGGTACTGACTGTGGGGTGTATTGTTGAACGGTGTAGCTCGAGGCACGCAGGCCATTGTTACTGTACAAGTCGGCCTCATTCCCCAGCTCCAAATTGTCGAGGGTGATGCCCGCCTGAGTGAACGCCGACGACGCAAACGCGGTAAGAATCGCCTGCGTTTCCAAAAAAACGGCCTAAAAAATACGTTGCAATTTTGAGTGGGAGGCATGCGTCATCGGTCAAAGTGGGCCGACCGTTAGGTTCGCTCCGCCAAAGTTCACGCCCCATGTCACTCCAGTCCCTGAAAAAACAGGGGATGAGCCAAAGCGCGGGTTGCAGGCTGAACGGACTTGCCTGGAGGAAGGTTTTTGGCGGCCTCGACGGGGTAAGTATCACGGCGAACCCCACAAATAAAAATTTTAAAAAGTTACCTGATAAAATCCCGGACCGGCTACGATGCTCGAGGCTTCCGGATACGGGACCGTGGTCGTCGGGGGAGGGAACTGGTCTTGGACGCCCGCAACATTAGGGTTGAAATTCGTGTGGTCTTCACTGTCCGCGCCAATTCTGATCTGGGGTGGGAGACCAGTAATCTCGACGATGTTGTCCAAGCAGTTGAAGAAGAAGGTGTTCTGAGTGGCATTGCCAGACCAGTCGAGCCATCCTGCGTTGCATGAGCGAGCGAGCGCGGTAGCGAATAACAAATAAATTTACGGTCTTGCTCGATTGAAAGCGACAGGAGATTGCCTGTAACCGCAGTTGCGGACCCAGCCGTGATGGGGATGGAGATGGAGTCTCCGCCCGAGCCAGTGCTCCCAGAACCGGGTGTCGTTGTCAGGGTAAATTGTTGATTGGCGTCGGGTTCTGACGGAGAGCAGGTCCAGATTTGCATCTGCGGGCGAGGTGAGATGGAGCGGTGGGAAAGGGAGAGGACGGGACATACTACGGTGCCGTCTGCGTCCACACCCTTGGTGAGATCCAAACAGAACCCCATCCCGGTCCAGGATATGCTTCCAGACGTGCTGCTAACCGTCCACAACTGGTTTGAATCTCCACTAGTACAGCTCCAGATTTGCAGCAGCGTGCCAGCGGCCGCTACACCGTTGGTGACATCCAGACACATGTTCCCGTACAGGACAAGCGTGCCGGATGCAGAGACCGTCCAGTTCTGCGAAGTCGAGCCAGAGGAGATACAGTCAGAGATGGTGACCGGTGTTCCGTCCGCGTTTGAGGTCGCAGTTAAGCACATACCAGAGTCGACTGAGGGGTGAATGAACTTCGACTCTGCGGTGGGAGGCGGGGTCGAGGCGCCGGAGCCGGGTCCGGTCGTGATCGTGAACATCTGGTTTTCATCGATGGTTGTGGGGGTACAGGCTGGATTCGCTCGTAAGTACCACCGTTGAGTAGTGCTGAAAGGTACAAGTACCCCATATTTGCATCTGCGGGCGAGGTGAGAGGAGAGACGGAAAAGAAGAGACTCGGGACGCACTACGGTGCCATCTACGTCCGCACCCTTTGTCAGATCCAGGCAAAAGCTTTGCCCAGTCCAGGTGATACTGCCTGACGCGCCGCCAACCGTCCACTGCTGGTTCGCGTCATTGCTGAGGATAGTTAGACACAGTCCGGGATCTGGGGGAGGGGGCGCATACGCTGTGCACGTCCAGGTCTGCAGCAGCGTGCCAGAGGCCGCTACACCGTTGGTGACATCCAGACACTGGCTGCCGTACAGGACAAGCGTGCCCGTCGAAGAGACCGTCCAATTCTGAGAAGTGGAGTCGCCGGAGGTGATGCAGTCAGAGATGGTGACTGGAGTACCGCTCGCGTCGGAGGTTGCAGTGAGGCATTTTCCGGGGTCAACCGAGGGGTGGATGAATTGGTTGGACGCAGCGAAGACGAAGGGGAGGAACGAGACCCATAAAAGATGCATTGGGCAGCCAAACTGGAGGAGCTGCTGGCGCGGCGTTTATATTGCCGCACCATACGAGTGCCACGAGTGCCGAACAATGACATACGCGACGGAGAAGCAAGACTCATTCGGTCAGGTTGGTCTCCGCAACAAGCACAGGGGCGGCAGCTTTCCTAAAATAGAAATAGAAAATCATGTGTCGCAACACGTGCTACGGCAATATGTGAGAGGGGTGATTGCGCTGTGATTGCCAAACAAGCGTATGACAGGTCGGCCCGCACGCCGAGCTCGCTCCTCGCGTATCGACGCGTTTCGACGCGTCTTTGTGCTGGTCGCCGTTTAAAGCACCTGCGAAGCTTCGTTATAAGGCGCCCGCGTCTCACACGGCGCTCGCAGGTGCGTATTTTCTACTTTTTTCTTCTAAGGTCTGGACTGGCGCACAATGACGCGGCAATGACGTGACGCGCGATTGATGCTCGCGCCCCGCCTAACTCCGACCACCAACGCCTTTCTCGCTTCCACTGGCACTCGGAACTTCGCTGGCTCCATTCCTCTGTACACGGAATTGCGCCTGCATTCCTGCCGCCTTTCGGGCTCTCATCGATACTTTCATTTATCCTCTTGGCAACGCCTCAGGCAGCCCAAGGCGCCTCCTCCGCGCTCTCGCTCCACATCCCCCTCTTCGCTGCCCCTCTCCCCTCGAGTAAGGCGGCTATCCTATCAGCAGGCGCGAAGGAATTCGGTCGGCGCTGGCTCGCGGAATGGTCCACTTCCCCCCGGCACCACCGCCTCTCCCTCTTCGACGACGCCAAACCTTCCGGCACTGTTGCACGCATGTACTCCGACCTCAGCCGACCCCAATGCAGTGTCCTCACGCAACTCCGCACGTCGCACTTCGCGCTGAACGGCTACCTTCTTCGGTTTCACCTCGCCCCCTCCTCTGACTGCGACCTCTGCCTCATCCCGGAGACTGTTTCCCACTACCTCCTTGCCTGCCCCCGTTACCGTCGCCAGCACCTCGCCCTCATACAGCTGTTGGGCACCGCACGCCTTTCCCTCCGCCGCCTGCTCGCCGCGAAATCCGACCCCAGGCCGGTACTCGCGTTCGTGCAAGCAACCGAACGCTTCCCGCGCTACGCGCTTTAGCGTGCTCCCCTTTTTCCTCTTTCCCTGTTCCTGTCTCATACATATTGCAACTAGACTTGACTTGACACCCTGCACTCGTACATAAAACCACGCACACCCTCTCGGCACTTCTCTCGCCTTCCCTCCGTATCCTACCCATCCACTGCCTCCTACTCAGGCCAGCTACCTACCTTTACTGCGCTACGTACAGTGTTACGTGGGCCCGCATAAACTTCAATGGAACTTGAAATTACTTGTCGTCTTGTAATTCTAATCTGTAGTGCTGCCTTCAGAACGAAATTCGAATCCCTCTGCTACATCCCCGCGTGTCGCTGAAGAAAGCGTCATTCTAACATGACGTGTCGCGCTGCCTGTAGGGCCGAATATATTGTTCCCCTTGCTTCAGGCAAGGTTCAATGACTCTAATACATCATTTAGAACCTAAAGAACAAATACCAAATGTGATCAGGCATCGTCAAGCCACGCTGGTGGTCGGCATTTCGACCAAATTTTGACTCACCTGCAGCTGCTTTATGTTTAAAGCCCTTCAGGATAGTCGAAACGACGGAGAAATTTAGATTCTCAAGTCCCTTCAATTATTAATCAGCGTGTGCTCCAAGTTAAACTGTTCTGCCCGAACTCTGTGTCAGCAAGCTCATATGATGGCCTTCACTTTCTTAAAACATTCTACTCAACCAGCGTAGGATTTATGATAAGGTAGCCGCCAAGCAAACACCACCAACGTTCCAAATCGGGATAAAATTTCGAATCCTGTCTGCTAAACAGTGCCCAGAGAGAATAGGCAAAATCTGTCTCCAACATTTTGTAGATAGACATCCCATTCATGTACCTGCAAAGCAGATTGGACTCAAACTCAGAACTGACAAAGTTTAAAGCCTCGCAAGTTGTCAAGTGGCCCGTGAGAAAATTTGCGTGATCCCGACTTAAATTTGCTTAAACTTTTTTTCCTTGCTCACAATGGAGTGGTGGGATGGTTAACAAGGCAGCTAGAGCATCTCTCCATAAAATGTTGGGAGCCGATTTGGCCAATCTTGCTGCATGATTATCTGGTGCATTTATTTTGTCCATTTGTCCATATTTGGAACGTTGGTGGTGTTTGCTTGGCGGCTACCTTAGTAGCCTGGATCCCTTATCAAGGCATCGACGGATCACGACGGCCGTCCTGTGTGTGCATTCCCTCTCACGCTGTCTAAAACATGTTCCTTCCCACTGACCCACTTCGCCAAAGCTTTGCGCACAAAGCCAGTCTGCAACGTCGAACGACATGATCCCGCAGACTCGAACCCTCCTTGCATCGGACGACAGATATGTATAACATAAGCTTGCCGCGTCACCGCATCCGATCGTGACACCCGACTCTTCGTCTCCCCGCCACGCCGATGGCGCACAAATTCTTCCCTAGCGCCACCTCTCTACGTCTTTCGCTAGTCATCTCCATCCTCGCGCTCCTTCTCCTCCTCACAGCTGGATCTGCGCGCGTTTACGAACTTTCCGGGCGCGTGCCGTTCTTCTCGTCTCCCGACCACGGCGCGGTGTTAGATACGGGCAAAAGAGTATATCTTCGAAGCGGCGTGGGTGGCGAGGGAATGGGGGTGCGCTTTCCCCATTCTATCCGCTCCATTTGTAGTTTTCTGATGCCCTGGCCGGCGCGCAGGCCACCCTGCAGCACTTCAAAAGCAGCATCGTCCTCGCGCGCGCGCTCGACGCGTCGCTCGTCCTCGCCTCCTCGACGTCCCACCACGGGTATTCCACCTCGCAGATCTACAACGCACATCGGGAGCCCGGGGCCTTCTACCTCGACGCGCGGCGCGCGTGTGTGGTTAGCGAGTACGTCCCGCCGTCCGCGCGAGACGCGCTTGTGCGGGGGCTGTGTGCGGGGGAGGCGTGGGCGGTCGGCGAGATGGCGAAGATCAGGGCCGGCACGGCGGGCTGCACGAGCTTCGTGGATGCGGAGAATACGGAGGTGCGTGTCGACGTGTCCGCGTCTGTCAATGTGTGCAAATCCGCTAACGCTTCGCACCGCAGACCACCGAGGACCTAAACGGGTGCATAATGGAGTGGGTCCGCGAGCGGCTCGCGCCCGCCGCGCATCGCACACCGCCACCGCCCCTCTCAGACTCGTCCCCCCGCCCCCGCCCCCTCAAAGTCGGCGTCCACGTCCGCTGGGGCGACACCGCCGGCCGCTTCCCCGCCTTCTTCTACGGCTCCATGAGCATCCCCCACATCAACCGCCTCCTCGCGGACATCCGCGCAGTACTTGCACCCACGATGGCGATCCGCGTGTCCGTCGCGATGCAGGGCGCGGATCGCGGAGTCCTCGCGCGGTTGGATCTGAGTGACGCAAACGCAAATGCGACGGGGGAGGGGGAGGAGGAGAAGGCGTACACCCTGATCGACTCGGGGGATTCGCTGGCGGACCTGTACGCGCTGAGCGACAGCGATATACTACTCCTCGGCGAGTCGTCGTACGGCGTGCTTGCGCACCTCATCGCGCCGCCTGGCGGGCTGACGATCGTGGATGATCAGGGGCAGAATCAGTGAGTCGTCCTTTCTCTTTCTTCTCTTGTTCCCAACGGTCAACCCCTCCCTTTCCCCTTTCTCTCCTCCCTTCGTCTTCGTCTTCGCCCCGCTCACCGCGCCCGCCAGCCACAAATACACCAACACGACGGGCTTCGGGCGCAGCGTGGTAGCTATCCAGGAGTACACGCCCGAGGTGTTGCGCGAGGTTTTCTTGGGAGGTGGAGGTGGGCGGGATGAGTAGACAGACATTTTGGGATTGGACTCCTATTTATTTTTGGGCGACAGATCGCCTGTAGAGTCGCAACGTGTTCCGGGTCATCGAGTGTGCAAAGCGATTTTCATCTAATTACTGTATGTTGTCAGAATATAGTAGGTAATACGCACTCCGCGCCGGGCCATCAAACGGTTAGCGCTTTTCTTTTCTTTTATTTTTTGGCCTAGGCTGAAAAGTGCTTCGCTGTGTATGCAATGAAGCTCTGTCTAATTTCTGACTGGACTTGGTCGGCACAGGGTTTTCTGTTCGCACTCGGCCAAACTGTCCATCCACTGGTGTCATCTCGTCTACGGGAAATCTGCAGTCTTCCCAGAATCTACTGCGAGAAAAATCGATTTCAGGTAGCTACGAAGAGGCATTTCGGAGTGGCACAAGGAGTCATAATGCCATCCCCATGCAATGGCCATATAAGCTTGACGTTCAAAAAAAAAACATTACGAGTCGGGTTTTTCTGTACACAATGTCCATAGTTGGATTAGGGGTGGGGAGCGCTGGTTGAACAGTTCGAGGTGGCCATGGTGTGTCAATTGCCGTGTCAATCTGAACCTACCGCTGCATGTCAGCCATTTTGGACTACCTCAAATGCATTCCAATTCAATTTCAGGTTCAACTACTCATGTTCATACGAAATCAATCAATGTCAAACAAGATTCTCAGTCCCGGAATGTACTCAAACCAAAATGTGAAACAGATATATATCCCGGCCACGTACCATGGGCCCAGAAGGCCTACGATGTTCGATAAGATATTCTGGGAATTCAAACCGAATGGAAATAAAAACCGCCGCCGGGGGGAGGCCACCCCCGGAATCCGGTCGAAATTTATGGTCGCCGACAGCTTCTCGATATGGGCCTTGGTTCGGGCTGAGTGGAGAGGAAAATCAACGGGATTATCATGTACCTCGGAGTTCCCCCGACTCTGAGCTCCGCGCCTGGATTGCAGAAGACGTCAATGATACTCCGAGTCCTTTCGGGGCCACACAGAGTGCGGTTGTGCTCCTATAAACCCTCTGCATATCATCGATCCAATTCAGCCTCCCTCTCTCGACGTATTCTGCGAAACGCAATATTGGCTTTCAACCTTCCAACAGGGTTGTGTAATGCAAACCGGAATTGGGCGGATTCGGCTTGGTGATCGCGAGATGTCAAAGCGCGCGGGACTTGCAATAGAAGAAGTACTGGTAGCTATTTTGCAATTGTCCCTTCCAGAAGTAGGGTCGGTAGACATAGGACTTGTGTGGCCTGGGGCATTTGTCCCTTCCAGAAGTAGGGCCACATGTACCCGGCAGACATAGGACTTGTGTGGCCTGGGGCATGGCCTTGATTCCGACCTGGGTGAATTAAATGCATTTCACGGATTGGATGCATAGTATCAGAAAATTCGACATTCCATGTGGAAATTCGGAACTGAGACTTTCGTCGGTATAAATGACTGTGCACAACTTTATCTAACTTGGTAGCTCTCTTTGCGAAAAGAAACTCTGTCTTCGTGCGTTTCTGACTCCCGAACGAACAAGCGATGGTTTCAACACCCCAGGATGTTTCCGCGCAAAGTTGCTTGCATCAGTATACTGGTGCGACCCCGCTGAGAGTTACACTGAATCGCGCAAAGACCTCGATACTAAACTTAAATTTTTATCCAGGTCAAACACGACTACATAACTTCCTGAGGCCTCTCAGGTTCGGAAAAGACATCTGTTCCTTGCCAGTGACGACTGGACAATTCCGTGGGCGAGACGGTTGAAATGAACAATAACATCGAATGTGGTGTGCCGACCCGTCCGAGGGTCAAAAATGATGCATGAGCGAGGATAGAACAGTAGTTCAACTAGGCGGAGTCTTTGTCGGTCTCACTCTCGTCGTGCCAGTAGTTATCCTCGACTCTAGGCTGGCTCTGTGCTTTGAGTTAGCCATATGTTCGCGTTCGCCTCAAGAAGGAGCGATACACACCCTCGCGGACGACCCCTCTGCATAGTCACGGAGATCCTCGCGAGGCGCAACTGACCGTAGGCCTTTCTAGCGCGACAGATCTTCCTCCGGTGTCGGCGCAAAACTGCTCGCAGCGAAAAACGCCGGTGTGGCGTTGCGCGTCAAGGGTGTCCGGGCCATCTGCTTGGCCGAGGAGCCAAACTCGAGAGCGGACTGAGTGTAAGCGAGAGTGGTGTCCCATTCCTCGTTCGCGGGGCCCCACTTGTTGAACGCGATGGCCCGGGTGTTGAGCGTGGCGAGGTGATTGTTGGCGTATCTGGCCACGTCGAGTTCGTGAGTGCGCGAAAGGAGGAAAGCAAAGGGGAATGTAAGTACATCCCGGGTAAAACTGTCAAGGACAGGCAACATAGTCGGAACTTGGAAGTCTGCACGTAGGTGAACGGGGGTGCATAAGAGGGCAGCTACATAGCTTATGTCGCTGCCAAGGAAGAGTTCTATACGAAACTTGCAACGAGGGCGGAAAAAGTATTCGTCTCGATTGTCAAGGTCACGAGGTCCTTGATGATGTCCCGAGTTGAGGGGTGGACCGGGGCGCTGAGGAACTGTAGTGCGGTGAATGATTACATGGATCGAGGACTCAGAGAAGGGTAGGACGAACCAGATAGGTCATCATAACGGTGATTATGATGTCTGCGGCGGCGCCGCCCACCAGCCAGAATAAGAATGGTGTGTATAGTATCACGCCGGCGACGGTAGGCGACGTTCTCAAGGATCCCTCCTCCTAGGCCTCCGGCACATTGCACCGTTGATATCTAGTTCTGTTGGTTAAGAGGGTAATAAAATTGATATAGCCCTTACTACTAACCAGAGAAATGAGCATCGCTATCGGCCAGACGGAGCACTTGATGATAAAAATGCGGTAACAGAAGTAGAGTTGGACGAGCGTTGAGATGAATGGACCCTCCA
Source organism: Mycena galericulata (assembly GCA_029289565.1). Classification (NCBI taxonomy): domain Eukaryota; kingdom Fungi; phylum Basidiomycota; class Agaricomycetes; order Agaricales; family Mycenaceae; genus Mycena; species Mycena galericulata. The sequence continues at coordinate 92,090 of JARKIA010000108.1, forward strand.
CTGAGCGTAGATATTTGAGTATCGGTAATCCTCCAAATGTGCTGGGTCCCCGAAGCCCGAGCCGAACCAGTAGTACATGTCGGAAGTGTTAAGGCACGTACGTGCAGACTAGGATTACCAGGAAGACAAAGTATACTGCGCAAATTAAAACACGGACAGGAGTATGGGATCGCATTTACTCACCGTAGAGCGGCGTTTCTTCGCGCCGAATCGTTCTGTACCCATTTTAGTGTGCACGAGACGAGGAAAATCGCGTAAAATCGCGCGAGGGAAGTCAGGACACGTGCTGCTCTGATGTGCCGACGCGACACATATTTGAGCCAAATAGGCTACTTTGAGGATGGAATCTCGGCGCGACACTTTTAAGGGGTCTGCGGGGATTTGGCGTAAATGAAATATTCCTTGATTTATTTGAGGCCGTTGAACAGGGCGAAGTCTTACTCAAAAAAAAATGGACATTGCCTTCATAACGCCGTACCTTTCGCTTCCCCCCTATGATGTCTATGCCAATTGTGACCCGTTGAGCCCACATATGGTCAATCTGAGAACCACCATATCAGTCCAGTTCGGGGTCGAAATAACACTGCAGTGCCGGTATGCACTCGTACTCCGCGTCGACCCACGACATTTCGTAGACGTCCAATTCCTCCCCCACCCAGCCCGCCATCCGTCGCGCTACCTCCCCTAATCACTGGTCAGTAAACTACACAATGCCCCTCAAGCTCGACCAACGAACCGAATTCAACCACTTCGCCTTCTACTCCGGGGGCGTTAAGTACGCGCGGCATCTTGCGCACCCGCCGCGGCATCTCTTCCTCCTCATTGCCGTCGTCTAGCCTGAGGGCCCGGCTCCGCCGCTTCTTGCGCAAGTCACCATGTACCACCGTCTTTTGTAGTTAATCGTTGTCTAAATCGTCCCCGTGCGCCCTGCAACCAAGTCAGTCTCTAACCAATAAGACGCAAGAAAAGAGCACAAACTGGAATTTATCAAACACGCGCTGCGCCGCGATCGTCTCTCGCACAGCAGCCTGAGGTATCGTCGAAAGCGGATTTGGCCGAACGAGGTGGCTCACGTCCTGCAACGTTTGCGCGATCTGTGTTCGATCGTCGACAAGCGCCTTCTTCTCCGCCTCGAATGTGACCCGCTGCGCATTCAGCTCTTCGCGCTCGCGAAAGCCTCCCGCTCCCTCTTCAGCCTTTCTCGTTCTTCCTTGACAGAAACATCCGAGGCTGCACGGTGCCGCTCGTGCTCTTCCCTCAAAGCCGCCACCTCACGAACGTTGTTCTCAACCTCCCTACGCGCGGCATCCCGTTCCTTCGCGGCGACCTCATGGTGAGATTGTAGAGTTGCGAAGAGTCGCTGATCTCGCTGAACAATTTTCTTGAGCGCCGAGATTTCCAATCGGAGCGCGTCCGCGCGTTTTCCGCCACAGCAACAGGTATGGTCTCGACTTTTAGGTTGGCGTGCGCGGTGGATAGCGCTCGCTGTGCCTGCTGGAGTGCGGCCGCTGCAGCCGCATAAACATCGGTGGAATGAGTACACGTAGCTTCCGTTTTCACGAGGGGAAGAGGCATGGATCGAGAAGCGTCGTCGGGAAAGTAAAGTCCACCCACTGACTCGATGAGCATTGAGGATCATGGAGGAAGGAAGAGAAGCTGTGCATCCGGTGATCACGGATCATTGATCACCAATCAACTGGCCCGGACTCCTTTTTCCTCTCAACGCCCACCACGGCTTCTGGTAGTTCTATGCTCCCTTCGTCGAGGCGTAACCATGGCAAATCTCCACAAATCATCGGCATCCACTCTTGGTTTTGAATCCATTTAATCCATCGTTCTGCTGTGCCCATTGAACGTAATACATTGAGCCATTGGCCCAGGCAAATAGGCTGTGGGCGGCTCCGTTTCTCGCATCCTCAGTTCGCCATCCTCGATGTTGTATTTCCAACTCACGGATACTGGGGTTAGTCCCCATCTTTCCCAGCAAGGAGGTGCTGTAATGGGTGCACCCGCTGCGTCCTACTGCCCCTGTTTTGAAGCGCTATGGCCTCGCGCTCTTTCATTCGCTCCACTTCTTGCTTCAGTTCAATCAAAACCCCGCGCAAGTGTTCGACATTCGCCCGCAAGACGTGCATTTCCTCCCGGGGCGCACTGTGTGGCTGAAAATCGCCGGGTCCATCGTTGTATACATTCATGACCAGGGCACCAAAACGCGGGGCTGTATCCGAGGAGAACTCCGCTGTGAATTGTGTGCTTGAGGCAAGTAGCACGGAAGGAACTGGTGATCCGCTCTGGGAGACTACTTCCTCTTCTTCCGCCGCGAGGGCATTCATTTGGTCAGTGCGGGGCAGCTGGTCATTCTCGGCAAGCTCCAGGTCGTCACGTTCCAGGAATGCCTCGCCAATTACTGCCCCGTCCTGGCTTTCCAACGGAACTGCCACGATATCATCTTCATCCTGGGATTCAATCTCGTTTGCTTCAAGGCGTCTTCTGTCCTCGTATTGCGTTTCCTCGTCGTTCTCACTGCTGGGGAAGATGAAGAACATATGCCTCGAGTTCTCGCCCCCGGTTCTTGCTTCTGTGCGAGACACAACTTCCTGTATCTCGTTGCCGGGCGGCGAGTAATAGGCAGCGGATGGTGTCCTCTGTGGGATATCCGGTGTCACCTCTACATATGTGAGCGCATCTGCCTATTGTCCGATTGTAAAGAATAAACAAATTCATTTGGAAAGGCGGACATACCTTTACTTGAACGTCTGAGACATCATCCCGGATTCGGGACGGAGTCTCTTGCTCTTCCTATAAGAGACTAGATGACAACGAGAACTTCACAGGATGGAATGAACTCGCCTCTAAGGATTCTTTCCAGACCAGTGTACCAACATCCTCATCCACTACGAGACCTCGCATGAAGGTATCCGCCGAGATCCCATCCTCAATCTCCTGTTCCGTCAAAAGAAAGCCCCAGAAACCTGTGAGGACCCATCTTTCCCATCCTTCATACGAATTAGGTAGGCCCAACAAGCAACGTAATAACGAACTCACCTAGGCTGAGTACATCATCTTCCGCCTCTTGGCATTTGTTGTAGTATTCTTCAAGTTCAGCACCGTTTCTATGGGGGCATTCGTGGTAGTACCGGCGAAGCGGCCGGTCAAACAGCGCGCACCGCCAACCGCGCAACATCGCCCCGATCTCCTCGATCTGCGCCCGCGCGCTCGCCAGCAGTCGCACGCACAGCCGTGCAATGTGCAAGTATTCGAACTTGTGCGTGTCCCAGTCATTCTGGCGGATCGCGGGATGCGCGGTGAGCGACAGCTTCACGCTCGTCCACATGAATTTCGCCACCCACAGCAGCGGGAGGCGATACTCCCGTGGGAGGCGCACCTGCGTCCCGTCCGCGCAATGGATATACACCCACGGTGTCGAGGTGCGCGGGGGGACACTGAATGTGTTGGCGGTGAGAAAGCGGATGATCCTCAGATCGCTCCACTTTGTGCCCCCATTCTGTGCGTGGATGAAGTCAAGCTCATCTGGATGGAGGGTGCTCGGCGAGGGTACATCCTTGGTAGCGGTGAGGCGTGTGGGACGCTTCGCGATCGGCGCTGAGATGGATTTCGATCCCTGAGATGTGGCCTTCGTGCTAGTCGATCTATGGATGGAGGACGTTGTGCGTTCTCCCTGGCATACATAAGGACGGGCATCTCGTCTTGCGGCTGTTTTGACTCGGGGCATTCTCCACGCATGACGATGGTGTCAGGATGTCTGGAATGTTTCGAAAAGCGAATGGGTACTCACTCCGTCCAAATACGACTCTCTGGCAGAGTAGAACGGCTTGTAGAGTGGGGCGACAACGAGGCGCGGCTCACGGAAGAGTCTTGGGAACAAATCGACCAATCAGTACAATCACCTGGGCAAGAAGAAGCAATGGAATTCACCGAGTTCGCAGAGCCACGGGCCGCCACGTTTTCATTACGGAAGGCGGCTTCCGTGTCCTCAAAATTTTCGTAGCCAATTACTGCAATTTTCTAAAATTGATCGATAACGACGTTGCACTGCCAGTGGTCGTTCTGAATTTTCAATGAAGTAGTTACCGAAGAGAGAGAGATATATGAATGCAGTACCAGATCCTCGATCCCACCTTGTAGTGAGGTCTACGACCGGAAAGAAGAAGGAGACGTTAACAGAGCAAGCCATTTAGCGAAGTCAGACTGAGGCGAGCGACTGTAAGCTCAAGTCGAATGATCAACCACGAGGACTGAAGCATCTATTATAGCAAGGAGCTTGAAATACGCTTCCGAACGCTCGCGAATATGATTTTAGGCAATCTCTTGTGGTTTTGCTGGCTGATATATACTATTTTCAACTGGGATACCGGCCACCTTAGCATTTATGGTTGGTTCTCGAGAGCTATACCATTCCTATATGATACACCATAGGTTACAATGAAGGTTGGTATCCTACGAATAGTTGAACATCATTTTCTCGATTTTACACGAAGTGCCGATGAAGCGGCGAATTTATTTCCGCCGGCATCCCCAACAAGACCAAATACTAGGAAACCGGCCACCCCGTTATTCAAGTTCCACAGGCGCGAACTTATGGCAATTTGGTTCAGGAATGATACAGGGAGAGTCTAGGGACTATTCTGTATGGTTAAGTTTTATATACATGCAATGGGGTGGGGGGAAATATGTGCTTGTGAGGGATACAGAACCTGCAGAATCACACATCATGGACTACCCAGGCGCCGCATCGGGCCCAACAGCAGTGGCGGCTAAAATTGAGGCACACACCATTCAATAAGAGGTATTCGAACATACTGAGGCACCTGCCGGCATACCAAGATGCCGCCAACTTCTTAAAAAAATTCAAATGTTTCAGGTACCAAATTCCGGTTGTTTAGGGTAGGGGACAACAGTGAGAAGGGAATTGAGGAAGGGAAGGGTTTGAGAACACACCAAGATGTAGGATGCCCAACATTAAAAACCCTTGCCAAATTCCAGACCCATAGCATTGACGGGTCGCTCGATGTGAACGTGGCAAGCCTGAGCCACTCAAGACTGAAGTCGAGATGTATCCAGGCCACAGCAAGAGTTCGTGGGGGGAGCGCATAGGTGGTCGTCGAAAGACGGAGAACTGGTAGAGAAAGAGCGAAGACAGTCGTGTGCGAGCAAGAATCCGGTGTTCGGAGCGTCTCAGCCGATATTGCACGTGCCACAACTTTTGATCCGAACCTCACTTTCGGTTGAGAAGCGCTATGGACCATCGTTGGAGGTCCAATTCTTTCCCCAAAGCCCAACTTCGCACATTTATGAACATACTGACTCAATAGGGACCAAGTGGCTGGTTTCCTAGTGTGGCTGGTTTCCCAGTCGAAAATAGTACACTTTCCCTTTTCCGACATGTACGAGTCGTGTCTTCGAAATTGCCCGTACTACTAGGTAGTTGGTTCGAGTTGTCGTGATGCATAATAGCGTCAAAGCAACGAGGAGGTCGGACTGAGGTCAATGAGTCCGAAACAAGGACTACGTGGCGGGATGATGCCGATGGGCGCGGAATTCGAGCAATCGGCCGTCGGCTGATGCGTACCCATACCTTCGGGCACGGATTGTTCCCGAGGATAAATTAGTCGGTGAGGTTCTGCATTGAGCGCTTGGACTTGAGGACTCATTTACCCCCTACCTTGCCAAAGAAAAAGAAAAATGGTTTTGCGACTTCAGCCTCAATTTACTTGAAGTTCAAATAAAATGGGGACATGTTTTTCTGGTTCCTAAGAATCTGGATCTAGGACTGCTAAGTGGGCGTATAAACCAACTACACCGCCAAAGTGCACACACGTGGCCGCCAGCTGGACGCTATCAGCTGGACACATGTGGTGAAAGGCTGGTGGCCAGCTTCATGAGGGCTGGAGTCCAGAAGAATACTGAATAGATACATGCTGGGACCAGCTCGGACTGGATTCCAGCTGACTTGCCAGCTGGGAGACATGCAGTATCACAGGCCAGCAACATGTTCTTGATTCCTATATTGCATGAAAAGGCGTAAAAAATTTAAATTGACAGACAAACTACAATACATATTGTGCAACATTCGTGGTGGAACTCTCGGGCCCATGCTCCCTCCCGCTCATCCGGTATGCGCTCCCACTCGCGCAGGTCCGACGGACCGGGGACCAACGGCGATGCACGGTGTTGGGGGACCGTGCAGCTCCACCCACCCGAGCCCTGAGCCGTGTCTAGTGCGTGGCGGAGCTTCCCGTGCTGCGTGTCGACGACTTTAGGACGAGAATCGGGTCCTTAACCTGCGATGTCACTGGCATCGTCGTTTGTTCAGTCAGCAACATGGAGCATAGGAGTGAAAGGGGGCTCACATGCCGCCTCGCACTCATCGCGTCCCGCAGGCGGGCACTTCCCAAGTGAAACCATCGAATTCGGCCTTGATAATGTGGAATTCTGCGACGGTGGGCTACCCCGGGCGCGGGTCGGCGCTGCACCATGAGCGAGCGAAAGGTGTAAAAAGACTTATGGAAGCGGGGACCGCAACCTCGTCCTGTAAGATTAGAAGAACATCGAAGTTGGGCGTCCGAAGAATCGTAAGAGGACCAGTGGTACTTGATCTTGCGTGTTGGTGGCGTGGCGAAGAGGGGAGGTGCCGCCGTACAAGCCTGGAAGTCCGGGCCCGTGCATGGGCTAAGGGTACGGAGGAGCGAGTGCCAGCGTCGCGGCCGGCGCGGCGGGTGGCTCTTTGTCCGCTTTGCAGGGGTGAGGTTATGGGTGCAGGGAGTGGCGTGAGTGCTAATCCGCGTACGGGAGAATCCACCCATCCTCCCGCGGGTCCAGCGTTCGGACCTTGACCGTCTTCGAGTCCTGAGATACAATAATGTCTTGCGAGTTTGCATCGTGCTTGACATTGAGGAACCTTGACCGGGAGGAATCTCCAACTTGAAGCTCGAGGGAATTGTTCATACATATAAGACATAGTTTGCGAGGCCACGAGTTCTGATTGAGCGAAGACTACATGGGATTCACGCAAGAGACTTGTAGACTGGGCTTGTTTTCCGCTGAGAGGCTGTATTCACAAATCTTGAGGCAGTGAGGTCAACATTGAGGTTTGAGTGGGACTTATGAGTCGTTTACAGAGTTTTGAGCACTGCAGTGGGTCACTGTGGGTGGCGGAAGGAAGAGAGACGGCAAGACTCCAACATGCACGTGATCTGACACAACAAACACCGCAAATCAACCGCAAATTGAAAGACCGCCTTCTTCAAAACTTCTTGCCGTTTTCTTGAGATTGAACCACGTCTCCTTAATCTGGTGTGGTGTTATTCATGTGCCTTCTGGGCATCCCTGGTACTGCCTCGGCCGAGGTAGCGCTGGAAATGTTGAGTCGAAAGTGTTTTTCAAGTTCAAGTCGCGACTCGCAGCGCTGCTTGACGACGATATCCTTCCGCTCAGCTTAGTATATGATGCATTCCTTCAAGGGAACAGTTGCTTCTGTGGTGGGCCTACACATGCTCAATTTCATATTGGCCGAGTTAGGTCAGAGTGCCTAGGCGATTCATGTAACAAACCGGCAGATGATCATGGTTGAACCTAATTGTGTTAACTTCGAAATTGACTATTGACCGCAGGGCCTGTACCCATAATAATGACCTCAAGTAAGTGAAGTATTCATGACTTTGTGATTATATCAGATCTCATGGTTCCAGCTTTTTATGTCACGTTGCAGGCACCTCTGTTCCCAGCTGGTGGCCAGCTGGAAATTTCGGCTGGGGCGTCCAGCTGGTGGACAGCTGGTTGATGCCTGGGCAACAGCTTTCAAAAAAGATGGAGGCCAGCTGAACAACCCAGCTGGGGGAAACATGTGAGCACTTTGGCGGTGTACAGCATGCGCCCGTGAGATATGTCTGCCAGGGCTATTATTCAGACTATAACCTAGTAGTATAAGGGGCGGAGCAAAGTTTCGGAGTCTCGGTGGCACGCGTCCGGGATGCGATCATTTTGATGCGCCACGCGACTCTTCCCACTCACCACCAAGCCCAACGCCGAGTACTAGAGCCCCCGGGCCGTCGTGACGATTCGTTCCGCATCCCAGTTACCCCTTCACTCGTGTATATATGTACATCCTAGCTAGCTCTTGGTCCGCCCCAGACAATGCTCCAGTCCGGCTTGGATAGCGCTTTGCTATCCCACCGCGCTGGCTTGGCCGTCGCTCTCGCGGGCACTCGTGCACCCTTCCGACTTGGAGATAACCAATATCTGTGCGCTGAGGCATTCTGCGCCATATCCACGCCACGCCTTTTCCCTTATCGTATCCGTCTGACTCCCATCGCTACCGCGCCCGTCCGCGCGTTAGATGCCCAACTGTACCCAGGATTCGAATCTCCCAACGCACAAGCTATTTGGGCTACTACATCCCAAGGCGCTCGGAGTTTCATCCGGCCGTATTTCCCTCACCAACACTGGCCTCCAGTTGCGGATTTAAATATTCTACTGCTCCTCGTGCTTAAATGTATATTTCCTGCACAACCCGCTTCGACGACTAGGATGGCCCTCTGCATCAGTCGATTACATCTACCGCTCCACAACACCCTGCCATGTCAACGACACAGTGATCAGATACAGATGATTCACGCTGGGTGAAGGGAGCGACAATCACAGTGCGTGGCCAGGACACCCAGTCAATATCTGATTATCTACACGTCAGCAGTGACATCCCCCGCCACCACTGAAGGGCTCGAGAAGGAGCGTGACTTTTATTTCCCAAAGGTAAGCATTCTGTCAGGTACTTGCACTATCTGCATGTTATCAACGCCACATTGCTTTCCGCTTTGCACCGACAGCGAGATCATTTCCCAGCAATAGCTGGAGGCGCTGGAGGCCGAAGGTCAGGACGACCTGACGTTACGAGATATACAAAAGATTATCTACAGTACGGAGGTGCGTGCAGACATTTTCTCTGCGCTCCTGCTCGCCGCCCCTGCGTCCGGAACTTTCAACCACGCTTTCATTCTCTCCGTATCCATTCTTTAATATTATTTGCTTTTCTCGACATTCACTGCCTCCTTACCCTGCTCCAAATCCCGAAATGCCGTCGCCTCCTACGAAACCACCGACGCACGGAACCGCCACTCATATTAGTAACCGTACTTACTCTCTATGCAAGAAGGAAGGCTTCGGGGATCCCGAAGGCCGACGGCGAAGAACCGATCGAGGACGAAGAGACAGAACGAGTACGTCCACGTCGTTCTATCTTCCGTTATCTTTCCAAGTCTACCGATCTCCTCTCCTTTACTGATCTGATTCCGCCTTCCGCAGCTATAAACCCTCGCCAGTGTTCCGGGCCGGCTCTCGCGAAATATCCCACTTTTATGGTTTCCAGACCCCGAATATGAGTAGTTTTGCTATCCCCTCGTTCCGCATGCAATAATCGCGCCGGAATCAACGAAGAGCAGTGAAGATCAGTACTGAGTACTGATCTCCGGGCTCGGTGGTTGTTGTTGGATGCACGTCTCACTTTCAGCCGACGCTATCTTTCTTATCCAAAACCTGGCCCAGGTTTTCATCATTACATATCACTCACGATTAGGTACCGGGGATGGCATCTCACGATCAGGCCCCGAGGATGGCATCTCAACCAAAGTCATATCATCTGGGTCGTCTTTCCGAATAAGACTCCATGGGCAAGTTGGATCGTCCCGAATTATATTGAGTGATTTTGAACGCAGTTGAACAGATGAAGCCTATGCGAAGAGCTTCGTACAGTGCCAACCGGCCAAGTCTCCAGCATTCAAACCATCTGGGACGAAGAGACCGTAGAGACGGAGAAGGATCTGGGACGGAAAGGACCCAGATATGGGAATTCGTGGATTTGAACTAGAAATCAAAGGGCTGGGGAGAGTACGTTGATCAACCAGGATCATATGAGCTGTCATTTGTCGAGTGGATGGATGGAACACAGTCTCGGCCATGAAACGGCCATTACTCAAGATCTGATCCCAACAGTCGCGTAAAGCGTGGTTTCCATAGTCTGGGCTAGTAAGCCCGACGAAGATATTCCTGCATTTGAACCAAGTACCAGTAAAATACCGCCTCTACCATCGTGCGGTATCAACGGTATCAACGAGAAACGAAAACGAAAACGAAAACGCGGCATCGCCTCTGAAAGCCTTGTGCCGGTCAGCGCATCATGAGGAACTGATGGCGTGCCGGATCGCGGCAAATCGGCAACTCTGAATCGGCTTTGCGTTTGGGTTAAGTTTGGTTAGAAACGTTAGGTTCTTTTAGGTTCGGAGGTTAGGTTTGGTTGGTGTTAGATCCTATAGATACAATAAATTTCTTGAAGAGACTTGCATTATATTCTTAGAGGCTGGTCCCATCAGCGGCCATCACCTGGCGGTCTGGTTTTTCTTTTTGTTTCTTACCATCGTAGGTGGGGAGACGAACGAGTGTTTCACGATCGGATGCGGTGACACAAACTTATGCCATGTATATCTGTCGTCCGATGCAAAGAGGCTTCGAGTCTGCGGCATCATGTCGTTCGACGTTGCAGACTAGCTTTGTGCGCAAAGCTTTGACGGAGGGGAAGAAACATGTTTTAGACAGGAAAGTACACCGCCGTCCTGATCCATCGGTGCCTTGATAAGGGATACAGAAAGTTGAAATCAGAGTTCGGGCTCCAACCGGGCTCAGTAAGCCCTACAATGCATCAGCCTTGTCACTCGGATACTCTCCACGCCTGGAATGGAGAAGACATCAATATTGCTCCTTTCAGGATGCCGGTTGTGCTCCTTGCACTCATTTCCCTCCACAACTTCCATGGTATCCGGTGGATAAACCCTCTGTGATCCAAATTAGTAGTAGCCCTCTCTCGACTTATTCTGTGAAAATGGCTTTCAACCTGGCAACAGGACCGGAGGTGACTAAAAGCATTGGTACGTGAGAAAAGTCCGAGAACTCATGAATTGTATGTAGTTCTGTATCGGACATATTCCGTCAACGCGGGGTTGCCTGACCAAGACGGCAGAAAGGGATACTGACTAATAAATCTGACTCGCCTTTGTCAGCTTGCGAGGAGTGGCTTTAAGAGTAGCACGATATGTTCACCGGCTTACCCGAATCGTACTTGAACCATGCCTCAACAAAAAGCTCTCGTCATCAAGGAAGCCAAAGCCCCCTTCACCCTCAGCGCGACGTGGCCGATCCCGAAGCCAGGCCCGGGTGAGATCCTGATCAAGATCAAGGCCGCTGCGCTGAATCCGGTCGAATGGAAGCAGCAGAGAGATGGCATAGTGATCAAAAAGTACCCCGCGGTAGTGGGATTGGACATTGCCGGCGACGTCGAAGAGCTCGGCGAGGGCGTCGAGGGATATTCCAAGGGGGACAAAGTGTACGCGGTTGGGTCATCATGATGATAGTTTCGACGCTCACGGAGTTGCGTATTAGATTCGCTGGGGGGTTCTGGAAAAACGAGATGGCCGCATACCAGCAATACGCTGTGATTCCCTCCGAGATGCTTGCAAAGGTGCGCTAGTCGCATTGTCATCGACGCGCTAATCTCAGAGCTGGACAGATCCCACCGAATATAGACTACGCGCAGGCGTCGACGATCCCTGTTGGATATGTCACAGCTGCAGTTGGCCTCCTCGCCGCCCTGCCTGCTGGTGCTGGGCTCAACCCCACCTTCGACCCGGCAGTCAACTTCGCCGGACACCCGGCCTTCGTCTTCGGAGGAAGTAGCTGCGTCGGTCAATTCGGTTCGTACCATTCCGCCCCTTTCTCCACATATTTATTCCTCTCACCTCTGCGCACCTCGTCATCCCAGCGATCCAAGTCCTCCGGGTGCTCGGATACACCAAAATCATCACCTACGCCTCAGGCAAACACACTGAATACCTCAAGTCCCTCGGCGCCACGCACGTCATCGACCGCACAACGGTCCCCACCGCCGACGTCCCCGCCTTGGTGAAGCAGATCGCCAATGGCGCACCCATCAAGATCGTCTACGACGCAATCAGCGAGCCCGCCACCAAAGACGCGTCGTTCGCGACTCTCGCCGACGGCGGAATCGCGATCGCCGTGCTGCCCGGCGAGAATCGGAACGTCGACGGCAAGCGGTTCATAAGTATCCTGGGGTCGACGCACATCCACCGCGATTTCGGCGTTCTCCTGTGGAAGACGCTGCCGAAGCAAGTGGCTGAGGGCATCATCGTGGTGGGGATTTCATGCTCTTACCTTCCGCTAGGCGACTTCTAATCTAATCGACTTTTCGTAGCCCAACCGCGTTGAATGGCTGCCTAATGGTTTGGCGGGCATCGTCGACGGTTTGACGAGGCTGGAGAACCACCTGGTTAGCGGCGTCAAGTTGGTTGCGTTCCCGCAGGAAACCGTTTGAGGGGAGGGTCGTGCATTCATTCCTAGGATTAATAAAACCTCTGCGAGGGCATTGAATCTAAACTGTCGTAAAAGCGGCGGGGGGAGCACAGTTAAATTCGCCAATAAGTAGACCGAGTTATTACCTGAAGCATTGCAAGGGGCGAGCATGGAGCGCCGCGTATGCACGCAGGTCAGCACGATTCAATCCGTGAGCTTCTTTTGAGTGTTTCCGGCCCGTCCCAATCTAGAATTTACAGCCGCCGATAGAGTTAGCGCAAGGTTTGATTCCGTGACGGTAGACTTTGCAGCAAGAAATTCAGGAATACGCAATGTACAGCGGCGAGCGAGTTTATATGGGACGGAGATGCAGGTGTCTTGCCTGAAGATTGAGCCCACGAAAGAAAGAGTCGGCCAGCCTAGGAGATCGAGCACCACGGAGATCGCGCGCTTTGTCGGATTCAAAAATGGTGCAGAGCCGATGGGAATATATACTTAAGTGCGCAGAGAATACTTGCCAAACAAATGGAGGATGAAGTGGGCGATCGCCGAATTTGCGTGGTGGTGGCTTGAGAACAGGAGGGTCACACCGTGACGATGGCATCAGATCACTCTTAGCCTGCTCCGTTGTCATAGTCAAATCGCGGTCGTCTTGCGCTGGTTTCGACCACGCTGAATTCCTTAGCTTGCTGAAATCTATACTTCCCCAGGTTGTCATATCTTGAGCCTCGGGCTTCTCTGGTGCCAGCTTGAATTTTACCTTTGGGCAATCCGGACCGGATTGGCATTCAAGGAACTTGGGAATTTAGGCCGCTCGAGCGCTCAATCTGCGAAATCTGGACTGTATCAGAAGCGCAATATCATAATTAAAACCAAAAACCTGTTCACGGTCGCTGGCAACTTTGGTTTCAGGATCTATCTGGGGTTGTGTTTTGCTCTTGCTAGTCTCAGACCGCCCAGGTCATACGGGTAGAATTCAGTGCCGCCTCCGTGGAGACCATGTCGTGGGAGAGCATCGCTCTTGGAGAGGCGAAACGTACCTCATTTCTCGCTCAACCTGAAGGAAATCAGCCCGGTGGAAGCACCAAGACCACCTCTTTCAAGTTCCTACTGATATCGCCTCTTGAAAGGCTCTATCGTGGAATGGATCGCATGCACACGAGCGGAGAAATATTGAAAGAAATATGCAAGATACAGGGTATGCGGCTCAGCGTTTTACCCGTGAATATAGGAAATATAAGCGGTACGCCAAGACGTCTGTATGTCCAAAGAAACTTGACATGTTTTAGGGCCAGAACGCTTCGCTCGCAGCTGGAGCTACTTATCACGGAATCAGTTGTCCGGACCCTGCTTTGACTGACGCTGCAAACGTTTCCACGAATCAACAAAGGATTTGTTCCTCACTGAGAAGGTATGGAAGTCATCCCTCCGCCTAGAAGCGTCCGCTCACCTTAGAATAGGCCATATCATCGGCGGCTAAATTCGTTGGAGGGCTCGCCTGGGAAGGTACTAATTTATCAGCGCTCATGATCAGAGATCGCTCCATTGACACTTGGCTCGCAGTCCCCGAGACGGCGGGCGAGGCTATAAAGTGCGATGTAGGCTTGATTTCTAGCTACATATATACTCATCACAGATTTAGAGGCCCCATCTATGAGCAATTTGTAAGTCCCAGCAGGGACTTTGGTGGGTTTTTTTAGTCAGTAATTAACGGGACGTTCTCTATAGCTCGAGGATGAGCGCACCTTCTTGATTTGGGCAGAGGAACAACTAGGTGAGCGACTTTTTGTACTACTACTATGCCATTTTCACATATGTTTCAGACCGCCAGCAAAGCGGATCGGCTGAGAATACCGTGGGACTACGGAAATTATTCGCGCCGCCAGAGACTGGGTGAGTGTTGTTCCGTTGAGAATCAATTTCATGTCGCGTCATAGCAGCTCAATGCACCCATCGACATTATCGTCCCAGATCCCGGCTCTTACATGCCCGGCCGAGAAATGCGCGTAATCGAGACTCTGACGAGATCTGGGATGTCGACCCCGTCGAGCTCAAACGCGCCTCCGATGTCGCACAACAGGGAGACTCCGATGATTCCCTGCCGATCTCGCCTGAGATGCTCACAGCACGGGAGTGGCAACGCAGAAGATGAGAGATGCCGTATCATGATATCAATGATCATCGGATTTTTGCAAGTTCAGTCAGTATTTACTACATAACAGTGGTCTGCATGCACCCTCCCACGGCGTTGTGGGTGAGTCCGTCGACTTTATCATAGGGCACTGGAGTCCACCTGCCGCTCTTGTGTGTAAAATGCTCTTAGTAAAGGTGGCAGTACATCAATTGGTGGATCTGCCGGGGGCAGGGGGTTCCGCCCCGTCAGCGTAAACTTGATACGCCGGGCAGCGTACCCAATCCACCACAAGGGCTCGCCATCTCGGTCCACCTGGCACGCGGAGCGCAGGTTTTGTTTGCTGAGGAGCTGAGTCGACTGGTGGTAACGGACCGCGACCTCGTCGATAGTCGGACGCTCTGATGGTTGCTTGTTGATCATATCAACAACAAGCGGTCGGAAATTTTCGAGCCCCGCACCCTTCCGTGAGCCCTGGGAAATGATGGGATGAGCGGAGGGCTCCCGGATTTTGGAATCTTGTCAACTTACGCGGTCGAGGAATTCCTTACGTAGCATGTTACCGAGATAGTAAATGTCGGTGGGGAACGGATTGCAGCCCAAACCTTCAGTCACACCGCAAAACGGGAATTTTCAGCTACTGATGGCTGGTCGACAACGTCCCCGAAACTACCACTTTCAGCTGCAGATTCGGCGTGACGGAAACTCTATTGCCATATATGGTGCTGGATAAGATAAGATATGCCTTATATGGTAATGCTTCCGAAGGTGCAGCTGAAACTGGTAGTTTCGGGAACGTTGTCGGCCGGCCTGAAATTTCCCATTCTGCGGTGTGAGTCTGGTGCTCCGGCGCGGTATGATCGGCGCCACTGATCTTCTCTTCGAATGGGATCTCCTGGAATATATACTTTCGTGCGTGCCCGAAATCGATCAGGAAGTACCGTGGCCATACCCTGGTGCGCGCGGCGCTGGGTGAAACTTGACCAGAGTAGTCCCTTGTTCTGCTTTGTAGTCCAGGATTGAACCCTTGTGGATACATTTTGAGACCGTCCATCATAACGTTAAGAGCGGAAACGTCGCTGGAGAGCCTTGAGTCGGAGAGTCAATCACGGGTCAAAGACATAGCACACCGATGAGCGACCTGATATTTGTGCATGTACTGGATTCCCTGGGGCACCCTCCATGTCAGCGGAAAAGGAACACAGCTGAATTTTCTCACTCGCCTCTATTAACTGGCGGAAACAGTCAACTATTTCGCCCACGGTATCGAAAGGTGGGTTTCGAAACTCCCTCAGGAGGGGCATGACTATGATGGCTTTATCTGGATGCATTGGGGGATGCAGAGTTTCGTAGATGGGAACACAGTGGTTGCGTGGATCGCGAAGTTGCGAAAAGAATGTCCCGATTTCGAGCTCCGGAGAGTCCCGGTCCAGCACCTTCAACATGAAATCCGCGCCATTGCGGACTGCGTGCGCAAGGGAAGGTCTCTACAATTCGGTTGAATATCAGCGCAATAAAAGAGTGATTCTAGCAAAGGACAGACTGCCAATTGGCAATAGAATGCCTCTTCATACTCAAGTTTTGACTTGGGTCGAAACGATAGATCATACTTGGGATGGATCTTATAGCCATGATCTCGTTCAAGGAAAAGTTTACAGTCAATCCAAATACCCTCGAACTCAATGTCAAGGTATTTTGAGGTCGACATGGATGGTGTACTCGTGGTGCAGTGTGCACGTGACTAACGACGCGGTTGGGCAGGACCGATGATTACCCCAATATAGGTCGGATCCGGAAAATCGGCCTCGATCTAACTTTTGTCCGGACTTTTTAGATGTTCCCAAGGTTTCTGGGGCTGAAGAAATCGTTTTCTCGGCAAAGCGGTCACTTTTGTTTTTTTTGGATCGAAATTTTCCCGAAATTTTGTCCTGACTTTGGGATCCGACCCGGTAATCATCGGTCCTGGTTGGGCATCAAACGGCCATCAAATGGCTTGGTTTGCCGCGGCGATCACTTTGGGACTGCACTCTCACTCTGCGCCGACCTGACGCCTCTTTAAGCGGCCCTCTTTCCTCTTGCTCTGAACATGGTGGGGACTATAGGCCGTGTTGTTGTTCTATGCAGCGCTTTATTCTAAACTCTCTGGCTCCTTCTATCGGATAGCTCATTGCACAAGAACGTCGCACAGTCCAGCGAGTCGACCGGTAGTATTGCACTCTGGAGAGGCTAACCATTAGACTAACCTAACCACCCGAATGGTCGAACAATCTCATTGATACGGATAAAGTGTGGTCACCATTCATCAACGGCTGCGTTGCTGCGGGCCCGCACGGATGCGCTTTCTACTCCCCGACTGTAGCAGAGATTCAGGAAAACGTTGACAAAATCTACGCCTCCTTGCGAGCACGTCCTATTCCCGTGCGGACCAATACCTCATTCGGAATTGTGGACTACTCTACGATGCGCCGCACCATCTTCACCGCGCTTTACACCCCGTATGCGAAGTTTCCAGCCCTTGCGCAGGCTCTCGCAGACCTGTCCGTCGGAAATGCGACGGCCTCTTCAAAATGATGGAACGTCCTTCATTTGAGTGCGGCTGCGACCCGGCCGAATTTAGGTTCGAGTCGGTCGGAGAAGGAAGCGCCGCGGTGCTCTGTAATGACGGCAAGCGGATTGCAGCGTCGTACGAGGATGTTCTGGAGCATTACCACAACATGAACAAGCTCTCCAGTTGGGCAGACATGTGGGAGCCCATTCGTCTGAATTGCCTGTGCGTTTCCCTTTCCTTCCGCTGCAATTTCTTGTTCTCTTCCAGCGCTGAGGATATGCGGTAGAGCCTGGCCCGAGTTTCCGAAGAACCATATCCAGGGTGCGTCTCGCTCTATCTTTCTTCCCGAACCACGCTATATTTGGTCCAGGTCCCTTTGTCGCCAACACCAGTTTTCCGCTTCTGCTCATTGGAAACACCGCTGGTAGGCATTTAGTTTCAATACCCATTCACCACGCCTGACTGCCATATTCCACAGATCCTGTCACTCCTCTGTGGGCGTACGTCTGACCCTCACACTTATCTGCTTTCTGGTTCTCCGATCTGCTTATTGATGCATACGTCTAGGAGCCATTGTAGAACGTTGCCTCATAAGTGTCAAGGATTGAGAAGACTGGGCGAAACCCGTGGCTCTAGAAGTCCCGTGCCCTTTTCCTCAGCTCGAATCCCGCTTTATTCTGACGTACATACTCACTAGTGATTGGCAAAAGCCGTGGGCACCTACTATCCACAAGGCAGCAAAAGGGACTGCTCTTATCATTGCGTGCGTCCACCATTAGTTCCGTTGAGATACTCGCCTCATACTCCTTGCCAGCCCGTGGAACTACCCACTGATTCTCAGTCTACAACCTTTGCATGGTGCGATTTCGGCGGAATGCTGCGCGGTTGTCAAACCTTCTGAAATTGCACCGCACTACGCCCAACTTCTCTCGGAGCTACTCCCAAAATATCTGGACGGGAATGCATATCGAGTTATTTTAGGAGGTCCGGAAGAAACCACGCATCTCCTCGAGCTTCAGTGTACGCGACCATGCATAATGCCTGATGCTTCGAGCTGACTGTTTGAACCCAGGGTATCACAGTGCGTGTCGCCGTTCCAAAACTTGAACCCTAATTGATCTTGGCGTCTCCGTCCTGCTAATCTTCTACACCGGCAATGCTCAGATCGGACGTATAGTTTCAGCCGCAGCTACCAAGCATCTCACCCCGCTCACATTGGAGCTCGGAGGTAAATCACCTGTTACCGTTGACCCTTCCTTCGACATCCCACTCGCCGCAAAGCGCACACTCTGGGCTAAAGCCCAGAACTGCGGCCAGGTATGCAATGAACTACTTCTACTCTTCGTCCGTGGCTTGACCCTCCTTCAGCTCTGCGTTTCACCAGACTACGTATGTGTTGATCCCGCGTACACATCAAGACGCATTTATCGATGCGCTCAAAGTTGCTTACGCGGAACTGTTCCCGGAATGTTCGATCAAGTCGAACTCAATCTCGCGGATCGTCAACCCCGCCCACCATGCTCGCCTCATGGACCTCTCGAAGCGATCCCAGGGCAAAGTGGTGATGGGCGGAGGCACTGAGGGAACCACGAAGATTGAGTTAACAGTTGTGAAGGACGTTCTGGCGAACGATTCATTGATGGAAGGGTGTGTCGGCGTCCTATTTCCCGATTTCTATGCACGATTAACTGGCTGGTGGAAAGGGAAATATTCGGCCCTTTTCTACCCATTGTCGCGGTCAATACCGTGGAGGACGCCATTGAATTTGTTCGCAATCAGTGAGCTTCCTCGTCATATCGAAGTATATAATGCGTAACCCGCCGCTTTCTAGCGACCACCCCCTTTCCCTGTATGTTTTCACCGAAAGCGAGGAGGTGAAGAAGCAAGGTAAGTCAGAACCCATCTCCAGAATGTGCATTACAGCCTTCCCCCTGTAGTATTGGCAGAGACGTTGAGCGGCTCCGTCGCTTTCAATGACCTTATTCAGCAATTAGCCGGTAAGCCCTTCTACGGTGTTGAATTCCACTTGTATTGTAGTGAGCGAACTTCCCTTCGGTGGCGTCGGAGACTCCGGCCGTACGTTTTGGATTAGCACTTTCTTTGGCCAACTGAACTGAATCCCACTTGCGTAGACGGCCGCCAGGGACTACGGTACACGTTTGACACGTTTTCATATGAACGCGGGGCGATCGATGTACCACAAGCGTTCGTATTGCCACGATTTTAACCCATTAGCGCAAACCTCACTGTTTCACAGCGTAGAGCCATTCAACGCGGTGCGGTATCAGCCGTACGACGAAGAAAAGTTCAAAGCATTGACCGCGGCTGCGTTCCTACCGATCCCGTCCAGCGCGTAAGAGCCCACAGTATTACATCCCATGTAGCTGTAAATTCCCGCTATCTTTAGTGGGTTTTCGGGGTGCTCAAAAACCGCAGTATCTCGCGTTTCAGAGCTGTCTTGTTTAGGCAAATGCTTTGTCATTCTTCACCTTTTTTATAGACAATTTTTCCTTTCATGAAGACCCCTTTACGTCGTTTTCATCCCTTGATGGCATCCCTTTCCATCGATTCGCCGCTTTCTTCCTGCGTCTCCGATACTCGAGACCCCCCATGTCGACGGATGCAACCCTCTGTCTTTTTCTCATTCCAATGCCCGCAACACCATGATCTCGCTCAGATTCTGTCGTGACCTACCCCTGGACCCTTTCTTTTTGCTGTCTCATGCATGCTGGCGATGCGTCGAGTCCTTTGGTCTTTCTACTGGAATTTCATGCTGTCGAACATCTATCCCACGACGTTGTTTTTGGGATGAACTGTAGTACTTCTCTTCGAGCCTCCCTGTCTCGACAGGTATCACAGTCTGGGATACATTCGATGCATGGATCCTCTTTTCGTCTTGTCTGATCCCATTCCCCTCCAGTTTGTTTCCCTGCTCTGAACAGGCTTTAAATTCATACTCGCCTGCCCCTCCTGCAGCAGGTCTGCCGCTTATTATATTTTTATTTTGGCTTCAATTCGCAGCTCATTCAAAACTTCAAATATCCCAGTCATTCCCGGTCATGTAGTTTGCCTTCTCTACCTGAAGTCAATTTCTGCGGGATGATGTGATTATTTTTTTATACCTTGTCAGCTTCAACAGCCCTCAGCCCATTTCTCTAGCCGAACAGAGAGAGTACCAGATCATGTACGTCTTCGAACTCTTGTTTGAGTTTCAGTGACACTGATGTGTCTTCAGATTTACAACACGGTTCACCGTTTGAATATAAACCTGTTAATTCTGAAACCCTGAATTTTATAAGTAAACCTGAATCCTGAAAATTTGAATGCTGCTTTGACAACTTTGAAATCATTCAATCCTCTCCCTCCCCGTTTCCGATAGCTGCTTTTTCCTTTATGTTCAGTCTACCTGTAATACTGTAATATATATCGGTGTACTTTAGAATTTATCAGTTCACAACATACGAAAAAGGCTGATAGCGGGCCCTGCCGTGCAGCGGGCTACCTAAGTTTTTTACTGTGTATACCCTTGTATCATTGGTTCCATATTGGCGTCTGTTTGGTCGCCGAACGCGACGTGTAGCAGTCACGTGCTTCTGAGTTCGAATATATTTTAGTCTGGGTTGAACCTGATGTTGACTGACCCCCAGTCCAACAGCTCTGGGTCAAAGCCTACAGATGCTACGACGGCCAAAAACACTCTGGAATACTTCCTACTGTTGTCGGTGAGAAGAAGCGTCAAGTGTGGCCACATCATGCGGCCGTACAATGCACTCTTATTATTCTACCTAGGTATTTCAGTCCTTGTCATTTTGAATGATCACGATATTAATTCTTGATAGGTACCCTCGCACGATGGAGAGGAAACGTCGCCTGGAAGAAGATGCACTTACAGCGGCAGGTTCCAGAACAGAACCGTGAGTCCCTTGTCTGGACCGCGCAGATATGAATCTGGCTGATTCCTTATAGGTCTCCGAAGCGCATGCGGTGTACATTTCACGTCGCTGAAGATACTCCCATGAATGGAGCGAACGGACCTCCATCCGAACCGATGCACATCGAATTTTCTCGCCCAAACCTCCCCTCTTCCGTTGACACGGACATAAAGATGGAAGATGTCGATGCACTTCCTCAGCATCAAACATAAACTTCAGTTGAAAAGAAGAAACGTGAAGAAAAAGAAGAGACAGAGCATCTATGCACTCTTGTGCCAAGCCTGAAAGCAGAAGACTTCGCTCGTTATGGATCGCTCACAGATTTCTACTGGTGGTTCAAAGAACTGCAGGCACGCCAGCGTTACCACCACGTGCGTTGAGCTGGGATACCCAGAGCGACATGGAGAACTGATTTTTTCTTTGTTTAGGATGTGGCGGCATACTACTTTATGGATCAAATGCAATGGAGGCGCATATGTAAAGATCCGAGAGGTAAGGTTGCTTGTCTGAAACGACGCATAGGCTGATTCCGCGACGTTAGTTTGGGCATCCCAAGCCTGGAAAGATTCCGATTATTCGGTTTCTGAGGAAGACGAGGACATACGTCATGGTGACAGAGGTGAGTGGAAGATCGTGCGGGAGAATTACCGAATTTTGTGGGACTGGAAGAGAATTGAACACGAGGAGAAAAGAACTCAATTCGAGAAGGAAAGGATTCGACTTGAGGAGGAAAGGGAACGTCAAGAATGGTACTCGATCGACACCGCCGATCTCTATGTTGGGGCGGGAGGATGGGATGCTATTTGGGAAGGAGTCGACTGAACTGACTGTGAATGTAACGGATATGTCAATGTGTATATTTTTGCAAATGTTTGCAGTCCCTGCGCGCCGTGTGGATCGAAATAGAAGCTTGGGATGTAGGAAAGAGATGGGCTAGTTGTGGTATTGGAGATAGTGAACACACGAGTATGTTAGAGATCAGGATGAATGGTGGACCGTATGTCGGGCAGTTCGGGAAGATTGGGTGTGACTATAGTTTGAAGACTGAGTTTTTTATGACCCTGGTTGCGCGTGTTTTTCCCCCGGCGGGATTCCGTTGGGTATTCGCATCTCCTCTGGCGACGAACACATTGACTGAGGAAGGGGCGGAAATTACTCAGAAACAGCCAAGGAGTGCATAGACGAGGAACACGCACTTGCACCTCTGATCTAGATTGTCCTCATCGGGGCGATGACAGCGTATTTTTCGAGTGCGACAGAAGAGACATGCGAGTCCAGGCTGTTTTGGGGCAATCGTCGCTCCGTTGAACGTCTGCGGCCATCGGCATATTTCGGCCGGATGCGGGGCATGAATGAAAGACGAGAACAGCTCAGACTCTGTTGGAGAGGGGTGGTGCACCGTGTCGCGGTGGCCACCATGGGCGATACACGGCAGGCTGGACGAGGGCACGACGCCCCAGTGGTCGAGTGGAGGATGAGTTGTCGCCAAGGATCGTGAGGTTGACATAGTGAAACCATCAGTGTAAGTTGTTCCGACGAGATTAGCCTTGTATGGTTCCAGGTAATGCGGCACACCCGTGTGTTGGCCACGACCAGAGCGCGGTCGGGTAATATTTTCGCCCGTGGTAATCTATTCCGCATGGTGTTTGTCAGTGATCGAAAGAGTGAGACCTGCTATTCCTCACATCGTTTTGAGGATATCCGGGAGACGCGGAGATGCTGAAGTTATCTGTGCATGGGCTGGAGTCACTAGGGACTGCGCATCTTTTTGGGGTTGATGGTGACACCTCTTTCAGTGGGTCCGAATGGGCGAGGAGAGCTTCGCGGCTGCTAGCACAGTGGTATGCCAAATCCAGATATTCGCCACCCAATCCAGAGATGCCTAGGTACTCCACCGACGATGTATTGTAGTCGTGCATCCGCCCATTCTCATGGAATGTGACAGGTACGACAGGGAGATGATTCTGTGCTGGTTCATTGAGATTCAGTTGCCGAGGATGAGGAGTATGACTGTGACGCACGGCCGAACTACAGGGAGGACTAATACGATTCATGTGGTAATTGAAGCCTCCGCTGCTCGAAGGTGCGGAATGAATGTAGGATCCCCGTCTTGCCTCCGGCGACAGGGGTTGTGGAAACAATTCCGGAGATATATTATTCGCGCCGTGTTGTCCATGTTCATGAACGTCGTCGTGCGCGTTGTCTGGGCGCCGTTCGGAGTTGGACAAATGCAGTGCGGCCATTCCAAGAACTAGTAAGTGAGGGAGAACGAGAAGCAAGAGGTTCGATGCCCCAACCACGACAGAAAACATTTATTTAACTCAAAGGTTGAGTGTGTCCTTGTAGGCGCCAAGTCAGCGATATAATGATGACTATTCAGAATTTTCAGATTGAGCAGGGTTTGATGTTGCCACAAACCGAGTTAGAAGCGGCCCCCCTGTGGTATCGACGGCGTCTTTCTCTCGCTACCATAGCGCTGGGGCTCGTACATGCGATCAGACCATAGAACGCCGAGGATGACTTCCATCACCGCACGAGGGGAGATCTGTGAGAGTACAAGTGAGGCAGGAACAAGTTCTCCCTGGGCAGCTTCAAGAACGGATGGACACCCACCAGAAAAAAATAGTAAGGGACGGGCTGGAAGAGCGTCATAGTCGTTCTAGCCCGGGGTCACTCACATATCATACTAAATGTCTTCAGGAACACTGGATTACGGCTCGCTAGAGACATGTGCAGGGGCAGAAACAGGACCCACTGTCACCCACAACGGAGAGTCCAGAAACCCCGACAATGATGTCGACCCACGGAGGATCGACGAAGCGTAGGTCAGGGATTAAATGTAGCAAGAGGGCCCGAGGATTGATTCAGAGCTTTGGTATATGTGAGTTCAGGTGCTGGTGAGTGGGTGGTCGACGGAAGATTGTCGGAGATCCAAAAGCGCGAACGTGACCAATTCGTGATGAATACTCGACGCGAGAGAAATGCAAATAGAACAATACAACGCGTGAGGTTCGTGATGCTCGGCCATCCCTTCGCTACCACCCGGTGGTTATCCGCGATCGCAAGGAGTTAAATTGAGGTTGCCACAATATTAATCTTGCGTCTCACATACTACGCCCCGTCCGAGGTTTGTGGCGACCACTGCCGCGAAGGTAGAAACACCGATCACGATCAATATTGCGCTAAGTCGGGACAACGAGGCGTGGATCAATGGTTCCTTTCGGGCAGCGTTTCTCAGACTAGTGTGTGCCGTGAGGTCTCAATTGATATCCCAGAAGTATGCTAAGCGAACCGACGCGAATACCCATTGGAAGGAATCTTTCTGTGTACATCTCATTGATTGCGGGAAATGGAGACGTAGTAGGGAAGAAGGTCTCATGCAATTATACCTGAAACTATCGTGTACCATATAATCAGATCGTTGCTGTTTGCGGAAAGCTAAAGATGCTTTTTTCCAGTCCGGCTGTCCTCTAGCATCATTCGGGTTCGAGCTCTCATTAAGTATCCAGTCATATTCTTTCCCTCAGCAGCCGAGCCTCCGCTCATTTACAAAAAGCATAGTGAGCTCTGCAACACCTACGGTAGCCGAAATTCTACTCGTCGACGATGTCATTGTTCTAAAATTCAAGGCGGAATTCATGACAATTCTCCGATTCCGTATACATGATGGAAAGATATCAGAACTATAAAGTTTCAATGAGGCTCTGAACCGAGAAGTAAGGAGGAGTGTATTGATCCTCGTAAGCTCCTCATGATTTCAGGTGTTATATTGGACTGGGAGTAGCGGAATTCAAGGGACTATTTGAGATGCGGGTCAAGGAGCCGCCGGAAATTGAAGAACCAAGGTTGAAACCGTCCCAGAAACAGAGGCATTGATATCCATGAGTGTCATCCATATGGGGCGAGGAAATAATGTATACAACCACGTACACTCTATGCAAGAACCACGCCCCCAGATATGCGGAGAACAAATAAGACTTCATCTTCATCAGTACGGAAAATGGTGTGTAAGGAACTTTTGCGGGGCGTTAATCGATCTACATGCGCTGAACACGGGAAGGGTAAGTGAAGGAGAGTAGGATATATATGTAGGTGTACAGGAGTGTGAAAGTCGGGGAGAGGAGGGATATGCGAACGAATGGCGGATATGCGGAGGTGTGCGAAAACAATGACTATCCGAAGGCAATAAGTTAAGTGATTGAAAATGCAAATGGAAGGAAACCGAGAAGAATCGTTAGCTCTCCGAGTACGCAGGGGGCGCAGGCGTGTACGTGATGATGACGAGGATGTTGATGATGACGATGGTGCTGAAGAGGATCCATTGTTCACGGTATAGCTGGGACAGATATAATGAGGGCCAGCGTATTCTACGATGATAACGAAACGCACATAAACCCATCTGCAATGATGAACTCCCCCGTCGGCACCATGGTGAGGACCAGGCTGTGGCTTGTATTACTCAGGCCCGTTGCCGACCAAGCTACTGAAGACTCTGCGGACTCGGACCCGCCAGGTGGCGTGGGAGAGGCGTTGGGATCCGTAAGGTTGACTATGACGCCTTGACCGCCGTCGAGGGTGAGTTCGGTGTTGACAGCATATGGCAAGCGCGGCGCCAGATAGTATATCGCAACTCCTTTTTTCCAGAAAAACAATTGTATAAGACGCCCATTGATGAGAGAAAAAACTGCAACCGCACCAGTGAAAGTGAATGTCGCACTCCCCGAAGTGTCGCTGCTGATGCTATGACTCCCCCCAAAGTCTAGGCCAGAAGAGAACATCTGCCAGTCTCTGCCAGTTGCCCTTGTAGGTCACCAGTGAACTAGTGTCATCGATGGAGACATTCAACAGGGCACTGGTGACGTGGAAGAATAAAGGGAGAGGAAGAAGGGAAAGTGGGTACATGGCCGTCGCGGGTGGGGAGCAAGGCGGCGTCTTGGACATGCCCCTCAGCGCCAAAAAGGCTGTGCGACGCAAGTGCGACGTGCCGTGGGCCCACTCCGAAAATACCGGCACGGCCGATACCCACCAGAAATCGAGGTTCACCTAATTTTGGCCTTGTTCTGGAATAGAAATCTGAGCCACCAGTTATATTGCTTTATCGATTAACAGAGTTACGGTCCTGGCGAGAGGATATGGTTCGCGCAACTCTGCGGCCGGACGGAAATTTTGGGAAACCGACGGGGAAGTGATTGATTTCCGTCGGAGAAATACGTCCTGCCTCATTTTCCACTGTCACCACGACAGAGGGAACTATTGTGGCGTTGATTTGTAATGCCATAGGCGAT
Organism: Mycena galericulata; assembly: GCA_029289565.1. Taxonomy (NCBI): domain Eukaryota; kingdom Fungi; phylum Basidiomycota; class Agaricomycetes; order Agaricales; family Mycenaceae; genus Mycena; species Mycena galericulata. Next base: position 118,358 of record JARKIA010000108.1, read on the forward strand.
GCAGTGATTAAATCGCTTACCGCTACCAGAAAAATGGGCCTGATCTCAAAGGGCCTCACCGCCTCCAGTAAGACTTGCATTTCAGCTACACAACGCTGTAATGGACCGAACAACCAAGAGGGCTGGAAATCCCAGGTTGGCTCAGTATCTGCGGAGCCTGAAGGTTGAAACAATGGCAGCGGATCAGCCAAGCTCCCGATCCGCACCGCCGGCGATCAGCCTGAGGGGCGATGAAGTCGGACGACACGTCTCTGAAATTTCAACCCGTGATGATCCACGATTACTTCTCCATTTTGCCGAAAACAAGTATGCGGTAAAACTTCCGAGCGCTCGGGACAGGATTCGAATATAATACTCTGCGGAATTAATCAATTATGATTCACCCTCAAGTCCACTGGAAATCGCACATGGATTCGAGTATTGAACCGATCTTGGTCTGTGGGGAGTGTGGACTCATGGACATCTTCCGTTTAAGAACTCGGCTAGTGGCCACGGTCGCCGAAATTGGGGCTTTCCAGATAAATAACTGTTTCGTGACGCGTCAGGATTTATTCATAGGGTCCGCTCCCTAGGGTCCCGACTCGAGAGGCCATAACCACCAACCACTTCAGCATTTCTACACATTCTTTCCAAAAACTGTTGTTCATGTTCGTTGGGAAAATCATGAGCCGGGTTCACTTTGGTTCAACCGACTCATTCTCGTGGAAGTCTCATCCTATGGCTTTGGTCAGACATATGTACTGTAGGCCCAATTATTTCCCAAAAAACTGAATACAAAATACGAGTTGGTAGTAGTACATTGAAATTGCTCCTTCGTCATTCTTTCCATATATATCCGCCATTAAGCCCATTAAGCCCGAGGGAGCATCGTTAAATGATAAAAATATTGCGGCATCTAGTGCACTCGTCCGGTAGCCGTCGCATTTACCGACAGGGAAGTGCTGCCTGTAGGCAGTGCGCTGGTATGAGCCGTCAGCGTCCCATTCACCGATACAGTTCCAATCTTCGTGGTGGAGTTTCTGGCATCCGTGAGGCTCAGGGGAACGTTAGCCGCGGTCGAGCCAGAATTACTGCTGGCTGGCGTTCCAGTCGTAGTGAAATCTGCATGTCCAACAGATATATTCGGAGCTACCCTCGCAGGCATGGTAGAGTTCCGCGCCGCCGAAACACTTGTGGCTGTCGAGGTGGACTTTATGGCGGTCCGGATGCACTTTTATTCCCGCCCCGCAAACATTTGATCCCGCCCCGCAAATTTGCCTTTTTTGGTGTCCCCGCGCGCGAATTTGGCAGTTTGATCCCGTCAACATGTTTTGCGCGGACGGCATGTTCCGCCCCGCGCGAATTTGGTAACCGCGCGCACGATTTTGAGAGTCCGCGCGCGCCCAAATTCGAAGTCCCCCATTTTGCCGGCAAAAATTGGTAAGTGCAGATACTGTTTTTGTTTCTTTCAGGTGGTGGATCGGTAAGCCCTGTAGGGCGGGAGAAGCGGACCGGCCATGATAAACCCACGGAAAGTGGTCGTCGGGCAGACGGGCCGTGTTCCTAGCAAAACTGCAGAAACTTAAAAACAAGTCAAAAATGTACCTCAGGAGTTCCCACACGGTTTCAAGTCATACCTCTGCAGCTGTCCCAAATAACTCAACATTTTAGGTCAGTGTCTGACTGGCAAAACCACCTGGTGGATTTTGAACCATAACAGGTAAAAAAACAAGGCATGAGCTAACCACCGTATAAATGGTACTAAGGATGAGTACGAGGGCTGCGGGTATGCTGGGAATCGGCATGCTGAAGCAATGGTGCCAGTTGCCAATAAGGTTACAGTGCTGAGGCACCAAAAGGTAGTGTGTGTTTGTGGTGGAAATTCATGAGGTCAAAACACTGGAGCTTCATTCCCAGAATACCAAATTATGGAGGAAATTCATCATCCTGGGTCTTCAGCTTGAATAATTGCTGCTTGCACGGCCATGCCAAAACCAGAGCACCATATCATCATTGGCAAGGGAGAATGGTAATGATGACGAGTGGTTATACAGCAATCGCTAAATTTGCAGAGCAGAACACAAACCGTTGAGTTCTAAACAACATAATATAATTGCCAATCTTTGCCGGTAAAATGGGGAACTTCGAATTTGCGCGCGCGCGGAATCTAAAAATCGCGCGGGGCGGAACATGCCGTCCGCGCAAAACATGTTGACGGGATCAAATTGCTAAATTCGCGCGCGGGGACACCAAAAAAGGCAAATTTGCGGGGCGGGGTCAAATGTTTGCGGGGCGGGAATAAAAGTGCATCCGGACCGCCATAGGACTTCACCTGGCTCGTGTGAATAGTCATGGGCACCGCTCTGCTCGCGTTGGTCGCAGATACACTGTGAGATATAACAGATGCGCTAGATTTCGCCGAGGTGCTGGGTCCAACCGCCGTGCCTGATTTAGCAGCTGCGCTGGATTTCACGGACGCGCTTGATTTGGCAGAGGCGCTAGACGGAGAGGCCGTATTGGTGACATTCAAACCCGCCACCACTTGACCCTCAGCATTGGGAGGACCATACCACCAGAGGGTTGTCTAAATCTTGATCAATCCCGGTGGAGCAGGCGCAAAATATGTAAATACGAACGACGCCTGTCGATCCGTTAGCTGACCGCCCTTGATTTTCGAGGTTAACACTTACCAACAGGAAATGTATAAGTGGCCTGCATTCCACGAAATTCGATGGTCGCGGTGACGGCCACAGGATTCCATGTTGTTGACGAGCTGTCGTCCCCTTTATGCAGTCAGTCTATGGTTGAATACACTAGCGCGACGAAAATAGAACGCACAATTCATCACGACAAGCGCATACCGGTTCCAGTCCGTAGACGAAAGCCGCTTGGTAGTATACGCACCGACACGGAGCGCCCATCCGAGACTTCCATCCACGGCGACACCGATACGCTGCCCCCATGGACCGCCCGCATCCTTGGGTATAATCGCCTTTGAAGCCTGTGCGAGGGAGTAGACTGGAAGACAAAATCGCTATGAGTAGCCGAGCACAATGCGCAGGTTGAGAATCAAGTTACATACACTCCTGGTTGTACTCATATGACCCGTCACTGTTCACTGTTACGATAGGCCGGCATCCAGATGCGCAGCTGTTGGTTCCGGGGAGTGAGGGTTGGCCGTTGCCGTTGAGGGCGAGGTTAAACATCAGCCCGACCTCCGCAAATTGCTCGAGGCTCCCAATCCAGAGGTTGTCCATATACCACTGCATTTTACAGCTATGAACACACGCTTGCGCCTGAACATCCCCGTACCTTGATATCGGTCCACCAGTCGGAACCAATTGTTCCGCTGCATTCGGTAGAGTATATGTTCTAAGTCGCGAGGTGAGTTGGGCTTCGTCAGCGTGGAGTATTAGCGATAAACCTTGTTGGGGAATGCATTGTGAAATGAAGCGATATCAGTGTACGTCCCCGAATAGCCTGTGGAAGTATTGCTTAGCGGTAGCTATACCGGACTGATGTGTGTTCCTACAATGAAATGCGACGCCGTCGTAAGACCCCCCGTCGTCTTGCATCTGCAACAACATATTGGGAAGCACGTCACCGGGAAATATATATTCAACTGACCAATGTAACAGGATATGCCGCCGCGTCGACCCAGTTATGCTGAACTCGGAGTGAGAATATAAGCACCCGTACCGAATGAGTTTTTCATACCTCGTACCCAACAAGTCTCACGCTTGATAGCCCATTATCGTTCAAAAGCGTCCGGAGCGCTGCGCCGATCTGGCCCTCGACAGCTGCATGACATTCATCCATGGGATGTGCGAAAAGAAAGCCAACGTGAACGTACCTGGTGTCATGGTGCATGTAGGATACGTGGGATTGCTGTTTTCGGGCTCGTTCTGACGTTTGGATTGAGAACAAAGTGAAACGGCAAGAAATGATTTGTACCTGAACCGAAATTGCATAAATAGAAATCCCTTTGTTCTGGAATCCTTGAACGGCCTTCAATAGATACGTGGGATCTGGGTAACGTTTGTTTGTAACATTTGGTATGAGTGAGTGCGAGTGCGGTTCAGAGGAAGAAGTTTACAGGCAGTGATTAGGCTGGACGAGATGGTACCGCCGTTCATGGTTCCCGTGGTCTTAAAGATCTACATTAGGACAATGTGCAACCAAATTGAAAGACAACTCGCCTTCATCCATGCAGGCTATCGCAGTTCGAATCAATGGGTTCGAAAAGTAACGAAGTGGAAACACACCGGACTCCAGGGTAGGATGTGTACCTTCCAGTACATGCACGTCAAGCATCTTTAAAATTGATGCAATGAGGACGCACCTTGAGCGCCGGGTTTATAGATAAGATATCCGTAATCACAGAGAACACATAAGATGGGGCATTGTTGATGTTGAAATGGCTGAATGAAGTATCGCCGCTGACATCGTCAAGACTGTAAACTATGGAAAATCAGCTTCACGGTCCTCAGGATGGATGCGTGTGAAACTGACGATTGGCGGAAAAATCCGACGCCCCGATTGGCACACGCAAGTAGCTGAACCCGGATGCATTGGCGCCATCAGCAACCGAAAACATATGGCCTAGAATGCTCCAGTAATTGGCCCCGTTGGTTGTCTGCGATAATCAAATTGAACGTGTTTATATACCACGCCAAGTCCAACGAACCTTCAGATTATTGAGGGTCAGAGCCGACGAGTCCGCTGGGATCTCATGAGCGGGACAAATAGAATCGCACGCGGAAACTTACTGAGCGAACCTCCGAACCCATTGATGGTTTGGTACACGGTCGTCTCCGTGACAACGATGTCCGCGGATTGAGCCGGTCCGGGGGTGACGAAGTTGATTGGTGTGCTCGGAGCGAGTGATGTGAAAAGCTCCTCGCGATCCCAGATTGTCTGCCACTGCAGCGATGTACGCGCTTATCAGTATCGGGACGGAGCTCACAAGCATGGACGTACGATATCCCAGATCTGCTGCGACGCTACAGGCCGGGCCAGCGTCCAAGCAAGGAAGAGGAGACTTGCACGCATGACAGCAGGGGCACAGCGGGAGGGGGGGAGTAAACACCACACGAACCCGGGACCCAAAAGCGCACTTTATAACTGCTACGGAACTCATTCGACCGTGGCAGCTAGATGAGCGGAATGGGCCCAAATTAGCGGGGACGGCTCATAATTCACTGGGAAAGGAAACATGGAAGGTGGTTCGTTCTGGGTGACTGAGCAATCGTGAGGGTCTCGACCAAATGATCAATATTGCACCGCGTGCAACCAAAACCTGCACTAAAAGAGATCCAGGATTAGAGATAGCGAAGGAAGCGGCAGTATGGGCGCATGGGGACAAACCCAGTCAATTATGCGTCACTGCTCTCGTGAGGCGTATAAGTTCGGGATGGTCAAATTGCGGTCCAATGGCGATCTATTGATAGCGCACCTGTTACCCTCTGACTGCTTGGAATGGTGCAATTTGAGGGCTGAGGGGTACAATAATCCCCTCCGGAATCACAGGAGTCGAGCGTGGTCAAGACAGTTGCCGGTGAACCGGACCTTGGCCCACGTGGATTAAGTGCGGCCAATTGCATTGTGCGCCTGACATCATTGTGCTTACTGAAGGGCCCAATAACGGACCAGAAGAGGACTGCACGGAAGAAAAGATAAACTCATGATGGCGGCAAATGTGGCTCGCCGGGGAATGTCGAACTTGGGTCCCGATAAACCCGAGCGCCCAGCAAAAGTACGTGGCTGGAAATGTCAGGTGGTTGGTATCCAGAAGGTCTGGATTGCGGCTAAGAATGGGAGATTTCCCGGCGATTATGAAAGTGCGCCGGGAATATCCCAGGAAGACAGACACGTCAAACGGCGAAAAACTGCCTAAAACAGACGAGAGAATGAGTGGGCAGTATATGGTCAACGGTGATCTTTCGCCGTTGCCAAGTCGTTTACGGGTGTTTGTCAGGGATCTTCGAGCAACCATGACCACGATTTCTAGTCTGAATGAGAAGCGCCTTGGAGGAGATCAGCTGAATCTGTAGACCGGAAACTGCGGAAAATTGATACGGCATGCTACTAGCGGCTGCCCCCGATGGATGGAGAGAGGTTGCCACATGCTCATTGCTCACCATTCCAGCAGGTCCTCAAGTTGGCATCCCAAGAATACTACTTGCCGTATCGCCGCCACTGGCAGGATGCAGACGATCAACAGACGATAAGTATTTGTGGAGGGCTAGGCCAAATCCAGCCTGTCAATGGACAAATGGGAATTAGGTGCATTTAAGGATGAGAATAGTGACACTTGCTTCTTGTGCCCGAAACCAATTCGCACTGCGCAGCAACAACATGAATGGCACGTCGGAGTCATCAGGTCAAGAGTCGGCGGTGTGACGTGATGTGACATGCACGTGCTTGGTGCCCTTTCGGGCCTCGGCGCAAAGGCTCCGGGGTCCGAACCTGAGGTGGACACGAGATGAAAAACCCGGGGTATCTAACGAATGCAAATCGAACCGGAGGAAGTTCCCCCGTCGGGCTCAACGCCTGGTTCAACGCCATGAATGTTTATTTTTGGTTCATCATTTCGGTTGATTTTCGGATGTTGGTCCTTGGTTGGTCCCATATATACGGACCGGCCTGAAGGCCTGGGATGGCTGATAATGAGAGTTTGTCTGTTGGATTTTTGGTCTTTGACTCAAGACCTAGTGCTGGAGCATTCACATGGCATGCAGGTGTTCGCCCCAAAAAGGAATCCACAGAGTCGAACCTATGACGTTTCGTCACTTTCGTGCTCGTTTTCGAAACGAAAGTAAAAAGCCCTTACATAACGGTACAAGGTGGAAGCGTTGGTCTAATTTGGGTTTCAGGTGTCGCGCAAGGCAGAATTGGGTTCTTGCCTCCACAAAGGCATCTGGCGCAAAGCGATTGAGCACGGCAGGACTCGAACTTGCAGCCTTTTTCATAAGCTCATAGTATCCCGACGTTGCGCCACGGCAACAGAAAACTCTCATCCCCCGGGTGCTTGGCGCAATGGCTTAGCGTGTTCGGCTTCGATGCCCACAACCGTACCGAAAGGTTGCAGGTTCGAGTCCTGCAGTGCTCATGTTTTTGAAACTCCGCGTTGCTGCAAGCCCACTCCCTCATTTTTGCGATGTTCAACTTGGAACATCGGCTTTCGAAAACATCTATACTTGCTCCCACTTCAACTTTCGATTTTACCTGACCACTTGATCACCTGCGTCCCTAGAAAATGAGGAGCTACCGGAGGCCATATCCTAACACCCATCCTGCCTCCCGCTGGGACCCAGGGAAACTCCTTGTAGCCGTTACGATTCAAGGCACTAATTCGATCCGGACGATTGTGATTGCGGCGATTGGTAAGCTATCGGGCGGGCTTGATAGTGTCCATCCCCCGACCATGGTGCAGTTCTGTACTGGATGTGAAGAAAAGCAATGGGACGAGACCCAAATTCTATTCACTGGATGAAAATTTCGAGTTTTTCACTGAAAAAATTGATGAAAAACTTTAATTATTTTTCACACTCTTTACACGGAAAAATTGATGAAAATTACAAATAGTTTTTCAGTACTTTTGAGACTGAGAATTATGCTGCTCAAGTTGGTGCTTATGGCGGTCACTTGCCACCTTTAATAATCCTGTACATATATATGCTTTTCCGTGTTATTTCAGCCCTTTTCTGTTCATAAAGTCATATTTTGAGCATCCTGCTGTCATCCTGAAAACCTTTGGATCCTTCTCAAAGAATAACAGTTCGTAAGGGCATTCCGACACTTCAATGGGTGCAGAATGGAAACATTGAAGAACCCTAATTTGCAAATTTAGTGGCGGAAAATCTTCATCTGGACCCGGAATCAACTTTTTCCAGGCCCGGGACTTGTTTTCGACCCGGGATATTTTTTTTTGGGAGACCCTGGTAACATTTCCTTCATCCAGCGGAACATATTTTGTTCCCGGGAAACAGTTGGACTTGTGGCTATGCTAACCCTAACCGGATGGGGCGAATCATCGATTGCTCTTGGCAGGCTCCTGCACAAGCATGTCTGTTTCATGCCATCTCCCTAGGTGTCGGCTTTCAAGACAGATTCGCCCGTGCTCTCATTGCCTAATCAAACTTACTTTGTTCTCAATTTGTTCTTGTAAAATCCCTGCCTGTAGTACTTGCAGCAGACGTGCGCATACGCTGTCGTGCACCCACGCTGCCCAATGAGCACCCCGCGCTTGAAAGCCTTTGTGTGCACGATTGCTGCCGAGTTGCCCATCCACCGTGTGGGAAGCAGCTGGCAGCAACTCCTATCAGCTTGTGTGACATCTGCCAAATGGGTAACCCTATGTTAAGGTTAAGGTCAACCACAGAATGTTACGGGTGAGATAAAATGTTTCTCGGCTAGGTAAAAAGTTTCGGGCCAAAAAAGTTTCGGAAATGTATGAGAAGATATCACGGACAAAGTAAATTTGTTCTCAAGGAAGAAAGTATGTTTTCAGGCCTCTGATATTTCCATCCAAAATAAAATGTTATCCCAGGACTAGATATGTGCACCGTGTGCACTCGGTGGTAAATTCAAGGGAACTACTACAATGTACGATTACCAAGAGGATATACCCGATGTTACTCGATTCTGGAAAACACACCAAAATAACACGGAAAAGTGTATATATGTACAGGATTATTAAAGGTGGCAAGTGACCGCCATAGGTGCTTTATTCACCCCAACTTTATATTACAACTTTCATTAAAACTATCTTTTGGAGGGTCATATATATATATATATTGTGTTCAAAAAAAAAAAAAAAAAGTGTTGTCGCCACCCCAACTATTTATTTCAGCGGTTCTTGAAAAATATATTTCGGGAGGCCGACCCCAAGGGGTCGGGGGTGACCAACATCTGATGTTCGGGGGAGCGGCATCCGGTGACCAAGGGAGGCTTGTCGTTGCGAGCGCCGTGTTCGAAGATGTTGGTAAACATTGTTTGGTGTTGTTATGCAGAAACATCTTTACCTCACCACTTCTCTTCCGCCTAACTTGGCTTCTCCTCTCGCTTGAGACCGTTTATGTAGGCTCTGGCCATCACCACGGTGCTGGCCGCGATATCCTCTAGACTGCTTCCCTGCTACGCTCCACTGTTTTGACGAATAGGAACGCCGACGTACCAAGAGTGCCTGTGCATGACATTGGAGTGCGTTTGACATCACCATCGTGCCGCGAGCGGAGGGGTAATTGGGTGAGTGTCTTTCATTTCTATATGTCAGCTTTAAACTGACCTAATGAAATACAGCTTCAATGATAAACTCGTGCACATCGGGCTTCGGGACTGTTATCAAGATCACTGAGCTCCACTACTTCCGGACAATAAACAAAAAGACCCAGAACTCACGACGTCTCAAGGCACATGTACAGCAGGAGGCTTTTAATGCACGAGGTAATACACTGACACGGTTTCCGAGTTTGCTGTTCTTACATCTGCCTCGGCCAGTACGGCTACTACGGGAGGAGCTGCAGCGTTTGCATGAACCGGGGAGCTATGCGGGAGAGGTTGTTCAAATTATGGGTGAATGTCCTCATCAAGGTGCAGCTAGAAGGGAAATACAGTACGCGCTCTGCACTCTATTTTTCCGCCATGTACTCAATTCATTATGCGCTAGTCATTGACTTGTCCCAGATCGACGTCGCGTCGCTGACCTCGACACTCTGCACCGCCTGCTGCTCCGACTGTCCGCTAACTGAGACCTACTACAGACAATCTCAACTCGGCGCTGCTGCGCCCACGGTAGATAGACCAAAATATTGAGTTGCGCCGCCGGGACCCAAAGCATATCCATTCATTTTCTGCATGCACTCTCGCCAGGTGCACCCCGCTCTCCAACAACTTTCTTACTTCCTCAATTAATTTCAGATATCATTACAATGCGGCATCAACCTGGGAGCGCTGGCAGAGAAGATGGGCGAAGTGGGCACATGTGCGGGGTGGGCGGAGGGCATGCAGATCAGGTGATGCAGGCACTAGCACAGAGAATGTAGGTCATGGGTGCGGTGGCGTGCCCTGGTTTCGGTGGCCACCGCAATCCCTGGAGCGTCACGGGTGATCTAGGGGATGTCGGGTGCTATTTGTGAGGCTGTTGGGTTGCAGCGTGGTTGCAGCGAGGCCGAGGGAAGGGTGGGTTCGGATGGTACGCGGTAGGCTGGTAGCAGAATAAATGCATTTTAAAATGATTGTTTGGACAAGCCACAAGCTCGAGCGAGAATGGTTGGGAGACAAGCAGTAGGTAACGGTACAGTGGATAAGTAGCCACTACATCCAAGAAAATGTGTCGTAAGTAACAAAGATCAAGAAGGCCGACAATATACGTGGAACTCCTTGACAGCCTTCACCGCCTCGTCCATAATGGACTGCTCCTCAAAGAAATTGGTGGTCCACTTGATGACCATGTTGTCTTGACATTTCTGAGACATGCCGTGGAAGGTTGTGCGATGCAAAAATTCGCCTATCGCATCCAACGCCATGGGGTTTGTCGGATGAAGCACCTTCCTTCCCACCAAATTCCACCAAAGCTCTTTCACGCTCCGCTCACAACTCCCATGATTAGCCTGGGAACAATCCCCATAGTTGAGCTCATCTGCAGAAGTGAGCTTTGGCGCGACATGCGCGACATACAAACGTTCTGTGTCGATTGCACACTTGGCTTGATAAAGTATGTTCAACGTGATGGGTCCAAGCGCAAGAGCATCGTCACTCCCCAAGGTCCCGACAATGGGGACAAGTTTCCTGACCGCAGCCTCAACCCAGTCATGTATCGCAAACCGCTTCGCAATTTGAAGGATTCGGACAGACGACAGGTCAAGCCCAACGAGAACAGATTTGGCATACGCCGTGGCTTCGCCGATGTCCCAGATACAACCCACAGTGAGCAAGTTGACACAGAACTGCTCCTGACGGGCGCGTGGAAGCTCTTCGACAGGGACAAGAGCCCTAAGAGGTGATTTGTTTATGTCATTAACTTTATTAAGGAAGAGATGTGTGCTGCACATACGATTTGAAGAAATACGACATAAAGTCATCGAGCTGGGCAGAAGTAATACCCGAGAGGATAATTGGATTTTCCTCAGACCCCTCGACGTGGCCATCCTTGTTCATGACACCCGAGAACGGGATATCAAAAATAGCTGTCAGTGGAGGCGACATCATCTTCAGGAGAGCGAGCGGGAAACGGTATGTGGTTCCTTCAACCTTTTTTTATACGAGTCAGGTCTTCGAGAGATGGACTTCAGACATAATTGACTCACTGCATAGACAAAAGTGCGGGACTCTGTCTCCCAGTACTTGGCATGCCGAGTGTAGGTGGATATTGCACTGTCTGCCATGTTGCAAAGTAATAAACGATATGGTACGAGTCAGAGAGGAAAAAACACTGGTTAAACTTCTCGCTTAGGAATTCAACACCCGCTCATCAACACAGACGTGATCTATACGGACAAAGAGCGGACCACGACCTCAACCCTCCTCTCCCATGGCATTTCCTCCTCTTCCAGCACGGGTAGGGGGGGTGCCATGGTCAGGGAACGTTGATCATGCCTACCAGATAATATCCACCACATTCAATCTAGCATCCCAAGTCTTGACGCAAGAAGCAGACCCAGGTCGTCTCCGTTTTCATGCCAATGCCCTCACTGCAGATGTCATACCTCTCCTATCGCAAATGGAAATTCATGCGCAGGAAGAAGCTATTCCACTGCCTTGGCTTCATGCCTGTGCTAGGCTGACTGCAGAACTCACCATCGAGTTATTTACAGCCAGTGACGCATCGTCCACAAGGTAAGCTCTCTTTCTTAGAAATACAGTGTGTAGGGACTAATCTAGTCGGTCAGGGAGGATACCGGAATTGGCTCCATTAATCCAGTTACTACAGGGAAAAGCGGCAAGCGAGGACGACCACGCAAGGAGATCAACATTGAATTCCTACAGGACGCCATGTCCAGTCAGCGCAGAATCTCCATAACAACACTTGCAAAAACCTTGGGCATTGATCGTCATGTCCTGTCCAGACGCCTTAAGGAAGCAGGCATCTCCACCAAGTTCTCTGCGCTCCAGAAAACCGATCTTGACAACCTTGTCAATGGGTTCCGAACCATGAAACCGGAATCTGGTATTCGATACCTAATAGGTTTCCTTCGTATCCATGGGTTGAAAGTTCAGAAGCGTCGGGTGTATGCTTCAATCCGGCGTGTTGATGGCCTTGGTTGTGTTCTTCGTCAGCGTCATACAATCCGGCGACGAACATACAAAGTATCCCGCCCAAACGCGCTCTGGCATATTGATGGGCACCACAAGCTCATCCTTTGGGGTTTTGTTATCCATGGTATTGTTGACGGATGCGCACGTGTGGTGAGTTTTGACTGTTCTTTCTCGTTTTGGAAATTGCTCAATCGCTTCCAGGTTACAGGCTTGCGTGCCAGTACAAACAACAAGGCAACTACCGTTCTCAGCCTGTTTCTTGAAGCAGTCAAAGACTATGGATTGCCTTCCAGGGTCCGTGGTGACCGAGGCGCTGAAAATAAGTTAGTTGCCATATATATTATTCTAAAACGAGGCGTCAATCGTGCCTCATTCATCTGGGGGTCGTAAGTTACTACCCTTTCCTCTTGGTCATCTACTCACTCGCCAGTTTATTAGATCAACACACAATACCAGAGTTGAGCGTCTTTGGGTTGAAGTCGGGTCTCAGTTTGCACGCCGATGGCGGGGTTTTTTCTATCGCTTGGAGGCTCTACACGGGCTGGACCGTACCAACTCGAGTCACTTGTGGCTTTTACATCGACTATTCCTCGATATGATCAATGATGACTGCGCGTCGTTTCAACAAGAGTGGAATTCACATCCTATCTCTGGTGCTGCCCACGATCAAAGCCCCAACGTAAGTTCTGGGTACAACGTCACACTGGATTGCTGCTGAATTTCCAGATAGGATATGTTTTTACTTGGTCGGCTTGAGAATGGCGTCTACCTTGATGATTGTGCGGGAATAAACCCAGACATCATCAAGGAGTTATATGGAGTACATGGTGCTGTGCGCCAGCATGTAGCGGGTGAGACGGGAGCAGGACAGCTCGACGATGAGGAAGTGCCTATCCCGGACTCGGAGGAGGACTGGGAGGATCTCATTGAAGATGTCCAGGCGTCAAATGAGCACCACTTTCACCACGAACCCGTCCCGGTTCCAAAGCATGCCAACCCCTTCTCAGACAATGTGCTTCAACTCTTTGACTCAGCACTTTCTGAAGCAAACGACCTTCACGTCATTCCATCTGGATATGGCATGTTACCGGAGGAGTGGGAGAATGGCTCATATCCTGCGTTTGAGATTCTGAAGTCCGGGCGGAAGGGAAGTAGGGAGCTTCGGGTTGGGCTGCCAGATTCGGTCTGGCGTCCCCGGGCGCAGTTGTGGGTACGGGCACTTGCTGTTTTGGACGAACTTACAAACATGCTCGATGGTCTGGAATCATCAGATTCGGAGTCAGACTAGATGTAGTTGTTTAAACACGATTTTGGATGCTATTATGATGTGAATGTTCCCGTGGCTTAATATAGATAAAACATAGAGCGTCGCGTCAGCTCTTTGGCATGAAAGTATAAAATGTCACAAAACCTTTGTGTCACTGTCGCTTTTTCTCTCTTCGCTTTTTCTCTCTTCCCAACCTCATCTACTCTGAATGTCGCGTCCATGCCAAGCCGAGGACAGCGATGGCGAAGAGTGTGACTGTGAAAACTTTGCTTCCAAGGCTTCTCAGCCCAAGACATGTCGTCGCTGCCTCCATGTTAAAAAACATCACCCCCAGTCTGACGAGACCATTTCTTCGATTCTGTTGAAAGTAAAAGAGGAGCATGAGGGTCAGCCGGGTGCGATGATGTTCTCGAAGATGACAGAAGCCAAGCGGGAGTCGCTGGAAGGAATGCGTCCCAAGAAGCCGGCCAAACTGACGAGCAAACTGACGAGCAAAGTAAGTGATGATATCATGATATGTCTTTCCCATACCATTTTATTTAACTCTGCTGCCCATAGGATCTCAGGCCCGCCAAACCTACTGCATCCAAAAAGGGCCCAAAGGTTGCTCGAGAACCCCCCTCCACTGGTACCTTCAAGATTGATGGGATAGCGGTCCTTCCTGACGGAACTCAGAGCGTAAGCCCAGTATTATTTTGGTGTAATGTAGCGGACTGATGATGAAAATTTAGAATGGAACGAGACTCGAGCTGGCTGACAACACTATTCCAAGCAAAGCGTCTCTCCAGGTTTTGATCAACCAAGGACTAGCCATTCGTAAGGACAACCAGATCGAAATCCCATTGGCAGCCACGCACCAGGAAATTGTCGACATCCTCTCGGAGAATCTATCTGGGCCTATGGCCTACTTTGACATGATCGGCCCGACTGTATTCAACGACCCATCGAGTGGTGCTCAAGTCTTGAGTGTACCCGGTTGGGTTCTTCTAACTCGTGTGCGTCAACGTCTCGAAATTGTCGAAGTTGCTCACCCTACTGGGAATGATGTCTTTGTTCACCGCGGAGGGCAGAAGAACGCCACTGAGAACCGCTTCATCTTTATATGTGAGTCAGTATTGTATAGTCGTAGCAGCAACTCACAAACACTTATTTAGCATCACGTAAACCGATCCCTCGTAACGAAAGAGATTCTTGGCGAACAACTGAATCACTTGCTTTCCAAATGCTCAAATCCCAGTCCAGCTCTGACGATGAGGGTTTGGAAGGTAAAGCACTCCTCCGAGTTTCCAAGCCAGTCGCTCATATTTGGATCGGAGAGATACCCAAGGCTGTCAAACGAAAGAATCCCAGCAAGAAAAGGCTTAGTAGTGTCGCATTTGAAGAAGACGATTCGTGGTCCCATTTTGAAGAAGAGCCTGCTCCGACCCAGCCTGGTCTAAAGAAACGGAACCTGCGGGGTGTGTACATCACCCATGATTGACAAACAAATGCTAATAAGAGTAACAGCTCGGCGCGTTGACGACCTCAACCTACCCTCCATCTACACGGACCACATTGCGGAAGAAATTCGTGTGTGATCTACTTGTCTGATTGTCAGATTGCCCATTATCGTCTAGTCCATGGCCCAACTGTGGCTGCGGAAACCTTTTCTGGCAATGCCGTTGCAGGCCCTTCTCGTCTTTTCGAGCCCATAGATCTCACAGGTTCTCGGTCACCATCTCCAGCATCCGCTTGGACCAATTACTTTGGAGGCTATACATTACCCACGGCGCCCAATGCACCTTCGACTCCTGAGCAAGCTCCGGCGCCTGAGGCACCAATCGATCCCACCTATTCCGACCCCGTTGAATATTCATATGGTACGGGTCCAAAAGCTCCTCGCAAGTTCTTTTGATTACACCCATAGCCGATCTTTGCATATTGCTATATCCCAGCCAATTGGCAATGGATACCCTTTACAAACTTACCTACAAACCTAATAACCCAGTCACACTCGCTCGCTGCTTCATCTCGCTCTCTCCTCATTTGTTCTTACTCACTTGCATACACAATCCGCTTATTACTATAGCCCACATCTCCGGTCAATGGATACCCTTTACGAACCTATAAACTAATAACCCGTCACACTCGCTCGCTGCTTCATCCTGCTCTCTCCTCGTTCGTTCTTAATCACTAGCATACACTGTATCCCACATCTCTGGCTGATGGATACTCTTTACCAATCGTATGCTACCGACTACAGCTCATGTTCTACAAAGTTCCTGCTAAATTGTAGGTAGATGATCTCATTTGCAAATCCATCGCCTCAGAGCAATGCAACGGTCATATGTTATTGACGCGACATGTTGTGTCAGGATCGCCAGCTTAACCTCAGGTAATTTAAGTAGAAAAAAAAGCTTGATAGATATTGTGGAACGATTCTAGCTAGAAACTAAAGCTCATCAATAATACTAAACATCTTGACACCCTCATCCCAGCGTGTCGCTGCCTCAGCCTCCCGTGCCGACTTTTGCTCCGGCGTCGCAGTCATCTCGAAATCGTAATCGGTCTTGCAGCCATTGCGAATCCAGCGGAAGAGTCCACCAGCGGTGTACTGTGTGAAGGAGAAGCGGCGCTCATGGGTGCGGATGGGAATATTAGAATGTCGTATGATGGCGGAGGGAATTAGAATAGTGGCACCCGGAGGGAATCGAATGATAAGCTTGAGGTCCCACAAAATAAGGTGCCCACCAATGTCTGGGTCAAACCATTCAAGGGCAGTGATGGCACACCAGCCCCAAGACAGGTTGCCAAAGTCAAGGTGGGGCCGGGTGATGGCGTACGGTCCAAAGTTGAAGGTGCAAGCCGCGAAGATACTTCCGGGGAATGGCCACCGAAGGCTCCGTTTCCACAGAGAAAGGATTGCCATTTGAGCTACGTAGAAGGCGAGGAGAAGGGGGCCGAAGACGCGCACGAGGCCTAAATCAAGATGAATTGGATCCAAAAGGAAGAAATGAGATCCGTACAGTTGGTGAAACCAGAAATCCGCTGGAAGGCCTCGTGGGCCAGGAGCTCATCCGTTATTTCAGTATTAGCCTTGTTGTTACAGAGTTCGCCCGGTTCCTAGGCAAAGGATGAGAGATTGGAATACAATGGAAGGAAATCACATACAGTCTGGCCACCGCCATGAGACACACCCCGGGAAACCAAAGGGTATGGAGCGTCTTCATGAGCACGTCGGTGGTGGCAGTCATCATTGGTGAAGTCACCTCGTCCCATAGCATGCGCCATGAGTTCAGCAGCAGTGTCAGTGACGCGCTTCCATCCGACAAGATCCTTAGGCTTGCCACCAAGTACGGCGATGAGTCGACGGTGGGAGTCGATGATAGGAATTGAGATCCTGAGGAATTTGTGAGCGGGAGCAGAGTTTGAAAAAGAAATACTCACTCGCCAAGCCAGTTGACGTACTGGAACCCCTCCGTGCCGCTAAGAGCATTGAGCTCTTCTTGAGTGTAGGCAGTCCCGCCCATCCCCGGTGCAGAGTTTGATGACGGAGAAATAGAGCCCACTTCCGGAGCCTCCGAGCCATCCTGTGCATTTCGTTTTCCAATCCACGCAGGCTTGGAATGGGGAAGGTCTGTGGCGTCGAAGTCGACCTGGATGGCGTTGCTCTTGGCAGCGTCACGCCGGATGCGGTGGATGCCCTTGAGATCTGGGTCCTCAGACTGGGAGGCCTCGTGCTCGCGCTTCTCACGCTTGCGCCGCTTTGAGCCGAAATTCTTGGCATTAGGCGAAGTGGTTTCAGGGAGATCACGTGATTGCTTCTGCCAAAACGGGCGAGGTGTGGTAGAGGCAGGGAAGGAGGGCAAAAGCACAGGGCTGGGAGGCAGGGAGGGAGGGGGAGGGGGAGGTGGCGGCATGATGTTGGCTGGCTCGTCATAGATTTTGGTGATTTCTTGAGCCTCAAGTCGTTGTTTAAGACAGTCAGCAACGCTGAAGTACTGAGGTGGCTGGATGGATTGCCCAATAGCAAGGTCGTACACAGAGAACTCCTTGCCTGAACGAAGGGTTCTGCGGCCTGGAACGCGGTAAGAACACATCAAAATACAACAACAACACGAGAAAAGTGCCAAAATAATAATTAAAAGGAAGGCAGGCGCAGTTTAGCAAGTCCCATGGTCGGGTCTCTGGCAAGCTGGCGGCTTATAGCATGGAACACATAAGAACACGTCAAAATACAACAAAAACACGAGAAAAGTGTCAAAATAATAACAAAAGGCAGGCGCAGTTTAGCAAGTCCCAAGGTCGGGTCTCTGGCAAGCTGGCGGCTTATAGCACAATAATAAGAGGTTCAAAAAAAGGCTTGATGCATAAAAGTTCCCAGGTTGGAACTCTTTGTAGTGCAAAGAGAGTGAAAAAGCAGAGTTGAACCGTGGGACATACCTGCCATAGTGGCTTTTTATGTGTTTAATAAGCCAGAGAAGGAAGGAGAGAGAGTAGATGAGGAGGGGAGAGTAATGGGTGGGTGGCTGAGGCCAAAAACCACTGGATGAGCTGCTGGTGTGGTGGCAAGAGTAAAGTGAAAATGGTGAGTGGCAATGTCACGTGAAATGGTGAGTGGCAATGTCACGTGATGGTTACTTGTCGCGTCGTGTCACAAACTTTCCCGAAATATATTTTTCAAGAACCGCTGAAATAAATAGTTGGGGTGGCGACAACACTTTTTTTTTTTTTTTGAACACAAAATATATATATATATGACCCTCCAAAAGATAGTTTTAATGAAAGTTGTAATATAAAGTTGGGGTGAATAAAGCACCAACTTGAGCAGCATAGAGAATTGAGGTGAAAAATTTGAAATAAAATTCATGAATTTTTCAGCAAGAGTAATACCAATAATACATGCACATTTTCATGTGAAAATGTTAGTGAAAAATTCAAAACATTTTTCACCAAAATTTACAAAAAGCGTGAAAAATCCTTTTCCAAGTGAAAACTTTGGTGAAAAATGTTTTGAATTTTTCATTAACATTTTCACATGAAAATGTGTATGTATTATTGGTATTACTCTTGCTGAAAAATTCATGAATTTTATTTCAAAATTTTCACCTCAATTCGCAGTCTCAAAAGTACTGAAAAACTATTTGTAATTTTCATCAATTTTTCAGTGAAAAAAGGTGTGGAAAATAATGAACATTTTTCATCAATTTTTTCAGTGAAAAACTCGAAATTTTCATCCAGTGATTGTAAAATGCGAGAGAAAGCATAAGATCAAGAGACGGAATCTTTGCCAGAAGCGCCCGCGGGCCGCGCGTTCCCTCCGCCATCCTTCGATCGAACCCGCACGGACTCTTCGACCACGACTCCCACCTGAAACCGCGCACCATACCGACGACCTCGAGACAGTGTTGTCGTCTACTGCTCAGAACCGGGTTCATATGATAGAGGTGATCATTCCGAACAAGAAGGGTCCAAGAAACTAGGTAAACAAATAAAAAATGGTTGAAAATAGTTTCGATCGTTGAGATCACTTTGTGACTGAGAATAAAAGACTCCAGCCATTGTGGGTGAGGACCGAAATGCTCTCCGCGAACGATTCCGAGACTAACCCATATAGTTGGAGTTAAAAACACGGGCCCTCCGATAAAACTCTCTGGGCATAGCCAAGTACACTACTAGTAGCCATTGCATTACACCTCAATTCTGTCAAGTACGTTTGGAACCACAATTTATTATGGGTCGGAACGAGATCAATCTCGGCAGACTCGCCGATCGGAGTGCAATCATCGAGAGTATACTTCAGTACTTGACGATAACCAGGTAATGGATTGCGTAGAATTGGTATCCATACGTGATGTAGTTCAGGCAGGCTCCTAACACAGATCCGACATGGTTAATTGAAATGGAATGAGACGAGTTCCCGTTGAAGCTCAGTCTTAGGAGGACCCTGGTTTATACGGGTGTAGGTTGAATACTAAGTTCGGACAAAATTTTTGATCTGGGCCACTTATGTCAGAGGAAAGTTCGGACAAAATGGGACAACAATGGACTGACCTCAGATCTAAAGTTCGGACATGGGTCCGCTGTGGAGCGAGGTCAGATGGAAGTTCGGACAATACTGTGTCTCCTATTTCCTTTTTTGTACCCGCGGAGCTTCAAAGTGGTCTCTGAACAATGTGAAAAAAAAAAAATTCCTTGATGCAGTGGCTCCTGTGGCCGACTCAGTGAACCCCGTGAATTTTCTGGACCTTCTCAACCTTCACACAACCCTAGTGGTACAGAATTACACAATTCACCAATGGATTCAGAAATCTTGCACATCATCGACTCAGACTATGAGAACACGGCCGAATGGGATGAGAGGGAAGCGCTGGCCAAAGCAGTAGCCAGCCTCAACATGGCCCGGCAACAAGGAAAGGCAAATATTAGTCTTTTGGATATGGAGGAGGATGAGGAGTTAACTTGCGATTTTTTGCGATTTTTGGAGGCCAAAAAACGAATTTCGGGAAACATTTGAGGTCAGAAGCAAATTTCGGACAAATTTGGGACCTAAGGTAGGTTGGCGGCGGAGTTCGGACAAAATCTGGGCGCCGGCCGGTGTCAAAAGTTCGGACAATTTTTTTTGGAGGGCCCAAATCCGTATTCGACCTACTACCGTATAAACCAGGGTCCTGTCTTAGGAAATATTATGGATCACAACACGGACACGTGGTCACACGTCGCGTCTTTCACAAGGTACAAGAAAAGATGAAAGCGTGCAGAGAGCATTATCGAGAATTAGAGGACTACCTCTCCATGAATTCGATGAACTCCGCCTGAGGAGTACATTTATAGCAATCCGTTACGACTGGTCGCACGTCGCTTGCATCTTCAATTCGACCCCTCAAGCCCGTCGCAAAGATCGCTGCCGCTGGCTCGTAGATTGCCCTTCAACACTAACTCGACGAGGCAAAAACTAGTCCGGAAACTCAGACTCCTCTTTCTTCCTGTACTCTATGCCAACATCGACTCTCGATGGATCCCTAAACCGGAACAAGTCGATAGGGTCTCGTCACCGTCACCTGCCGAGCCGTCCTCTGCCTGGTCCTAATTGCCTTAACGCTCTGAGTTCATTGGACTATATTCCTTTGGTGAAAAATATCCCCGTGGATGTCGCCCTGCACCTATGTAATAGGGCCCGGAAATGGCGTCAATTCCTTCACGACTATCCCATTGCGAAAATAGCTCAGGACCCAGATGCCTCAAAGACTGTACGAAATATCTGGCCGCCCGGCGCATAATAGCCAAGGCTTGGAGACTTTTTCTCCCGGAGAAGGAGGGGCAAACACATCATGGCGCTCTGAGAGCAGTTGTCCCAAAGGTACGACCAGGGGAACGAACACATCCTATTTGAATGAGCTCTTCGAAGACGCGGGAGGCAGAGCCCCCTGGTCTTATCACACCTGCATCGTCATGCGCAGGAGGCTCCACATTCCCTGATGTCTCTCATTTTTGTTACTAGCACTCTCAGCTTCGTCCTACACAACAATTTCCACCGCGTTCTGTTGATGGAGTCTCTAATTAGGGACGATGTCATCACCACATTCACCCATCGCGCGCATATATTTTCCGCGGCGCGGAGTGATGACCCCGCTGTTAAAACTGTCTTAAAATGTGTCTGGGACCAGCTGGACATCCAATTTATGGGACCACGGGGATATCGTATTCTCAGGGAGGCTATCCGGGGGCCTGTTTCGTGCGATCGTTTCAGTTGCCACCCTCAGAAATTTCCCCGCCAGCATCACAAGTTCCTGGGGACGTACGCCGCCTACTACTCCGTTCTATCCTGCATAGCAATCCATACAATCTTCAATTCAACTCTTGACCAATCTTTAATAACAGCCCGACTCAGGTCAGTTCACTGTATGTTCAAGTTGTAGTTAGTCTTGGGTTCATTGACTTTCAATCTGTACCAAGTCATAGATATTTTGTATTCAACCGAATCTTTATTTTAGAGTACTCAAGCTACCCGTTACAGATGGACCAAACCAAGATTCCTCAATCAAAACATTTCCATGTCCCCCATTTGAACAACTCCGAGATTCCCGAAGCTACACCACCATTTGCGCCGGTTGTTAGCGGGGTGTTGATTGCCGGATGCCACCCGGCATCCCATACGTTCCATGAGGGAGATCGGAACAGTGTCCGAGTGATCTCGGCTTAGCGTCATCAGACTGAGAATTTCCTGAGATTCACGGCATATCTTTCAGACATCTGAGGGAGATCTGGCTCAGCCTCCTTTCCTTCTCGTTATCTATAAATATATTCTACCGCCATTTTGCAGAAGAAGGCCCATTTTGTATCCTAATAGACGTCTCTTTCATATTGAGAGACTTCATATAAGGTTTTCGGCCCGATTGCTGAAGATACTTCGGCCGTCATGCAAAAAGTTATCAAGTCGGACTTTGGTGTTATGTCCTGGCAGGTTTTTGAAAAAAAGTTTTTTTTCAAAAACTAATCTACGGTGGTGAAAAGGAGCACTTCCCAGTGCCTCCTAATCTTCTGTTTGCTTAGTTGGTTATGCTGCTGTCTTACCTGTCATAGTTTTGCCTCGCCTGTGTTCGAACCTGACTTGTGTCCTCTTTTTCTTTTTGATCCGTATCGCATATGTAACATCCTTTTCTTTCTGTTCTCTACATGGACTTTCCCCTCCTCTCTCTGATTCACCTGCTGCTGCTACACTCTGTTGCAACCCGGACCTTTCAACGTCAAGTGGGGCAAAGAAAAACTGCATTCATACATTCATAGTCCTATCTATTGAATGAAATTACCTACTATTTAGCAGACTCAGTGAACCGCTCCTCGGTGCTCGATGGTGGGACCTCTCGGACGACAGCGTGCGCATCGGACCCCGCCGTCGGTCACTGCGCTGGCGCAGATGCCACAGTCCCCGACCACGTACGTGCCACCGCCGTGTCTCGCTGTACCCCAACTACCAGTCACCGGTGCCGCTTACACCGTAGACCCATCTTACCCAATATGGTCTGCGCTGCCGCCAATGCCGCCAGCGGTCATGGCCCAATTGCACACACAGGGTGTGGGTGGCGGCGGTACGGTGGGGCGGAGCATGGAGATCCGCAGGGAGAGGGGGATCCCATGGGCACTAGCGCCGTCCCTCAGATGCCGGGCCCGATTGTATCGGTTGCAGGCGGTGGGGGCGGGTGGCTCGCTCCCCAATCCCTCGCTCGTCTCCAGCGCCATGCGGGACGGGACTTGTACTTCCCCAGCGTGTCGACGTCGCTCTCGACGCCAGGAGCAGAGGCATGCATACCCGAGCACGGTGGCGCTCTGCGTGTTCAGGCCCGCAGCAACGACGTGCTGGTGGACACTGTCTCCGCGAGGTCCTTGGCTGCTGGGCTGTGTGTCACAGACGAGTTCCTCGACGAGCATCGCAAGCAGTGCATCGCAGTCGAGCGTCCCGTGCAGCAGGTGCGCGACCCAGGAGTTCTTAAGGGTGATGGTGTAGAGGCGCAGGCGGAATTCCAGTCCGCCGAAGATAAACAAAGTATGTGTCAGTATATAAAAGATGGACCCGATTAAAGACATACGTGATCTTCTTGCTCGCTACGCAGATCTAGAGCAGAATGGCAACTCGGAACGGTCGAAGCTGTAAGGTACTTTCTGAAGACCCTACAAGTAAATCAGCAGTTATCGAGAAATGAGTATGAGGAAACATTTCTTGCCGTGTTTTTCTTCTCGTAGATGAGCCGCGGTTGCGGAGCACAAAGCTTATATCCATGTTGCTGCAATTGCAGCTCGGGCCCACATCCGATGCAGGGAGCAGTGAGGACTGTCAGCAGAAACTCTGTCGTACTGCCTCACTGTCTTTTTCTGGCTCCCTTGTTTCTCTTTACACCTCCCTCTTTCAGATTGGATCTCTCACTCTTGAAATCCATACCTTTGGGTCCATCTTCAGCCTCAAATCCAAGCACAGAATACTCGAAATACTTATCTTCGCTTCATCAGCCTGGACCGCCGACCTTATTCTCGCGTACCTTTGACCTCAACTTGGACTTCTTCGCCGGCGGCACTGTCTTCTGGACCCCAAGCGGCACTGCACCCCGGGAGTCGGGACCTACGGCAGCATCAAGACAATGATGGCCACGGTAACGTCGTAACGAAGAGAAAATGCATCGTGAGAACAATTCCCTGAGTTTGGGCATACAAGTCATGCCCAAATTTGGGCATGACGGCTGCCAGGGCACTGCACCAGAGTCTCAAGTCGTTTGAACTCCGCTGAACCAAACAATGCCCAACATGAAAAGTCGACCCACTTTTTCCTTTCTTCCTCCCACCTCCGCTCTTCCTGCCCGCATCTCCCAGGCCCCATTCAATTCTCGTCAAGTTCCATCCTCAAGGGTGCTCAAGCCTTCAAGACTGAGTCCTGTTCCCGCAAAGTTCCAAGGAGCAAATCACCACGCACTCAAGACTCGAGCACATCATCAAGCCCCCCTCCTTCAAGACCTTTGACGACCACTGCAATCCCATCAAGAGCTCTATTCTGTGCCCTTTCAAGCTCCCTGAACCATTCATCCTTTCCACTCCTCTCTATGTACATTGGTTTTTTTTCTCGAGCATGACTTCCTTCTTTACATTTACACTTCCTTGTTATGTAATAGTCTCCGACCCGAATCCAGTTTTTTTTTCCCAATTCCCAGGTGTATCGCAGAATGCAAATGAATTAAAATGAATTTATGTACTGTCAGATCAGGAAGTCTGACAAAGATACCCAAGTATACCTGACGGACACCGCGCCAGATGTCGCTGGGATACACCTCTCCCAGGGTTAACAGGGGATAGTTGTTTTTTATGACCGGGTGACATCCCAGCCGATGTCCGGGACACTAAGGCCCGAAATGGCAGATGGGATCTCCGCCTGATGTCCCCACGAAATGGCGGTGTACTGAGAGAATCCGAGTCACCTTGGGTTAAATGACCACTGACCATGTTGAGGGTCAAGAACATAGCAGGCTGGCCAGATTTCTTCACCTCTGCCCGGAAAGTCATCAGAGAGCATGCATCTCTCCCCTTTGTTGACTTTCATCCAGCTTCAGTGTAAGGACACAATCCTGAAGGGTAATGCTTGATGAATGCGGGGTATAATTCCCTGATATGATTATCAGTGATCGTTCAAGTTGATCAAACTTTTCAGTGATGAGGCACATAGTGTAGATGTCACTAGTGCAGCTGCTGGCCAAATATGAATACGATACGGCAAATGGCGTATCGTATTCATATTCATATCGTATTCACCCCCGCGGGCCCATATCGTATTCTTAGTGTATCGTATTCATATTCAACGGCCTGAATATGAATACGATATGAATATATTCAAAATATATTCTGAGCCACCTGCAGTCAGAGAAAAGGAGGCTCACACTGGACCAAAACTTTGCCAGAGTGTTGGAAGGTCCTTGCACACCCCTCCTAATGTATGAATTGGTTCTTTGGGGACCAGCAGGTCGCCACTATTGATAGTCGGTGTGTTTCAAACCCCGGATCACAACTTTTGATCACACCACCTGATTGATTGATTGAAGCCGAGGCCGGACCAGCGGTGGTCAGTGCAGATCAGACTCGGCTTGCAGGCCTGCCGCCAGGATGCATTGATCCGATGTGTCCCGGCGGAGGCCCGAAGGCGGCAAAAGTTAACTTCAGAGTATTCAAATATATTTGAATACGATGGGACATGTATCGTATTATATCCATATCGTATTGTATTCATATTCAGCTGTATTCATATTCTGGTGGAGGTCCTGGGGCCGTATTGTATTCGTATGTATTCGAATATATTCAAAATATATCTTGGCATATCGTATTTATGGCCAGCACTAGATGTCACGGTCTGCACTCTTTCAAATTACATCCACTGCACATATTTTTGACTCTTAGTCAATCTTTTCCAACCACCGACTCAAATCCAATCTGCCGAGGTCAGTCCACTGTTTTATTAGGATGCATACAAACAGGAAACATTCAAGTTCAACGAAGAACGAGTATGCCGCGTCAATCACGTGATTGACGCGACCTTCAGTTCAACTGCTATCCAAGCCTAGGTCCCCTACCATGTATATGATTGGATCGAGTCTTGAATATATCCCAATCGACTGCAAACACTCTGCTCGGATGGCCAGAAGAGCCAAAAGATGGGATGATTATGGGTGGACGGTAGTACCCGAGGAATGTTTGACTTCCAAGGAAGTTCCACCCCAATATTTTATAGGATGTATACTATAGAACCTAACTATAGATGTGCAGGATTTGAATAGTACTGGGAGAGGTGCCGCGGCGCTGACGCGGCATTGACGCGGCATTAACGCGCATTGACGCGGCATCGGCGCGCATTGCCGCGGCGTCTGACGCGGCGTTGGCGCGGCAACTCTATTGCCAAAATGTGATTTTTTAAGTTGTACAAGGCATTTGAATGTCCCTTTACCCACCCAAAATGTTTTGCTGGTTAATACGGAGCGAAAACCCGATTCAACAAGGTAATAACTTAAGATTGGCACCCGGACAAGGGTCTAAAACATAGTTCAAGTATTTACATAGACTACTATTGGTGTTCCGGGTGTCATGCAGGCAATTATGTACCCTAGGAGCCTTGCGCAGATGTCCTGAACATGCCGCGTCAATTGCGCGTCACACCGCGTCAAAATCTCCAGTCCCTCTCTCAAGGCCTGCCATAGCCTCCATGTGCGTAACCTCTTGACCTGGACACTGCCGCCGTGCTCACCCATCGACAGTCTGGACATATCCGCCCTAAGCGGGAGCTCGTACGCTGCTCGCTCTGCAAATGGCAGTATTACTGCTCCACATGGTGCCAAAGGATGGACATAGGAAGGCCTGTCGCAGAATCCTTTTGCTTACATAGGCAGATGAGCTCCGTCCGTTTTCATTTCAAGGTGACGGGTATAATGTATTGTCAGATTAACCCGAACAATCCAGTACTGGGTCCTTCCTACGCGCTCTGGATCTCCTCGACCACAATTACAAGCAATCTCGATGAAATATGCTCCAGTACGAGTTGGAATTTTTTGATGTGTTGTCCCAACGACAACCCATTCATACTCTTCGATTACCGAGGAGGGCGTGCCTCCAATTGGCCATCCTGCGAGAGAGCGGACGTGGGGAACCTGGGGGAACTTGATGTTCAGTAGCAGGATGGCCTCGGGCGGGCTGCTCGGAGTGCTGATCTAATCGAGTCGCATGCGGTTGTGCTGCTCGATGGTCAAAGTTGTGCGCTGCGCTTTTTCCCCATTTATTGTACTCTAACAGCTCTGCGTTGTGGAACGGATTGAAAGGGGTCCAAAGTGATGCCGACGCGGGTGTAGCGGGTGGCTCTGCGCCCCTTCATATCCAGATTCCAGATAGGATAATAGCCTAGGTTTGGAACGGCTGGTCGTGCATCTGTTACTCATGTACGTGTGTAATGGTGTTCGACTGGGTTGACCTCATTCAGCCACGAGATATTTAATCTTGAGTCTCTCATGAGCCGTGGATCCTTTACCGAAAATTATGCCCTCGGTGAAGGCCTTGGGAGCCTCAAGGGAGCCTATTTTCAGTTAAGCCCCCTATTTAGGAGGTGTGGGAACGAGACCAGCTTCACACGTGAAACTCACGTGTAACGGCTTTCCTTTTCTCGTCTCACGACGTCTGCGAAAGCCTCATCTCGCCATCGAGAGATGCGCCTCAGATTTCCCGAGGTTGCGCAACGCGATCTGAACACTCCCCTTCCGGCGGACGCTGAGAAGCAGGCCATTGACGTTCTTGATTCCATTATCCCTCCCCACCGCATCCTGACGAAAGAGGCGACAGGGAGCGAGGAGAGATGCGATATTCGCGGGGATGTCGGCTGCGCTCGTTTCGGGTATGTTAATTTAACGAGTAGAACTCGAACTTTCTCATTTACATGGACGCCCCCGCAGCCGTGATTGGCTCGAGATTCATGGGCTTTAACCGTACGCAGATGATTCTGAGCGGCGTAGGTGAGGACGGCCAACTTAAAAAAATGCTCGATGGCGTAGACTCATCTTCCGAAGGATCCGGTGCCTTCTCTGGCTATTTTTTCAATCAGGTACTGTCGTCTTGCCGGTGCATGGATCTAGTCGATCTGAACATGCCACAATCAGGCGTTTGTTGCAGCCAACATGACTGAATTGCAGAAGGAAAAGGAAAGGCTAGCGTCTCTCGGAATAGAGCACCGCAGGATCCCAGACGATCAAAACTAAAACATCGCGCCCACAAATTTGATCCACTGTCAAACTGTCTCCTACTGTCTCCCGCCTTTTTTTGTGGGGTTAGCCCCTTGGGAAAGAAAGTCCCGCGGCGCCAATCTGACATGATATGTCGTGGTGATGATGATAGACTCGTACGGATCCGCAACGAACCTTTTGTGTGCATATTTGATTCTTATCACTTGTTCGAGCCTTTCTGGTTGGTCCGTGCGTTCTGATGAATATTCATCAGTTCAGTCCGGCTTGGAGAAATCTCGGCCGACCATCGGACTCTTGGCCCTTTTGGTTATTGAAACTGCGCGGCCCTTTCTGAAGGACACCACAAAGAGAGAGCACTTCTATAACACCGCACGGCATGCAGTAAAATCCACACTGGCTTATCTGAATGAATGCGGCGGGAGCCTCGGACAAAAACGTCATACGACCTGGTCCGATCTCGAATTGTGGCCCTTTTAGAAGATATCTCGTTCTGAACCGAACCTAGTGTCATTGGAGAGGCCCGTTACACGAACTACGCCAAGTCAGTTTCACGGAAGGGTCTAGTTCATTCGCGCTCACTTAGCCATGAATTTATGGTAGTGTCAGTGGAGAGGCCCGTTACACGGAGAGCCATGCGAAGTCAATTTCACGGGAGGGTTCATTCGCGCTCGCTTGGCCAAGAATATCCATGGAACGCGCCGAGGAGCGTTACACGCGGAGAACTATGCGAAGTCAGTTTCACGGAAGGGTCTGGTTCATTCGCGCTCCCTTGGCCAAGAATATTTATGGAACGCGCCCTGAGTTCAAATTTGCTACTTATCCTTCACTCAGATATTCAGTGAACCAGAGAGGCTGAGAGAGCCCTCCGCCCGTGGTAAGTATTCCCCTCTTAGTCGAGCTGCACATCACGAGTATCCTTCGACGAATTTTGGACGGCAGGAAACAAAGATTGACTAGGAATCCTGAGTCGCATTCTATCAGGTAAAGCTTGGGTCTATGCACTACGTCTTCCTTTACTACCACTTTCGCGAACCAGATTATCGTCCGATTTTGTTTCCGCAGCTGGAAGGTCGCGAACCCATCTGTCCCAGTCCATGCCCAGACATTAGCACTGACATCCAGCGATAATTTCTTGCTAACAGGTGCCGAAGGGGCAAGAAATTCATCGGAAAATTCCTTCCCTCCTGGAGGGTAGGGAAGCTAAGGAGGACACGCCGTTCCGCGCCCGCCTTCGCATACAGCCGTTCTAACAAGTGCCCGGTCTTCGAAAGCTATACATGCACGGATGGCGATGGACATAAAGCTGTGGGATAGCCTCGCCGCTCGAACTAGGTTAAGGTAGGAAGGTCGATCTGCTGATTCTGATTGCATCTATCCACGCTCCTCTTGCGCGCATTCCAACGTCGCACGATGGGCCCGCCGCCGCAGTGTGGCACGGACGTGGCTGAATTCAGTTGTACGCTCGTAGTTCCATCCCAGTCCCGAGGTGCCAGGTAATTTATCCACGACGCACCGTCTAGTGGACGCGGAAACGAGAGGATTCGGGCTACATAAACCTATTCGTCAAAGGAAACCCCACATCCCGCGCCTTCCCAAAAGAGTCGGAGGAGTAGTGATAACGATCGATCGGTGGGGAAATGATAGATGGATGGATTTGCTTATACTACGAACATTCAGTGCGGCTGCTGGTGCTTACTCTGTATGTATTCAAACCGGGATTTTGAAGGTACGCGTCGCTGTCAAAGTAGAGAGTCACTGGTACGTCATGGGGAATGATGAAGACGTATGTAGCGTAGCCTCCAGCGAGTGGGGATTCGAATTCAATAATGAATGGACGGTGTTGAATGAAACCGAAGAAATAAATATTGGGACTGGGTGGATGCGCTCTTCGTTTATAATTTGAAGCAACAAGGTTGACGTACCAAACGAAATCGCAGAAGTGAAACGCCAAACAGGCGTAGGACGTCGACTCGAGGCGCATCACACAAGCAGACTCCGCGGCCCCGACTAGACTTTGCGAGGCAATTTGGATGGCATCGATCATCGATGCGGTGCTCCCCGGATCCACACTGTGTAGCTATTAGCGCCCAGCAGCCTCCGAACTGAAAACGGCGCGAGCGATTAACAGGCGGAGGAAACGCGGCGGGCAGCGAAGCCACTCGGGGACTCATCACACACCGAGTTCATCACAGAGGGTGCGCCAAGCTTTAAGATAAATTCGAACCCTCATCAAGGCCAAGACACCTTGGCGTGGCACAGTTAAGGACTTGCTCCGCTGGTGCTGATACACTGACAGGAGCGGGGCATCAGTCGTTTTGTAATTATGTACCCGTTGCCAGCGTCGGTGGGTCGTTGGGCCGATGCCTCCGCGATGAGGATGATTGGGCGGCGCGGGCGGGATGAGCGCGCCGGACGACAGAGAGGCCAGAAGCACCGAGTCCAGAGTACTCACGCTATTGGGGAAGGCGTCGGTGGGTGGATTTTGCGAGCCGCGCGGTGCGAACGAGCGAATGACTCGGAGCTAAGTACCTGATTCCTCGAAGCTCGCAATTGCAAAGCTGTAGCGGAATTTCTAGCCCCGACTTGCGGCTGTAGCCCTTACCTCTTCAACACCTCGAAAGGCCTGCGGCGGAATTCCCGCACCGCATCGGCGGTCCGGCGGAGGTACGTAGGTTGCGCTTGTTGTTCGGGACTGTTACGTGTCGCGAGCGCAGTCCGCGTTTCTTCCCACCTCCTCGCGCCCCGCGTCAAGCTGTGAACCCATTCGGCCTGAACGACGACGACTCACCGTTTGAAATGTGTAAAAAGGGAAATGCATCATTTATGCCAGCCGCGGGGATCAATTCGAGTGGTACTGGTAACGCATTAAGTATCGCGATTTCAGTCTGCGAGGTTTCCAAGACACCGTCCATGCGCTTGCGCTCGCCGACGTCAAGCTCGTTTATGTTCGACGGGATCAAAATGGGTCAAGTCGGAGGTTTATTCCAGAGGTTTAAATACTGTCGGGTATTTTCGGCCGAATGTGCTGAGCGCAGTTGCCACGGAAACCGGTACCTCGGTTCGGGGACAATAAAAATGCCTTACCCCTGGCGCGGCTCCCACCATCTTCAAGCGCACTCCACCTTGTTGTCGTCGTGGACCTTTGTTCTCCTCCAACAAATTCTTTCAACTGAAACGCACGTTCATTTTTAGCGCACCTCATTTGATCTTCATTGACAACTGTGCCAAGAAGCTTGGTGAAGTTATTGGCCGTTTTCCTCCTCAAGCAGAGGATGTGTCCGATATTACTTATAACTTGCCGTCTTTTTGACCGTCAAGATCCCCGCACATTCAAACCTTCCGTACTTGCCGGCGTTATAGACAAAAAGGTGGTCGGCGCCAATCTCAGACTCCATTAAACCCAATGAAATACTCCATCATGTCTCGGGTTTACGACAGGTCTAACAGCTGTCTAGCCTTCCAGGTTTGGTAATCGATTTGCAGACGGCGAATGCACAGCCCTGTCAAGGACACTTTTAGGCCATGCGCTTCATTCTAGGGAGACATCACTGCAACCGCGGATCCCCACTATATATACGCGCTTCAATCGCGACTCTGAAAGATCCCACCATCTAGCCATGACCCTCTTTCATTCGCATATCGATCACCGCAAGACGAGTACGACTTCTATCCCAGCAATGGCACATTCTTATGCGGAGACATCGTCGCCAGAGAGCTGGTACTACGGTACGCGGCGTACAGATTTTCCCATTTATTCACAACTAATCTGTCGATGTCTCAGAAAATACCGTCCCCCGGGCTGCGCAGGATACTGCTCTCTACAGAGACTCGCAGATTCATTCTCCATACTCGCAATCGCCCCAGATGGACGCCAACCTCGGACTTTTGCCATATACTCCGCCGTTCTCCCCTATGCAACCCCGTGTCGCGGGATTTACGTTTCAACCTACTACGTCGCTCACGGCGCCGCAAACTAAACCATGGCCCGGGCCAGTTCAGCCGCAGATATACGACGCAGCGTCCGTTCCGGCGTCGCCTGGATGGCCGCTCATGACCCTCGAGCCCTTTGACTCGAACTCTTGGAACGACATGATCATGTCCGCGTTAGAGGTGGACACCGCCCCGTCGCCTTCCTCTTCGCAAAACACCCTTCCATCACCGCTCTCCTTCCGCTATCTCCTCCCCTGCCCCTCCCCGTCGCCGTCCCTCTCGTCGGGGCGCCTGTCCCCCGCATCCAGCACAGCCTCGTCCTCGCAGCGCAGCAGCGTGGAAAGCTCAAGCAAGGGCCCCAAGACGTGCTCGCACTGCGCCGCGACCGCCACCCCCGCTCTGGCGGCGCGACCCCGCAACGCACCGCCCCCTCTGTAACGCGTGCGGGCTTTACTTACAGCAGCGCAGCAAAATGCGGCCCGCGGCGCTCATCGCGGCGGACCAGGCGGACGACGATGACGACGACCTCGCGCCCGGCGCACCGGAGTGCTCGCACTGCCATACGCATCGCACGAGCGTGTGGCGGCGGAGCAAGAGCGGCGCGAAGCTCTGTAATGCATGTGGGGTCAGTCTAGTCCTCTCATTGTCATATGTGTTGCCCGCAGGACTCACATCGCGCCAGGTATACGCGCGCTTAAGGGGGCGGGACCGCCCGCTGTCGCTCAAGCGGAATCGGATTCGCCCGCGGTGCAAGCATCCCAAGTAGGGGGCGTGCGTTCGTTCCTTTTCCTATTTATTCTATTCTATGCTATGCTATGCGCACTCACGTTGCGTTCCCGTCTTGCCTCTTGGATAGACCTTTGATAATTTCGTTCTATAATCCGTCTTATAACAAAAATTACCATCGATATGAATGGACATCGTGTATAGTTATATGTAAAGAAATAAATTTGTATATTGCGAAACTTACGAGTTGGATTGACTTGGGGATTGCTCGCGCCGGAATATACCTACTTACCTCTCAGCGAGAGAAGAAGCTTCGACCCGCGCCCTGCTGCGTCCCTGATCCATTCCCATGTCCTATAACTTTAAAATATCAGACTGCGCAGACAGTCGCACGCATGGCCATGAAGCGACAAGTCAACTACGCCGCAGCTACCTGCCACCTCCCGCTCCACTGACGAGGCGAATTATTCCCAGTGGGTGTACGGGACGGTGCGTCCTCGTGAATCGGACCATATTAATATTGGGAGATATGCAACACAGTCAATCGCAGTGGGTGTACGGGAAGATCATCAATGGTGTCTCTCGTGGATCAGACCATTTTAATATTGGGAGGTATGCAACACAGTCAATCGCAGAGGGTGCACGGGAAGATCAACAATAGTGTGTCCTCGTGGATCAGACCATGTTAATGTGGGGACGTCCACCACATAGTCAATCGCAGAGTTCATCAGGCGTACGGCAAGTTTTCTCACCGATATAGACGCTCGATAGAGCGATTCAGGGACGGGGACGGTGGAGTCAATCTTAGATATATTCAGCGTAGGACAGCCTCGGGAAGTTGACCAACTACTCAGATGTAGAATTCGTAGGGCGTGCGGCAAAGAGAGACGCGGGGTCGAAATAAAGTCAGCATGGGACAAGCTCGGGAATTTGACCCGATACTCAGCTGCAGAACTCGTGGCGCGTACGCCACCAAGAGAGATGCTGGATAGCGCCAGGTTTACTGCAGTGAGTCCTTGAAATAAATTCAGTATCGGACAATATTGCAATGTCGGGTACATTCACCCAATATTCAATTAGTCCGTAAGGCGCACCGAAATTTCCCCGTCGACATAGGCGCAGGATACACGCTCGACCAGTCTCTATAGAAATAAAAATAAACGAGCACCCTCCCGGGAAGGCGGCGCAAGCGCGTTATTACAGTATTAAATTAGGACGCCGTACCGTGCGCCGAGGGGCTGGCTCCATACATGTTGATGTGGGGTAATACTACGTTTCGAGTCAGTGCTGGAAATACCGATAAATAAAATAGCAGAGGGTTTACGGTGGCGATTGCGATGAGGACGTCCGACGGCTGCGGAAGCGACGGCGGGCCGTGGCTCGCGGGCTCCAGGTGGAGAGTTCGAGTGACTCAACTGCGGAGTCACCCGAGGTTTGGTTGGGGTACCCTTCGTCGATTCATCGGGCCCGAAACTCCGCCGACGTGGATTTGCTAATGCGTCACCAGAGAAGGGCATCTTGCGACGGGGATGGATTCGCGTTCAAGTTCCTCGAGGGCAGGCTGAACCAAGGAGTGACGGCACAATGAGTCCGGAGATGAATGGCCCGAAGAGCATCAGATTTTGCCGCCATATCGTAGAAAGAAATCAGGAATCAAGACGTGTGCGCAAGTATAGTAATGAGACGCGCCGACGTTTCGAGTTTCGAGTTGGACGCCGCGGCAGGAATGCTGACGCGTCTCAGAGGTCTCCTTGGAGTTCTTGAGCTTGCTGAGCTGTTGGGACGAGCGGACCATGCACTGCTTAGCGTTTTATGCTCGAATGGACGCGGGATTGCTAGATTTGCGCGCGCGCCAGATCTTGAGTCTTTAATTGACCGGGGGAAGCGTTACAGGGTATCGGCAGCGGAAATCTGAGGGATAACTCGGGAAGCGGGAGGGAATCTGGTGCAGGATGTGAGAATCTGTCGACATCTTGAGAGGACATGAGGCACGATTCAAGCCGGACCGCGATACCCCGCGTAAATATCACGTGGACGCCGCGTGCCATCAGAGCTTGACCAGTCTCCCATGTCCTCTGCCCTCCCCGCCGTCGTTCAGCCACCAGACTCGCCCGCGCTGGTCCGAGCGCTACCATATCTGGCCTCTGGTATCTCTACAATCTTCTCCTCCGTGCTGGCCCTTTTCCGCGCAACTCTCGCCGTCCTATCATTCATCGCCAAGGTCATCGCGCACCCCATCGTATTCCTCTCCCCATTCCCCGTCCTCCTCTACATCGCCGCTCCCCTAATCGTATTCGTTCAAATTCTCCTGGAGGTCGTCGTATTCTCGCCCTATCGCGCGGTACTCTTCGTCTCCAACGTGTTTTATCCGGCCTATGTCTTCGTCGGCGTTGCGTGCATCACGGGCGCGGTGCTGGGGCTGAGCGGTCGTTTGGCGGTCCTCGGAGTACTATATGCCTTCAATGGATCTGCGCAGTCCCCACCCCAGCGTTTGATGGATGCTCGTGAGGAGAAGCTGCGGCGCATTCCGTGACGCGTTGTACAGGTATGCTTTTCCATCCAACTCCCGGATTCGTGCTCATTTTTCATCTTCACAAGGAATTATCCATGGGGATTGATCATTCAGTACTTGCAACTCTCTTGGTATGTACTTTCGTTTTCACAGATAACTCTGACCGACGGACAATTCCAGTATTATATTCGCCGCGTTGTATGGACGAGAACGAGGAAGGTTTTTGTACGCGCATGGATATAGACTCCGACGTACGCACAGTATATCCATTCTCGGTCGCGTACTCATTGCGCATACGCTGTACCCTCCCTCATTTGCGAGCTGTAACCTTCATTTTGTCAAGTTTTGCTTTGATATTCCGTTCGCGCCTAGCTATGCTCGCATCCATTCTGCCTCAGAAACCAGTCTTACTCCCTGCGGGCTCCTAACGACCATTCCGAAACCTGGAGTGCGAGACTGTACGCAAATTACCAATCATGTTATGTACCGTCTTTCTCAAACTTGCACTGAGCCAAGACATTCCAGCGATATGTGAGCCTCGCGTTTTCCGATTCAATCTTTTGCTTTCATCTCTGAGTTGCATACGCTGGCAAAGGCACAGATGAGGATGACGACGGATCCTTCGACGCGTTGTTCGATGGTAAATATGCGCAGATGTCTTACACTCTCCTCGCTCTTTTGAACACCGATTCCCAGGGAGATCTACCCCTCGCTATTACCGGATTTTTGGTCGCGCGTGTGGCCGTGGATCGACTTCACCGAGACGTATCGAGAATACCTGCCGCTCCCCGGCGAAGACCTATCATCACTGGACCAGGTATTCATCCGATGCACCCTCCTTTTTAAGCGTCTGACGCTATCCGCAGAAGGATTAACCTATTGCAGCGCGAAAAAGATGTCGCAGGGCTTCGCACGCTCAGTCGTACTGACGCAGGATCCCCACGGGGTGCGTGATGTTGATCATTTCAACCGAGACACATATAAGCCAAACCTCATATATACAGCACTGTTGCCTCCGCCCCGTCCCTCTGCACACAGAAGCACATCCGGCAGTATTTCCTCGATGGCGCTCTCCCCGAGCCTGGAACCGTGTGCCCGGTCATCGGGACCCCGTTCCCCACAAATGTGTCCAAATTCGGAGCGGAGACACAGGAGGTCCTGTCACTTTCTGCGGCGGATCGTCGCGTCCTGGAAGCTGCGACAAGACTCTCAAAGATGTTCGATATCCGCTTCCCTGCTGGTTTATAAATTCTCTTACTGCTTTCTTGTTGCGTTCTCGCCCTTGACGTCCCATCAGCTTTAACTTGTACACCATCTCCCACCGGCGGGACGTCTTCAATAAATGACAATTCCAATGGTCAGATAATTTCCTACTGAACCGCCATAAAATCAGGGACGTTTGCTTCGGCTTAGATTCCGGTTCTGATAAAAGATCACGCAGGTCAAGGGAATGAATCGTCATGATATTCGTAAGCGATTCGCTGCCAGCGCGACTAGAGCGTCAGTCCCCGCCACACAATACAAAGTGTCCGTCCGCGCAATTACAACCGCAACCTCAGCGACGCAGAGCCATCTCACGTTCTTGCATCAGATGCGAAACACTCATCGTCGCGACATCCGTCGCGAGTTTCTCTCCCCACACTGATATGAGGCCCTCTATCTTAAATGCCCGGGTCTCACTTCGCTCGAACAGACGCGTTGCTATCGGGACGAAGAACTGCATCTCCCACCCGCGGCGCCCCGCATTCGTATGCGCCTCGTCGTCCCCAGCGCCTCCATCCGAGGCAGGATCGGCGGCGTACGTGCGCAGCCACACGGTGTCGGTAGCGATCCCCGCCGCGGGATTCAGCGCGAGCTCCTTCCCCGTCGGACTGCGTATCTTGGCGCCCGAATAGCGCACGCTGTACTTGTCGGTGCGGGAGGCGGTAGCGGTGTATGGGGACGCGGGCGCATCGACGACCGCCTTGCTCGTGCATTTGATTTCGAGGATGCATACGTCCGGGTGCGAGACGGGGACGCCGTCCCATTTGCCGGCGTCTTTAAGCGTTAGGTGGAGCGAGAGGGGACCGACGAGGAAGAGCCTGGATTGGATGATGAGCAATGGTATGTGGGCGCGAGATGAAGGGGGGAGATCGACTGGAGTATACTTACTCATCCTCTTGATCCCATACTTCGAAGTTGGATCGTGCGCTGGATGGGAAGGTTACCGCAAGCTCGAACTCGGAGGCGTGGAGCTCATAACAGCCCCACTTGTTCAGTCGCGCGCCGGGGATGGGGACCCGAATCGGCGTGCGCTTGGATTCGGTGTTGGTGGATAGAGATTGTAGAGGGGCCTTCGTCTCGAGTGGGAGGTCCGAGACGGGTGATGCGAGTTTAGAGCGAGTGGTGCCCGTTCCGGTGGTTTGCAAGGATGGGACAGACGCGGGCTGGAGGGGCGGCACAGATGTGTTCTCCGTCCCGGAGATCGGCGCCACGGATGAGGTTGCTTTAGAGGAGAGAGAAGGGCGACGTTCGCGAGGGACGTCGGATGGTGGCGGAAGGGTAAGCCTCTCTTTGAGCTTTTTCAATGCTGAAGCTGCTCCAGTCGGCATTTTGCCTTTCAGGGTGGCTCGCTGGTGTTCGTCGACGTCGAGTGGAGCAGCGCTGGACATTGAACTGGAGTCTCTTCTTTGTCGAACGCGGGGCCCAGTTTGGAGTGCGCCTGAGTCCTCGTCGATGTCCGGGGATGTTGCCGAGTGCGTACGCTTCCTGGCGCTCTGTTTAGCTCTCGTGGTCTCGGTCAGGGGTAGCTGAGGCTTTAGAAGCGCGTCGGGCACCCTGGGCTTGACCAGTCGTATCGTTTCAATGGACGTAATGGAGCTCGTTCTCTGACGCGTTTGGCTAAGAGAGGAATCGTATGGGGCGTCGTCGGACGGCACTTCGCGTTTCTTGCCCGCGGGTACGAGCCGCTGATCTGT
Organism: Mycena galericulata; assembly: GCA_029289565.1. Taxonomy (NCBI): domain Eukaryota; kingdom Fungi; phylum Basidiomycota; class Agaricomycetes; order Agaricales; family Mycenaceae; genus Mycena; species Mycena galericulata. The sequence goes on from JARKIA010000108.1 coordinate 156,218, forward strand.
CCAGAGAACGCGGCCGCGGGAGGACTTCAAAAGAGGGTGTGGCGCCGAAATAGCGGTCATGGGCTTCGTCTGCGGCTGGGCAGATGAGTGGCCAAGGTTCGTGACGGCGGAAGACTCAGACTTCGTCGACATCGTAGTGGAAGAGAACAAGACCGCCCCCGGTGGCAGCTCTTTTGTATCGCCCAAGCCACGAGGCTGATCAGTGAGAACAATGAACAATGGAAAACAAACGAGTCATAGACCCGATCGCTGATGCGATTTGGTCGTGAGAGTTTGACATGTAGTACTACGCGAACACAAAAGGTTGGCGGCAGTGCCTTCCCAACATCTTAAAATGAGCAATCTTCAGGCACTTTCGAGATCTGGCCTTCGCAGCCCTCATTCTAACTCCTAAACACCTCGGGGTTTACTCCGACTGATAAGTAGCAGAATTTGTAGAAAGTTTCATACGAGAACATCCAAAGTTAAGGATGCCCTTCGAAGGAGAAAAGGTTCGCACCCGTTCCTGGCCCAAACGAAGTATTACGTCCCTAAGTATTGTGTTTTAGGAAATTCAAAAAGAATTCCAGAGATACAGTCATGTCAAAGAAACGGTGAGTAATTCAGAGGGCGAACGCTTGTCCCTTACTCGCTTTATAGTACAAACGGCAATCATTCTGAACCCGCACCAATCCGGTGCATATTGAACCGAAGTGAACTGGCATCTATATGAGGTCGGAATTGTTCACACTACGTTAAAGGCCAAGGTGGATGCGAAAGGGGCAGTGTGGGCTTCCTGACCCCCTCTGTCTCGCGTACATGCATTTATCCGCTTTGCTTTATTACCTCCCTCGATTTACAATAACACTCGATATCTGCAGACGCGCCAGATCGGTCAGTTTCTTTCATTCGCGCTAATTATTCGAGAAGGAGCCCGGGGTTCGATTCCCGCGATGGTGTTATAATAACCATTCGGCGCAAATGTTTTTTTTTTTGGTTGGTGCCTCGTTCGGATTCCGTGTAATTTTCCTACTTCAAGATTATTTACTCCTTGGCAGTCTGAGATATTAATAAGCACTTTCACTTTGCCCGTCTTGGGTGGTATTGTGGCTGATCTAGTAGAAGGATCGTTCATCACCGAAAATCCCTTTCGGCTAAAGGGATTCATGATCTGACATTCGTCACAGAATCCATGCTCACCGAGCTACTAGAGCTCCGGAGATACTCAAGGGGCCCAACCCCAGTCACTCTGTTCAGACTGTCTGGCTCGGCGGCATAGGTAAATGGGCCCTGCCGAGCTATGTCGCCGTACGACGGAGCCCTGCCGAGTGATGGCGGCAGACCATGCCGAGCCCTCGGCACACCTCCGGCGTAGCTCCGACGGCGTCTGCCGCGGCGCCGCCTGAACGCAGTGAGTAGAGTTAGACTGGGCCCCGCCCCCGTCCTAATCTTGCGTATCGGCTGCAAATTGCACAGAGTCAGACACGCGCAAATTTATTTGCGCCGTGTCATGCGAGGAAAAAATTGGCCACGCGTCACAGCCGGTGTCGAATTAGAACGAAATGCTACAATACTACTCTTGGTCGTGCTCGAACGTGCGGAATAATCGAACTCGGATACAAAATCAGATTACATGATTCAAATACTGAAGCTAACATTCCAACCCAAATCAAATAACTGAGAACCTGAGGCTGAATCGATATATCGCTAGGATGAAGCCCCTCCCTTGACCTCCCCCGTCCACGTAAGAAAGCCATCCCTCGGAGGGAGATTCTCGCCAGAACGATCCTTCTTGACAAATTGTGCCAGTGTGACCTTCTCTTTGCGCCCTATTTCCACGCTGTCCTTCCCCAGGCCAGCGAACGTGGCCTCGATTCCGCCAGCAGAAGCGGCCGCTATGAGAAACATTGGATCTCCCGGATCGAAATCTGCGTGCCGAATAGCCACCATCCCGCGGTTTTGGGATAAGACGAAAAGCACGATGAGGATGGACGCGACGGCGACGAAGGTGATCGGAAGGAGGAGGAGGATCCCTCCCGTGTCGTATTCCCACCCGAAGGTCGCAGTCACCACGGTGCCATTGATTTTGCGCAACATATTGTCTGGTGGTGTGCCACTTAAAGGGCCGGAAGGCGCTGAGAGTTGATATTTCAGGGCCTCCGCAATATGCGTCAGTACGGGTGAAATGGGCAGCCGTGTTGGTTCACTCACTGTCCCGACGAACTCGACCGCCCCCTGGATGTATTCCTCCTGAAGCACGAAAGTCAGAACCATTAACGTACAGCCAATACATGGGAAAATCACCCAGAGTGCCGGATACGATAGCGGTCTGTCCAAGTGCTGGTCCTCGTAAATCGAAACAATAGAATCGCCCACATGACTCTGGAACGGGCTCTGCCCGTACTGTATTGCTGCATCTAAGCCCCACATTGCCGCCCATCCCATCCCTCCCGCATCACCCTGACTGGGAGGGTCGTTCGGGTCTGGCGTGGAGTAAACATATGTGGAGGAATCAACGTTGAAGTAGCTGGTGATCATATTTTGAATCCTTGGAGTGACTTGGCATACCAAGGTCCCATCCTCGTAGTCGTAGATGCCTCGACCCACGACGATTATCGCTAGGGTTGCTAGGGTTAGTGAAGGTGCGGGCACAATGTGGGAATCCCTACTGTACGTCACAGTTCCTGGCTGATAAGTGCTCGGGCAAACTACCGCGGATAACGTGTTGTTTCCTGGGGATATGGCCGGCACTTGACATAGGGAGGTCAAAAATGCACGGTTCCACAAACACAAGTAACCTCACCTGAACTTGTAGGCTCCCCAAGACACGTTGTGCCAATCTGGAAAATAGTATATGTTTGGTTGTATAGTGTGATGTTGGCTGGCGTGATGCTATACGACAGCGGAGGATCTGACTCGAGATCGAGGTCCTGCATCTGACACGAAACCAAGGCCGTCATTCCTTGCTGGCCCATTGAAGCGTTGAATGAGGTATAGAATGCGGGGAGTCGCTTCGTATTCGACGTGACCAGCGGAGGTAAGCTTCCACTCGCAATGTTGAATTCAAGGACAATTGGAATCGTGCCTCCTGCAGTTAGCGGAGATGGGTTTGAGTGGGATCGTGGGACACAGGAATTACTGACCCGTCGAATACCAATACGTGTAGTCGGCGAAACTCACCACCCCCGGATAACCCGCCGCTGTATTTGCGCGGGTGGAACCACTTGTGTCGACGATCGATAACAGGGCCGAGTCAACTGCGAAAAATTGGACTTCGTCGTTGATAATAAATAAAAGAACGCACGGAAAGGATACAACGAGGAAGTATTCAACCACAACTGATCGAACTGACTATGGAATGCGTCGGTCGTAACGTCGAGCTCCGTGCCCTCGAGCGGTGTGGTAAACTGAATGTTGACAGGTGGGAGCAGTGACGACCAGCTGGTATAACGAATCATCAGCCAGAAGCACATCACCAAGTCAGTAGGGACACAAACCTTGAGGTTTGCTGAATGGTGGCGACAGAAAACACGGCAGCCGCAAGGACCCACCAGAGCGCATGCCGATCATATATGAGTGATTGCCGGGAAATCGATATCCCAAAGTCGAGCCTCGAGAGAGGTGTGGGCTGTTTGAGACACACAGCGATCGCATCCCGGACAGCCAGGGACAACAAGCTATGAAGAAAGAAATCAATGATGGTGTTGCCGTTGTGGATCCAACGCACTAAGAAGAAAAGGTCGCCAGCCCGGTCGCGATGAGTGTGAACATATATGTCGTGGCTCGAGGGTAATGCTGGAGTGCCTCCGCCGTGACAATATCCAGCGCGATCTGTCCCCGTGCGCGCACTGCCGCGAAGAAGCCCCACGAGAGCCCCAGAAGAAGTACTTGGCCGATGACGACTAAGGCGAGCGTCCATTTAAAACGTCTGGAGTCGTTTTTCAGCGCGGTCCCTGTGACAGGCCAAACTCGCGAACGCACTGGGGGTCCTCCAAGGCGGCGATCTTTACATCCGTCTCGATTTTTCCATCCGAGGTCGATTTGAGTGAAATGAGGGGCTGTTCCTCTGTTGGTGTACCCTGGTCGGCACTGGCCTGACGTTTGGAGTCAATGTCCTTGTCGTTGCTTGCATCTAGAGCTAGCGAAATAGTTGCAGGGACATCCGCCATGGTAAAGGCAATCCTGACAACAGAAGATTCCCGGGAGTGTGTATTCCCTATCTGCAGGAAGCGATTGGCCGAAGTATTAGCCACGGTGTTGATATTAATATGGACCACTGTTTGGCGCTGTGGAAGTTCGCACTAAATTGAGCAGAGACATCCCAAAGCGGCACCTATTGAAACATCACGGACACATGTCCTCTCCGTTATTTGTGGCGCAATGAGCAGCCCGCTCCAGAACCTGTGCCCTAGGGCCCGGTTACACGTCGCGGGCGTCCGCGGAGTAGTTGGCGCGCAGAAAAACGTTCCAAGCAGGAGTGGCGCCCAAGATCGATCGATACGCGGTAGTGAAGGCGGTTAGTCTCTCATAGACAGACACTCAATATATTTTCTCGCACCTGGATAGAAGGCGGTGAAGAACAGAAATTACATCCAGTTGAGCTTGGGCGGGAGACATATGCAGGGGAGTCGGCATATGGTTCGATGGTACACGATCGCGAAGTGGGGATTATACAGACTTGGAACCATAAGCCACGGGTCGCTCTTCATCCCGCCGAGACACCAGGAGTTTCCGTTTCATTGTCCCAGATTATCTTAGCGCGCGCTAAGAAAGGCAGGATCCTGCCAGACGTCGTTCAAGCACTTCCATTCGCGACGTCATCTACGTCACGACTTTGACATCGTAGGAGCATATACTAAATACTAATTCAGCGGGAACATCAGAGAAAGAGACTGATTCCGATGAAACCGGTACATTTAGACTGACCATTTGCCGCCTTGCATTAGTCCCTCTTCGACAGACACTCTATATCACTGGAATTTCCAAACTTGTTAATTTCCAGCGCGCGAGAATGGGGAAGACGAACGCGGGGCTACTGGGTAGAATTGGCGCAACATGCAGCAGTACCAATGCGCAGGTGGAAGCATGTCGCCGAAGTGTGACATCCCGATCTTGTGATGGCGGAGTGATGGAGTGATAGCCGACCTCGCTCTTCCCAACCACGACGATGCTCTGCAAAGTAGCCCGTATACAACACCACGAGCAGAATCCACTTTCCTGCGACAACCAAAACTTCTCTGGAATCATGGTTTCACCGAGTATCCCCTCCACAACTTACTCCATTCGTGCCATCGAGAGTCGCTTCTCTACTGTGTCCGTTTTGCATCTCACCTGGGGGTTGGATGTAAGACTGTCTGCAGTTGACAGCAAAAGGGGTGGTTGGTGAGCAGCTATTGCGCCACGGGGATTCTGTGATTCTTTATGGCGTTGCGAGACAATAAGTTCGCAGTCGAAAGTTATTGTTACTGTGTCGACGCTTCGACAGGCATATATGTATATAACCGGAATATTTACATTAGGTGATAAACCCAGCGCAAACTAATGACAATGAATACGAGCACAGGACACGACAGTCTATGGCCCGAATTCGGTTTGTTGGTCGGTGTTGGCGGGGAACCACTTGGTCCATTGCCTGGGGCGGCGGTGCCTATATCCAAAACGATTGTCCCTAGACCCGTCTCGGTGAAAACCGCGGTCGAGGCTCCCACGACAGTGCAAATAGCAACTGAACCTTCCAGTCCGCATTGACCCTCTTCTCCAAACGGCTGGTCCGTAGTGATGAACTCTTCAGCGAAAGAGTAGTAGTCAGACCCTGCGACAATGATGTCTGGTTGACCAAGTCAGTTCAACTGACAGGGATGGTACGCATGCACACCCACTATATTCTGTCGCTAATGAGGCCGTGAACTCAAAAGCATAGGTGGTATGCCCCTGCGCATCGACACCGGAAATTATGGCGCTGATGGGCGCGGCGTCAGACGCAACTGGATCCATCACCGTGACAAACGCAGGCGTTGGGGAGGCTGCGGCAACTGAATCTTCGTCAGATACCTCCTCTACAGTGGAATAAAAAATGAGGAAACGGACAACGCGCTGCGACAGCGACTAGGGCGAACAATTGAAAAATGCGAGCGGCCATGGGACTTTACAGGGGGAAAGAGAGCGAAGAAGACCACACTAGATATCCTCCCATCGTCATTTCTTTATATATCGTCTCGCAAGGCAGCCTGAACGGTATAAATGTTCCGGGAAATTCCTGAGATTTCGAACGTGTAGTCCCAGTTGGATGTTCCCCGCTTCGCCTTATTTAGACTAATGATCTTAGAGATAGATAGGTAGAATGCTAGCGCCACCAGGAGCCACCGGGTGGCCGATCCCGCCCGACGTCAGTCAACATACATAAGTTTTGATCCTCGTGGCGAGCGCATTCCATACACCCTAAAAGTACCTCGTTTGGGCGTTTAATTCCAACCGACGGAGGGCAACTCATTTCAGAGGCATCTGTGGAGGTTCCGTCGCACTTCTGTTTATTTACTCCTGTCCGATGTAAGTCACATTCCACTCTTCAAGTTCTCGCACCGTCGTGTTGAAATAAGAATAATAATAAAAAATTGAAATCAGGCGTTTGCAACCCCTTCCGACGTCCAGACCGGGTTTTACATGCGGTTTTTGCCCCCGGTGTCATCGGCCACTTGACTCACATAGAATATTGTCCACATTCGTTTTTACAACCCTGTAAGTGTAGATGAAACTCCACGGCGCTTACTTTAGGCGCCTACTACTTCACGCTAAGGAACAAGTGACATTCTGGACAGCGCAGTGGGAAGGCAGTCCTTTACGGCGCAGCCAATGTGTTCACCACCGTCAAAGGCGCATGATCTTTCTCTCCGCGTATCTCGTAAATTTAGCGCCTCCTGAATCTCCCACGTAACTGGCGCTCGCTTCCACTGTCCTTGCTGACAAGATATGGTGCATGCATCGAGGGACTTCACTCTTTTCTTTTGAATGCACAACCATGTCACTATATCGCTCGGGGCAGCGGATGTTATACTCATGCAGTACACAGGCTGAACAGCGAGTTTATGCAAGACAAATAAGTAGTACTATTGGGTGGTTATCCTTACACAATCCCAAAAAATGTCCACCAAGCACAGCATCATTCCAGGGGGTCAATCGCACAAGACGCTGGCGATCGGCCTGGCCTTGAATAGGTGGGACCACTAGTTAAAAGCTGGTAATGAAATTTCTCGGGAGAGCTCGGACTGTGAGGTGATATTCGGGCTGGACGCTGAAGAAAGGATAACCATGCAACTAACAAGCAACGGATAGATAAATAAAGGTGAGGTTTAGGGGACGGCTGGGTGGATAACCTACCACCTGGAGGCTGAATACTTAAATTATTTATCGTACGCTCATCCGTCACCGCCTAAAACGAGTACGGCACCGCCAGAATGACCACGTGCCTTGAGACAGGTTTTACGCTCCATCAAGGGGGACCAAAGATAAGAGATTGCCATATGGGGTAGGGCACCTTAGCATGGCGGTGTGATATATCAGCCGCCTCTGATCATCGAAGAGTCGTGATATATGACTTGGATTGGGCCTCTTCGAGGCGGTAGCTGAACCTTTAGGAATTATATCTTGATCATTTTTGTTGTACCTTGTCTGCTACTGTAAGCCAGTAAGCTGCTGCCGTTTCTGGCCTCCCCGAGTGTCCAGGGAATGATAAACATAGGACTCAATATTCGATAAGATGCACCTGCCTGAATGTATGAACCATTTATAACAGAGGTAGGGCTGAATGTTTCAATTCGTGGATGCCAAGGTATACTACAAAGTCCTCTGACAGCTTTATAGAGAAGGGAAATATCAAGCTCATCAACGGAGTTCATTTTGATATGGTTCGCAATCTCGAAGGTAACTTACTACAGAATGCCCTATTATAGAGAAGGGAAATATCAAGCTCGTCAACGGAGTTCATTTTGATATGGTTCGCAATCTCGAAGGTAACTTACTACAGAATGCCCTATTGAGCTCACAATCAAGGATCTAATGAAAACTCACAAAAAAAGAAAGAAATATGGGCTGTGCCGTATGTTCCACAAGAAGCTGTAATGTATAGCAGCAGCGTTCTGGCAGCCGTGAGCTCTACACATTTTCTCCAAGAAATATTAAACAAGGTCCTTGAACCATGACTTCAGTCAATACTGGCCTATGTAGTATCCCCCATTTTTTTAAGCTGACCAGGTCACTGATGCAACTACGTTTGGAAGTAGATTTGGTATGAGGCTCCAACTCTGATGCAGTTCATGGCCCAAATGATAGTGATCAGTAACTGGAGCCACTACGTGTGAACCTAAATGTCAGTGTTGAACAACTAACATTGCAGTGATGAACTACTGAAGCAAGCCCTCCCTTTTTTTAAAAAAGATTATGAGGCACAAAAATCAAATTCATCCCACCCTCAGAAAAAAAAAATCTGGGAGAACACACCTTATTTTAGAGAGGTGCTTGCCACTGGCAGAGATCTGCGTCGCGTTGAGGTTGCATCAAGTACGAGGAACCCGCGAACATTAAGCAGAAATGACTAACTAGCGGATAGTAGCCCGATCATAAAGCAGGAATGACTAATGACCAAAATTGAACTGATAGAACTTCTGGGCCTTCTGTGAATGAAACGGGAAGCACCAGCCAGATTCAAGCTGGTGAGAAGTTGAAAAACATAACCTTGTATTTTGATTTATTTCCAGGTCTTGACCCATTTTTTTACCGTGTTAATTTTCCATGACCAATGTTGCATGACTAAATCTTTGTTTGCACTTGTAGCAGAAAATGGAACAAAACCGATCTTCTCCAGGGTAGCTAAACCTAAAGGTTCAGCCAATAAAAGCCTCTAACTCAGAGGGCCGCCTGATATATCAGACCAGAGACCTTTCTCATTCTAATAGGCAGCCATCAATCCATCGCCTCCAGTCGTTGCCACCGTGCTCTGCAGCGAGCACGATTATCCGCATTTAGAAGACAGCGATCAATGACTCTCAACATCGTGCGCGACGACGACCACAACATTCTGCATCAAAAATGGCGAAAATATTCGAGAGGACGGGTCCACTGATTAATTACATGAGGTGCAGTAATAATTACAATAGACTATATAAAATAGCACAAAACAATGATTTTCTGCGCGCAATGTACTGTAAACCGCACCGGTCACCGCTGATTCATACGATTATATGCTACTCTCCAGTGGAGATGTTGGATATATAGGAAGTTCGGGGGCTAGGTTGCAAGCTGCATGGCTTCCTGTGCAAAGCCGCGGAACACGCACGGTCCACGGCAACAGCGCGGCCTCGTAGCTGCGCCACGTCCTGACAATCCGCGCCGCACCCGTGGACTGCACACCCGCAAGGTGAGAGGGTAAGAGTAACCCGGAAGGAACTTCGACTACACTGGGGGGCTCAGGAAGTGTGCAGTAGCCGTGTGATGCCACGACGCGCACGGTCCGTGGTGGCAGCGCGCAGCCTCGTAGCTGCAGTGCACCGTGAAAGGCCGCTTTCTAAGCAGAGCATCCGCCACATGGAAGCGCACCCCGTGGAGCTCACACCGCACGATGCCCGAGAGCGTGCATCCGTCCATGGTATATGACGCATAACTACCAGCGCGCCCGGCCCGCGGCGACGACGGACGGCTTCACGGCAGCGGGGCGCATCATCCCCATCGCGATTGCGTGCCACCTGTCCGCGAGGTGGAGAGCGCGCGCATGCGCTAGCTGCACGAGCTCGCGTGTCCCAGGTCTGGCAGCTGCGCTGCACGGCCTCGGCACAGTAAAGGAATGCGGCGGGAGGCGGGGGGAGTGTCGAAAGTACCAGTATTGGAACGAGAACTGCACGAGTATCGCGGCGAGGGTACTCCTACAACTTATGCATGAGTTCGGGCCCAGGAAAGAGAGATTGACATTTCAATCGCGGAATGCTTGATCGAGAAGCAATACCCGATTGAATGCAGCTACTTTCGTACCAAATACAGGATATTATGAGCATGTAGCAGAGGCAACATTGCTCAGCGAACGCACCAAATGACATGGAACAAATACTCCTTTTGTCTACTCAGCAGCCCTCACTTCGGGCGCTGATTGCGGCGCAGACTGAACGCGGCAGGTCCGGGAGATGGAGGCATGTCGCCTATAGCTTTGTTGCAGGATTTCAGTGACGAGATCGGGGAAACGGGGGGATTTCGTAGAGGAAGATGCGGAGACCAAAATGTCGCTGGAACACAAAATACGGCCAATGAAAACGGCAATAGGGAGAGGATACAAGCAAGTGAGGTACCTATATCCAGATCTTCGACTCGGTTTTCGATAAAAAGGCGTACAGACCACTTTCTCAAGCGGATCGTCGCTGGTGAGAGGGAGAAAGTCACGCCTGTCACTTCGGTGACATAGCGTTCCCACCGTTCTCTAACAGAGAGTTCGGGTTCGTTCAAGCGTCCGAAGCACTCTAAACCAGTTCTGAGTCGAGAGAACTTCCAGGGTTAATGTGCCAAGCCGATTTATATAATTTTTGTCACTGAATTCTGACATCGAAAAATCTTCAAAATCCACTAACAGAGGAAATCGCCTCGGCGACAAGATTTCAAGTTCATATTGGGGTTCTAACACTATATGCAGTGTCTAGGATGCTAGCCAAGTCCATAACTATGTCTGGTTGGGAGAACTCGTGGCTGAAGGAAATTGTTGCAGGAAAGGTGTCGGTAGGCAGGCATAAATTCAGTATAGTAATAGGCCAGTCTTCGGCTGAGTTCGTGTCCCGAGATTCAAGTTCCAATTTTTTGAAAACTTCGGGATAGAAACAGCTGATAAGTAGAATACTAAGTATCTGACTGCTCCATTGTGCTCTGGAAGAATCACAACGACTCGAAGGGCGCAAATTTTTGGTACCATCACAAAATGACTATCAACATTTAGGCCGATTCCCTCTGCCTCAGACCGAAAAAGACATAGAATTCACTAGTATTGCAATCATTATACACAGAAAGATACTGAGTATGTCAATTACTTGAGTCGTCTTCTGAGCTAAAGAACACATTTCGAAGCATAGAGAGCAAACAATGAACACGGACTTCGGACTTATTCAAACTGGCAATGGAATTGAGGAAGCAGACAGCGAAGGGCGAGGCCTTTCATTCCGCGGGCGCAGAAAGTGGAGGGGAGTGGCGGCAGCAGGTCGGTGGGCAGGCGGTCACGGGCGGCAGGGAAGTTGGCGGCGTGAAACCCGGTAAGAAGGAACGGACGAGGCGGTGAGCAGCGGCGATGAAGGTGAAGCGTGGGGTAATTCCACCAGCAGCCGTGAACGGGAGCGAGAACAAGCGAGGTCGTCGAACACGGAGGTGAAGCGGAGTGTGGCCCACGGATGCGGCACGCACGGAGCGCGGTGCTATGATGAGGCAAGACACAGAAACTGCTCGCAACGCATGAAGTGTGCAGCGGAAGGGGGTGCGCAAGCACCGGGAGGAGCGCCGGCCGGCGCGCACGGACAAATCGCCAGCATCACGGGTTTTAAATGCTATCAGCCCGCCGAGGGAAGGCCAACTGCATCGGACGGGTGCAGAAGATTCCCCAGAAGCGGCGCAAGGAGCTGGCGCCGATCCGGGCGGGAGACGGCTGCATACAGATTTCATGCCCCCGGGGACGCCATCGGTGTGCGCGAGTGGTGAGGGTGGGCCATAGAAACGCCTGTGTCAGACCCCAAGCGAGTAGGCAGAGAGCAGCGGGCGCACCAAACCGAATAGAGCGGCGCAGCGGCGCGGATGATGGCGAGCGCAGAAGACATTCTACTGACGTTTCCTGGGACAATAGAGCTGTTTAATGCGTAGAGTAGGCCGGGTTAAAGTCTCAGGGAAGCGGCATGGCCAGGGAAGCTTTTATGCAGCGTGTAGGCGCAAGGGCGTGCCTGCGCACGAAGGATACAGAGGAGCATCCACGTCGATTCAGGCAAAGGAATAGCACCGAAGAGTAGAGAGGCTCTTCGAGCATAGTTGTCGAGAAGGAGGGACCCAAGAGGAGTCCCAGCAGCGAAGGGGAGCCAGCGCGGTGGAGGGGGAGGAAGAGGATGATCATACGATCTGATTGTAACAAGTGTAAACAAACTGCCCGATTTGGGAAGGCGGAGCGCTTCGTGCACGGACCATCAACGGCGGCATGGGGAGAAGCAGCCGTAGGCGCAATAGCGGCGGGGCAGCAGGCAAAACAGGTGTGCTGACATATAGGCTAAACCTCTAGTTAGAGGTTCTGATACATCACGGCTCTGCGCTGATTAGAGGACAACTGATATATCAGATCCCCACATACGCCTGGGTAGGGGGGGGGGGGGGTCTGACTGACCGCCAGAAAAAAAAATTGTATGTACTTTTTTTTTGGAGCCAGATATAGACACAGCTGCCTCCAGGACTTGCAAAAATGTCTCCCAGGTCCATATGAGCATCAAACGTGAGCCATACCTTGTTACATTGAGATCAGTCCTCACTAATCCTGCTCGTGCCAAACACGGTCGCTGTAGGGTTGATTACCTAGGGAATTTTGCTGCACTTTTAATTACCTAAGGTAATTCCTCGGCCCTGCCGGCTTATTAATATCAGCTGCCACCAGTTTCACTGATCGTATTATCATATTGCGACTTTTTTTTGCCATTGCCTACTCAAGCAACTTATACTTACTGCTAAAAAGAACCCATTTTGAGGAGCACTTCCCTGAATTCTAAAGATATCATAAGTAGAGCAAGACAGCAGAAACTTTCTTGAAACACATCTGATCGACATGAGCGTGGACGTGGGTAAAGTGTTCCAAACTGGCATCCATCGCGGAACTACCCATGTGGGTGAGGGGCGGCGACTTGAAGGTGAGGATTCCGACTCTCATCTCTTGTCGTGTTATTTCTGTAATTCAATGTGTGCATGTCTCACAAAACTTCCTGAATAATTTGGGCTTTATTCCCGCTATGTATATAGTGGGTTTTTGGGGTGGGCTCGAAAATGAACTCGTATGCGTTTCAAACGATTCCTTTTATAGTAATTTTTCCTTTTATATCCACCCTTTCTTATATAACCCATCATCCCTTGATTTTGATGCCCCTCTTGTGCCCTCCTTTCCGCCACGCCGATTATCCTTTCTGCGACAACTCTCCCATCTCCGAGCGTCTCTTTCTACATAAACAGCTGTCTTGAACCCACCGTCTTGTACTCTTCTACGCCACACTTGTTTTCCAGCTCGGTTACTGCTACTCTGCTTCGTCGGGTCCGAGCCGTCCCTCCTCGCTGGTGTGGTTACTAATCTTTGACTCTGGTGTTCAACAACTCTACATAACTGTTCAACTCAGATTCCTCATCGCTGATTTCGCAATGGGAAGCGGTAGGCCAACAGGATGAGTACAACTGTGTAGACATGAATAATAAACAGCGGATTCACTTGTTGTCAGAAGTCTCGCACTCAACCTCAAGTCCTTGTGGCGTCTACTCGAGCTGCATACCATATCATTTAGATGGTTGGAAACCGCAACTTGGTGTGTTCATACCTCTATCATTTGAAATGGGAAAATTGTCCTGAGGATAATTGCAATTGCCCAAGGAACGAAAACTGCCTTGCTGTCCCCGGGCGCTGTTCGGCTTCAATCTGTGGCTCCAGATGGTTCTTAAAATATTTAAAACGACAATTCTGATGAAACATGTTCAATCTGGAAATGTCGGGAGCCAATCTGGCGACGTTTGTAGGTGGGTGGTGCATCGATATTTGTTCAGTTGGTCAGTGCACCATTCTCGATTTTTGTGATTTTGAATTATGTTTTTACAACCAGCCGAATTACTCTTGTTTTGCTCCGGATGAAACGGAGATGGATGGCGATATTGATATGGCGGAGGCAAATAACCAGGAACCTCCGAACCGGGGGCTGTCAATAAAACTGTTTCATCAATTCTTCGAAGCTTATGAATTATAGCCTGTGATTGCGTACCACCAATGTTGTGTGCTCCGTAATAACAAGTGTAGCGCGCTTCGCGGCAGAGCCCACTAACTTGGAACTGATTCAAATATTTTTTTTTTTCTCTGTGCAAATGGACACCAGTTTTACAAGCAGAATCTCGGGGACCCCACTCTGGTACCCCCTGTTGAATCGGAGTATTCAGCGGGGCTAATAGGATGCTCATTAACATCCAGAAATGTTTTCCTGGTTCAAATATATTTTTCAGTACAAATGCACGCCAGTCTTCCAAATATATTAGACAGCCCAACATCAGACAAACAGAATCTCCGGGACTCCCACTTTGGTACCCCACATTGAATCGACCCAGGAGTATTCAGGGGAGCTTATAGTATGTGTATTAATGTCCATAAAAGTGTTCCTGGTTCAACTTATTTTTTGGTACCAATGCACCCCAGTTTCGCGGATCTATCAGAACAAAGAAGCATTGAACAAACAGAATCTCGGGGACTCCTATTCTGGTACTCCCTGCTGAATCGACCCAGGAATATCCAGGGGAACTAATATGATTCCCATCAACATCCAGAAATCTGTTCCTGGTTCGGAAAAAAATATCACAGCGGGATACATGTATCCTGTTTACTGGCTTAATTATATGGGCGATATACTGTGCAAAAATTAGCCTCAGTTTACAGGGTTTTTGATGACAACTTGCATCTCAGTAGATTAGCTTGGTTGGCAACTCACAGGAAGTTTACATCTTCAGTTCAAATGCAACTTCTTTGAATGGCTTGCATCTTAGCAAGTGGCTGCCATCTCGGCAAAATTAGGATTGATCGCTGAAATGTTGGCATCAGAGCCCACTGCCGGCCCGGGATCAATTCGTACTCTGTCGGCCACCTTACCTTTCTGCCTTATCTCAAGTCTCTCGGATGTAATATTATAGGTACAACAACATCATAAGACTCCTTCGGAGCAGATACAACAAGTTTTGGCTAAATACTGAAGAGAATTTGTCGTACTTTGCCATCGCGGACTAACAATTTGCCCAAAGTTTCAGGGGCATTAGGATTCGTCTTATAACTTCTCAAGTAGCTATTTCTACCAGAAAAAATACATCTCTCATCGTATTTATGGTTCTCTGTTCTCGGAGGGTTGAAATATCCTTCTTCGGATCCCAGCCGCCCATCGGATCACTGTTCCGATCAATCTGATTAGTTCCGCTGCCCGAGTGATGACTTGGAGTCAAAAAATTCAAAGGCACTCCAAGCAGCCCACTGGAACTGGGCAAATTGTGATTCTCTTGCAGAGAATGCAGCTAAGCTGAAAGATGTCCCCATTTTGAGAGATGCAACCAAAAAGCCTGTTTCCATTTCATAGATGTATCCAAAAAGCCTGTTTCCACTCACAAGATGTCCTCTAATAATTTTTCCACAGTATATGTGCCATATAATTAAGCCTGGTCTTCGGAGCCATGATCGAATGGTTAGCAGTTGGAGAAAGGACATTGTGAAACTCAATGCATGAAAGAAGACTATAGAGGTGTATTTACTGTGTGCCCTATGCAACTCCAATCATGTGTGGTCCAGTCCGATATATAGTAAGTTCCAAGTCTAAAATCAGAATGTGCCAGAGACCTAAGTGTGGGACATGTTAATCCACCTGAAAAAAAGAACAGTAAAGCCTCAAGATTACATACTTCTTGGTACTTGGACCAGGGGCAGTGTACATTTGAACAGGTGTCACCCAGTTCCCAATTTAAAAGCGGTGAAGACCTGTTTGAAATCTGTTGAGATTTTCGATTAGAATGATCACCAGTTTCGGAGGGATAAGTCGCATTATGATAGAGTGTTGACGGTGACATGGGTAATAGCTTGGACATGGACATTAACTCAGACATAAGTTAGTACCAGAGCTGAAATGTTGCTGGGTAGCTGATGACCCACCTCATGCAACAGGATGATGCGCCAGTGCATTGATATAACAATTGGGAATTACAGAGTAGATTACAGAGTATGATGAAATGGACAGGGAGGATGATATATAGAAGTCTAGAAGGAGAGGAAGGAGACAGAGCAGACAGGCTCACCAGTCCAAGCAGTGTTTGACCTACACAACCGAAAACAAAAGGAAATGATTAGCAGGATGGGACAGCAGGAACATTGTATCCGACACTGATGAAGTTAATGGCTCCGAGATTGAGGCTATGGGGTGTGTCAAGTTGTCAACATTGGGGCTAAAGTTTAGACAAGGGTAGGTTTTTACATGTTACAGAGAGAAACTGAGTTGATGCGGCACTTACAGGGCAGTGAGGCATGTAGGACACAACATTGTATTATCCGAATGCCATTTGACCTAAACCAATCATGGACCGAACCACCCAACTGCCAATTGAGACCAAGCATAACATACATCATGAGATAAGGTGAAATAGAGCATGCCAAGCTAATAAATGAGTCTAAGAGAATAGACATAGGAGAGGCAGTGAAATGGATGGCAAGCTCACAGAGCAGCAAGGATGGGGTGAGAGGTGAAAATTTTCACTGGAAGGCATTAGTGAACCTAATGCCTTTGGCATTGGCAGAACTCGGACCGAGTATGTAGTGCCCACCATATAATGCCATCCGCCGGCATTTGACATTTCAAACTCGCCTCGGGATAATCGGAGCAAGGAAAAGAATGCAGCACTGGGACTCGAACTCACGAGCTCAAGCATCGGGATTTCGGACTCTATTCCCGAAAAAATGAAAATTTGGCGGGCGCTCTGCACCATTAGGGCTCCACAGGACCCACTACCTAAAGTTAGTGGGCATTTCGGTCCTCGAGGTCAATTCCGAGGACCGAGCGTTGCGGAGCATGCTTGAAAAATATACCTAGTGTTAAGTACGTAGGCCAGGCTGTATTTGACTCTCATTGTTCAGGGGCCACTGTAATGCAGTGTGGTTTGATGTCTGCAGTGAGCCCTGATTGGGAACCAAGGAGGAGCCGGGAGGACTGATCTTGTTGAATTGCTGATGAAGCGCTGGGTATGGGTGGGCGTGTGAAAGCGGTGATCCAACCACCAACAACACACACAACCAAACCAAGGTGCATGAGTTCGGGGCTCCATGTGAAGTATACACATGTTGCAACCCAGACGATGAGCATCGAACGCTGCAACATAAGAGCTTGGGCAATAAATAACTGTTGAGGCGGCGCGATCAGCACACCGCCGAATATGTTGCGTAAATGTTGTAGAAACCAACTCCTTTGACTCTTCATCAAACAAATCTCCTCCACCAACACGTCGTCCAACCAGTTCCACCTTCCGAGCACCAATCCAACCCATAACCAAACCATCAATCCCAGCAAAATCCTTCCACCAAATAACCGAAACCGTGCCAAAGAAACCCAGAACGCTCCTGCTGCGGGTCGGCCCATATAAGGTGCGCGACAATCCATAGTTGAGCAGGGTACTGGGGTCTTGGACTGAAAGAGCCAGAACCAGAAAAGAAATTAAAGTCGAATCAAAGCAAAAGGAGGGGTAGATGGGGGTATTATTGTGTGTCTCGCTAGTACATTTCGCGTTCCTTTTATACCTCTACTGTTTGTATCTGACAAATAATAATCTACAAGTGCAAACCTGGTATCTGAAACCTCAGTTGCTAAGTTTCGACGCTCGCCCTGACACTAGTTCCCATGTTAAAGCCTATCCTGTGCATCCCCATGGTCGTTTCCTTGGATACAGGGCTGTACCCAGTCCCCATAACACCTCCTTGACCCATAAGCTGTCTGTTGCTGCGTTACAACTTGACCACCGTCGCGTCCGAGACGCGTTTGATCCCAAACGCGTCGCAATCACGAGGTCACGTGACGGTTTGTATGAACTCCGCGGATACTTTCTCGGCGTGCACAGGTGAGTGGCGTTCACTGCCTCAGTTTCTTCTACGTGACTATGGCAACCTGAACAGGTTACCGGCCCCTCGGGTCAACTCGTGCCTTCCCTCTCCAGCCTGCGAGCCTCGAGGCACGGGAACTCCCGGTTCCTCCGCGATCCTTCATTCCCCTATTCGTCCGGTATATCACGAGTTTGAAGCATTTTCAATGATGCAAAATTGCCCCGCTCATCACTGAGGAAGTAATCACTGGCTCCTACAGATTCACATAGAACAGGGTTCTAGCTATTAGGAACCTTTCCAGTTCATGTTCAAAGATATTAGAGAGTTTGCGCAACAGCCACTGGAGCCACCCAGTGGCTATTTTGGCGTGCGCACAAATGGCTCCAGTGGCTCGAATGGCTGGGATAACTGATAATATTTTCGATTGAATACACTCATTTGTAAGTACTAAGACTCATGTAGAGGCACCCAGTCATCCCTTTACTTCAAATCGAACTGATTTCAGTCTAAAATAACACATTTCCCAGAATTTTGTATCTTAGGCCAGTTCTGCCACTTGTGCACACATTTTCACGTCATCAGATCTCATTCTGGCATGAACAGAACAATAAATTGGATATACGCCATCAGCCATTCGAGCCACCAGTCACTTATATGCGCACGGCAAAACAGCCACTGGGTGGCTCCAGTGGCTGTTGCGCAAACTCTCTATTGGACTTTTCATGTTTATGATGATCACGACCGTTGGTGGACCACTTGAATTTAAAGGGGGCAGACCATCCACAAACCCGCCAAGAACCCCGCTTGAGTATCCTTCTTGTCCGTAATTATACTCTGTGTGGTCGGTGTAATAATTCCGAGGTATGGGGAGTCGGAGACACGGGTGTAAGCAGATGTTCTGTGTAAAGAAATCAAGATTGATGATGATACATAGCGGGCTCTGCCGCGAAGCGGGCTACATCGGTCATTCGTGCAACACCGCTCTCATGGTATGTCTGGTGCGGAAGCTTTCGGCAAGGGTGTTTCCCAAAAAGGGAGTTTGATGGGATCAGGTGGCTGTGGGGAGGGGGGGGGGGTCCACCGACCCTCCCAGAAAAAAAAATTGTAGGTGATATCAATTTTTCTTATCTTTGGTCCCCCTTGCGCTCCATGTATGAAAAGAATGCCCGCAAACAAAGGCATGAAAACGGTGGATCTGCATTGCTTTGCACAGTGGGGGGTCGAAAGACAAAGAACTTGAAGCTCGAGGGGAGTTCAATCCAGAAACGAGTTTTGTTCCGGTGCAGATAGATCTGGCCTCGGACTCGGAGAACGACCATGGTAGAACGAAAGCGTTCGGGCAGTAAGGGGAAACGGGTCAAGCGGCACCGTCCGAGTCGGGGGACAGATATCGTAGAAGTAGAGAGGATGTTGCGTTCAGAATAGCTTGACCAAAGCCGGGTGCTCGACACCGGGGGCAAAGCCCTACACATGTCGAAACGACATGCGTGGTTCGCATGTCCTTCGCATGAGGTAAGACCTATTTGATAAGATAAAGGGAAGTTTTGTCAGCTCGCGGGACAGGTTCCTACCCAGCCGTGTTCCGAGGTTCATCAATCTCTGTAGCGTAGTTTTTATTCTAAATCTCAAAGAAAAAATGGGGTTGCGGAATTTCGGACCGTACGTGATGTGACGAATGATGTGACTCAAGTTGGGGATACAACGGCTGGCACAAAACATCCGTCAACAACATAGCCACAATACCGCGAAATCCCAAGGAAATTCAGCGGTCACCTGCCTCACCTCAAAATAAAATAATGTATGACCCTTACCATCTTCAAACAATCTATTTACGCCACCTCAAAAATTTACAGGTCCCAATCGCACCTGGAAAAGAGGTTATATACCAAATACCTTCCAGGCGGGCTGTTTGCACAGTGTGTGCTCAAATGCAGCACAGGTTACCTAAAATACTGGCCTATGATGCTGTTATATGATATAGGTAGAGGATTGAACCTCGTAAACATTTTATTTTGAGGTGAGGCAGGTGACCGCTGAATTTCCTTGGGATTTCGCAAAATTGTGGCTATGTTGTTGACAGATGTTTTGTGCCAGCCGCTGTGGAGAGGTTCCTCCCCCAAGTTGCGTAAGAGAGTTTGACAAATCACTTCCAGTCCGAAAATTCCCGACCCCCTGTTCTCAGAATTCAATTGCTAACATACTACTAGGACTGAGGAACCTCGAAACCGTGGCTGGGTAGGAACCTGCTCGCGGGAGCCAACAAAGCCCCCCTTTCTCAAGTCAAAGTCTCTTTGTCAGTCATTGTACTGCATGCAAACGACATGCGAACCATGCATGTTGCGTTGACATGTGTAGGGCTTTGCCCCCGGTGCGAGAGGCATGGTGGTTAGAGAGAAAGAAACGTGGCTGCCGAACAGTCACAATCAGGTCACAAAGGCGGGTGGCTATGTTGTTGATCCGATCTTCGGCTTTTGTCCGGGCCGGTCCCACATCGTCACGCACGGTGGCACCAGTCGCGCACCACGGTCTCTGCATTCGCTCTTTGACTCTGACTACTCCACTTCTGTGTTTAAAGAATCGTTCCCAAGGCTCGATCTTTCTTACAGAAATACCCACTCGTGTTTTGGCCCCGTCCGAGTCGTGGCCCCGTCCGAGTAAGGATGGACACGGGCCGCGGGTTTTCGTACATCTACTATCTGTCCCTTAGTATGTAGTAGCTCCATTCAAAATTTTATGCTGCATAACAGCACCTCACCCCAGCTCCAAGCTGGAGTATTTCCACATTAAAAAGTTCAACAAAACAGCCACCTACTTTGTTTGGGATCTTGTAGACGCCGCGACTTACTTTGGATCAACGACTTCATAGCAGCATGCAGCCCAAATAACTAAGCATGTTCGGGCCCAGGACGATGCAGATAGCTCGAGAAATGAAAGTATTGAGGATACAGAGCAACATTTTTTACCGCACCGTATTCGACAATATAATATTATTTATGGCGGAAATTCCGCGGGTATACCCGATGGGTCTGGCGACCCGCGGGTGCGTTGAGGACCCGCGGGTAAACCCGTACGGGTTTAGACCTGACCCGTGCACGGGTACGGTTTCTGCGGGTCCGGGTACGGGTAGGCCCGAAGGTACCCGCGGTGAAACGGTTGCTCAGGGTCAAGCACTGAGATATATAATGCACTGAACTAACACCAAATCGAACGACTGAGTTTTACTTAACTCACAAAGTGAGATCAGACAACTCAAACACCCAATAATGCTAATTTCCACTACACCACACACTCCAATTGCACACAGTCTTGACTGTCCTGACGAGATACGGGTCTTATTAGATCGATAGAAGATCTAAGGGACCAAAGTAGAGTTGGTTCTTTGATAGATATTTGGTTGGTTTTGCTTTTAGCTTTTCGAATGATTAAGAATTGCGCACTATTAGACCTTAATGGACGATGTGTCAACTAAGTCGAACAGTGGTTGTTTGTTATTTCAAGGTATGACGGCTATTAACCGGCTTGGTTTGTTTGGACTTTAATCCTGTCGAAGGATGCCACAAAGGTCTTTATAGTGCCACGGAGGTCTCGATCAATTTGCCACGGAGGTCTCAATCACTAATTCCAATCCACAACCAACTTGATTCAACGGAATACAAGCCCCAAAACAATGCCTTAAATACGTAAGGGCCACCAAGCGCCTCACTCTCTCGGGACAGATTTGGTGCTGTACTACACTACTGCTGGCTACTTACATACTCTACGAAATTATAGCTTACATGTCCGCTATTACAAGGCTACGGGTATTTTATAGTACAGTTTAGCCGTCCGTTTATATTGTATGCGCACGTTCTGGCGCCCCATTGGCCGATCATAGTGTCTCTTGCCTACTAATTTGACAGTTGCCACCCCTGGCGTCACGATCATCTATCACCGAATTATTGGGTACTTCCTAGGTGGAAATATCCCTCGATAATGCTTTGTCCCAGGTTCCCTTTTCTTACTGGATCTCAGAATTGAATAGCCCTCTGTAATGGCTTTCTGTAGATACCCCAGATGATATGTCCTTTCATCCGGACGCTCGAGTTATGTTGTTCCGAATAGTCTACCATGATCGGTTGACACTCCAAGAAACCATATATGGAATTTAGCCGAGTAATTCCGATTCGGAATTAATCGGTGGTCTTATTTCCAGCAGAAATATTGATCAGGTGACCAGCCACGTCGCGTGTTTGTGTACAAAGTAACCACCACAAAGGTATGTTCCATTGTCAAATTACTATCCCGTTGGTTCAACAAATTACTAGAGAGGATTTGTGGTATTCCTGGGCGACTGGACTCCTGCGGCTTCCATTCCTATCGTCAATAGGTCATGGGTAGTAGAAATAGCGGCTTTCGGTCCTTATTCCAAGTATGATTCCCAAAGAGAGGAAGAAACCGGCATTAGAATTAAGGTCCTATAGCTTTTATGATGTTTCGCGACTAGTCCTTTTGAATCCTTATCGTAAATCTGATCCCGAAAAAGAGGAAGAGACCGTCATTAAGAGTAAGGTTCCTCCGGAACTAGGTGCCTGTGTGCCTCGCAGTTGAATAATCCTTCCGATGTGCGTGTCTATGCTTATTTCTAGGCACTTTGCAAGGCTGGCAAATTTCACGGCTTATCAGCGGGTGTACCCGTGTCCATCCTTACGTCCGAGTCGGGTGCCACGCTGCACGGCGACAGCACCATTTCATCCTACCAACCCCGTTTGACGTGCCAAAACTGGCTGGAATTTCCTCCAGAAACGTTCCGTATTCTTTCTGCAATGCCCTTCGGATGCTTGTCACTCCAATTGCGCAAAGTTTCACTTTCCTCCGCGTACGTTTACCGTCTTCATCTCCTATAGGGTGCGGCTATTAACATAGGAAAATTGGATCTCTGCGTGCTTTATCTACGATAAAATGGCTTTGGTCCTTTCTCTGTGTCGCGCCGCCTTGATTTTGAAGATTTCTTGCCTCGCGCTGCAAAATTCAGTTACGTGAGTTCTGTGCACTGGCCACTTGACGACCCCGGGCTCTCTCAGCCTCAGCCTTGGAGCGGACTACAGCTTACGTTTGGTAGCCACAAAATCAAAACAATTCGATAGACGGATGACTCGGCGGCGTTCCCTCCATTTGGACTACTGTACTAAGGTTTGTATTTTTCCTCCCAGCTCCCGGTATTCAGCTTCTTTAATACCAGTGAAATTTAAATCCGTGAACCGAATCTCTCGCGGTAAGTGCAGAAGCAATTATCGCGTATGTTTTGGAATGTATGGTGTGGGCGCAATGTGGGCGCCAGCAAAATCCCACGCCTGATTGAATCGTAATCAAGTACACGATCGTGTTCTCGCCAACGCGCAGGGGATGAGGCCATCCAGGAGGAGTCTGCTTTGGGAGTTTGACTGTTCGGAGCCCGGTTAAACGATGTGCCGAGTCTGGCCGACCGATGGAATTGATGGCAACGGTGATGGACTGACTGCCATCCCGGAACAGACATCTCCCACATTTTTGAACCCACAACGGCGCGCACCATCAAATGCGCCGACATCATTCGGTGTCCGATATATGTCTTGTTGCAGAGGAAGACATTTATTTGGCTACCGCTGAGTCTTAACAACTTCGCCGTAATGCTGCTCACACTGGGGCTGATTTGGTCGTCTACTAGCCCATTTCCGTCTGCGCCCTTTTCCCCGCCGCTCAGCGACCTCATGATACCTATTCATTTTCTCCTTCGGGATAGCACAAACGACTGGCTGTAGTTCCCCGTCTGTTCAAGTGTTCAACTTTATCACATTTCATGCTCTGTCTCCAGAATATCATTCGGCCTCAAGTTGCCTCTCTCGCCGGTCCTGGATCGTTTGTATAATGGGGGAATTGAGTCGAAAAATATGACATGTTGCAATACTGCCGGAATATGTACCTGGCGGCGATGGCTAGCTAGCCTCTCGGTAGCTGTAATATGAACTTGAATTATCTCGGTTAATGTAAATGCGACAGATTGATACGCAGGCGCCACAGGACGATATAGTAACTTCGCAGTGGAGGCGTTGCCGCTCGTCGGCTGGAGGACCAAAATCACTTCGAGAAGCATCGTAAGCGGTTCTAGGCCGCGGAGTACAAAGATCTACCGCCATGGTAATAACCCCCTGCGGTTCTGAAGGTCAGTGCTGAGCTTGGGTGCAGGATGAGTATCGATGAGTTTTCGCAGATGGAGTGAATTCCCGGTGGTCTCTCTGAGCTTGATAGCTTGAGTCGATTAATTGGCGAGCCTCGAGGCAGCGTTGAGGGGGAGGTTCATCAGCGTTTTATCACGGGAACTCGCTAATGCTGATGGATTCTCTCCAGCCGAAACACAACGTAAACTGTGCTAGTATAATTGGTGGATTAGTGGTGGACTACGCACACACAACCATCTGCCTCTCTAATGAAGCGCATACTTGCTCTCCACGGTCACTCTCAGTCTGCGCCATCGTTTAAGTATAAGGTCCGACCTTGCTTCACATCCCTCAGGCAAGGGAACGCTCATTCTCATTTTCCCAGTTGAGAGCTATTCAGGATGCTTGCAAAGGGAGCATCGAATTTGGTGAGTGCTCTGTAGGCGTTGCGTGACCAATTTAGCTCAAGACGTTGGCGATACAGTCTTTGTGGATGCGCCCCACACTTTGGCTCCCGTAGACTTCTCTGGAGCACCGCCATCGGACTCCTCGACGATGGATATAAACGGATATCCTGCCAGAGCGTGGTGGCGCTTCCTGTACGATATGCGCGACGTTTCAACTGTGATCGAGTCATTCAACCACATTCGAACTGTGCTGGAGACGCAAGGTCCATTTCAGGTAGATTGCTATAATCCCGCCGTGCTCCTCAGACTAACGCTTACAAAACTTTGCTCAGGGTATTTTTGGATTTAGCCAAGGCGCGGCCTTCGCGGCAATGATCCTCGCGTTTGTGAGTTTATGTTTCGATGGGAGTACACTCCGCTCACAGGGCAGTGTTGATAGATGGAAAGCTCCGACCTCGACCAGAATCTCCTTCGCAATGTAAAGCATCCAGCATTGTTTGTGGTCTATCTTTCGCTCGGCACTCGGGCCGTATTGATTCCTTCTATCTTCGCCCACAGTGAATTTGCCGTAATGGTGTCAGGATTTGTTGCGCCTACTCAAGACTTCCCATTACCACCCCAGATTCGCACGCCCTCGCTACACATTATGGGGCTTAACGACATCATGGTTGCCCCTGAAATTTCCGCGAAACTGGCTGACCGCTTCGAAACCGCCCAAGTCGAAATACACCAGGGAGGTGAGCCACGACCGTGTTTTCTACTCCAGGCACGGAAGTGCTAATCTCCATCCATTCAGGGCATTTCATACCTCGAACCCGCGCATGGCGGAGCTTTTTCTGTGAATACCTCAGGTCCCGTGCCTCAGCATCGGGAGAGGTCCCAGATCACATTCAGGCGCCAACATCGCCCGGATATCGCAAGAAGCTGCTCGGCTACCACAGTGCACGAATGTAGAAGCGATTTCAGTCACCGCCCCCGCGGCATGTAGATTAAAGCAGCTAGGGTCATGTTTGGCCCGCTATTTCTGACCGCCTTATTACGATGTTGTATGTACTTCAGTGAATTTGTACAGTAGTCATGATCAATCATATACGTTTTATGTGACCTATCCATTCAAGAACTTGAATCTCTGCAGGATATCATCTTCTGCTGACAGAAAGTAGATACGTCGCTTTGGGCTTGGGGTTGGTTGAAAAGACCTCGGTCGTCCGGATACCCGACCGATGCTTTACGGCTGGTCAGATACTCTACCGTTTCTCATTCACCACAATTCTGGATACTCTCCGAGTGATTTCGGATGCGGATCTCTACTTCGCCGCATCAAGAAGGACATATGAACATGATGCGAAAGGTACGCAACTTTCATAGTCTCATTTCCACATGGACTTGACATGGAACATCCATAAGCTTACTATTAGATCAACTCAGAGAAGCTGTTTCTAAGTAGAACCCGACTACCGGATTGACCCGGCAGAAGGTCTTGAAAGCCACATCGATATGCCGGAGACTGCAGACTGCGACAGCGCAGAATGCCGGTCTGATGGTAGAAATGCCTGAAATTTGTGGAGTGTTGTTCGGTTCATAAACTGAGTCCCGAAACTTGATATATCTTCATTTGCGGAATACATCACTGCCAGCCGGATTTTTTGGAACGATTTTTTTTGCCGAAGCCATCGAGCAGAAATGTGATGCCTGACAGATTCCTTACTTGAGGAAATCGGACCGGACAAATGGGCTCACAGGTATTCAATGCCGTTGTCGAGGAGGAAAAATTCCATGAATCATCTTT
This sequence comes from Mycena galericulata, assembly GCA_029289565.1. Lineage (NCBI taxonomy): Eukaryota > Fungi > Basidiomycota > Agaricomycetes > Agaricales > Mycenaceae > Mycena > Mycena galericulata. Next base: position 182,411 of record JARKIA010000108.1, read on the forward strand.
TATTTCAAGTCCTTTGTGTGATTCAACCATCCGTTTACGCGTGCACGTGGTTCGGAATGAGTATCCGAACCATCGGATATCCGGCTATTTCCGGGTGACGAGTACCTGCGGCTGCCGGCCCGCTCGGTGGTTATTGTTTCATTCTTCAATTTCTTGTCCATACATACAAGCTAGGTTCTGCCTCCGAACTTTGCGCAATACCCCTCTCTGCGATGCCCCCCCCCCAAGATTTGCGATCCAGACTACGGGAAGAGAGACCGAGAAATGATTTCCCCTTTCTCTAGTAGAAATATCCATCGAATACGACGCCCAACGAGGTGCGTGGAACGTTCTGGATCATATCCTTTGTTTCATACCACGCGTGGATTTCTGCATTGATTAGTCTTACATAAAACGCGCAAATCCTCTTGATAGAAAATACCTCCGCCGAGGCTCCGGGCTAGAGATTGATACCCAACGTCACATCCGCGGTGATAATTTCTGGGAGAACCTACGTCGAGTTCGTGTAACTTTGGTGTCTCACACTGACTTCCAAATCGTACAGCCTTGGACCGTATCCAAACGGTGCAGTGCTCTTCCCGATCGTGACCAGTTGTCCTCAATCAAAGGAGGTGCGGCTCCTAGACTACATCCAACGCACATAGGTCGAAGTCGACGTCCTAAATAAGACGTTGGCGAGATCGCCTCATGCCACTGGCAGTACCATCCGTTTTCCTTTCCCTCGGTTTCGTATCACATCGACATTGGCGAATCCAACCAAGGCTCGGGTCTACTTCGGTGGCTACTATTCCAGCGGTGCGTTGGAAAATGTGAAGATGGTTGATTTTTGGCCCTAGAACATGGCCCAACCCCATTCAATGTAGCAATTTGCATACGATCCACCTTCCGGCGCATGCCTTCTGTTTCCTCGGACTTCAATCCATCTTTCGTCTCATGTTCGATTCCAGTATGCGGTCTTCATATATGTATGTACCCCAGTAATCACTCAACTTCTCGAGATCGACGGGCCTACGCTGCAACCGGCGGGATTGCTCCTTTCAATGTCGGCCGGGCGGGGATTCCCCCCATCAGTCTCACCTTTACAGTCCTTTTGTCGTCTCTACGCAACGTTATTGCCCAATACTTACGGGTGCAGGAGCCAGGCCATCCAGCTCACCACATCGTCCTCCAGGATACAATAATGTTTCATTTGCAACGTTGCGCTGTTTCAGTGGATAGAGCCGTCTAGGCCCCTCTTCCACCACTTCTATTGATCTCGCTCACCATATGCTGGGCCCACTTCTAGACAACACCTGTAAAGCCGCTCTATTGCAAAGCCAGGGCACAATGCACTGGATCGAGGAAATTAAAGCAGGAGAATCAGACAGACCCGAAGACAACCTTTCTAGATCTCCTTCCGATGATCTTCTCCCTCCCTCGGATACGCGTCTGCCCTCCATCGACTCTGTTGCTCAACTCCCGGGGGAAAGTCCTGTTGATGACGTACAGATTTGTGCCGTGATTGTAGCGATCGGACGGCGGTTGAAATGCGCAATTTTTCATCCCGTTTCTCAGATATTATGCAGCATCAAAACGCTGATGGATTCTCCAGGCCCGAAGAGCAACATATATAGCCATCGGATGAAATCCGTATCCCCCCATCTTCTAATGAAACGAGTACTTGCCACTCTCAATCCGCACGGACCTTCAGGTATAAGGTCACGTCCGGCTTCAGACCTTCCTCTCGGCGATGAAAATCTCATTCGCATTCCTACAGCTCAGCGCTATTCAGGATGCTTGCAAGGAAAGCATCGAGTTCGGTATGTAATCACTAGTCGCCGAGCGTCCCACAACGGTTCTCGATACAGTTTTCGTCGACGCGCCACACATTCTGGCCCCCGTGGATCTCTCTGGAGCACCAGTATCAGACTTCATTACCATCGACATCAACGGCTGCCCGGCCAGAGCGTGGTGGCGGTTCCTATACGATATGCACGATGTTTCTACCGTGGTCGAGTCATTCGAGCACATTAAAACTGTCCTCGAGACACAAGGACCATTTCAGGTAAATCTCCGCAGCTTCATTGGGTCTTTAATTTCAGACTCACCACCAATCTCAAGGGGATCTTTGGATTCAGTCAAGGCGGTGCTTTCGCGGCAATGATCCTCGCTTTTGTGAGCATATCCAGACGCGCATTTATCACACACTAACGGACATTTTTTGTAGATGGAGAATCCCAACGTCACTCCGAATCTTATGAGCGATGTCAAGCACCCACCATTGTGCGTTGTGTGCGCGTTTCAGCGCCCAAGTTACTCATACTGTTGCTTTCTATCACCACCGCAGCGAATTTGCAGTAATGGTATCAGGGTTCATTGCGCCGTCCGAAGACTTCCCACTACCACCGCGCATCTACACGCCCTCGCTGCACATCTTGGGCCACAACGACATAATGGTTGCTCCAGAAATCTCCGTTCAACTGGTTGAGCGCTTCGAGACTGCCCAAATTGAAATACACCAAGGAGGTGAGCGACGTGTATGTTGGCCAGAGTCGATTGGCTAATCGTTCAGGGCATTTCATACCTCGAACACGTACATGGCGAACTTTTTTGTGCGACTACCTCAGGTCCCGTACCTCAGCGGCGGGAGCTACCCTAGATCACGTCCCCGCCCCAACGCTGCCGGTATATCGCGCGAGGCTGTTCGGTCACCACAACGCGCGAATGTAGGGACCTGCCACTAATCTAGGCTCGTCTGGTAGCCCCATTGTTATATAGACTGCAGTAGATCAGAAAAGGGTATCCTTTTAGAATTTATATTGCTATGATGATATGTCGATAGGATGAGGCGATGAAGGTGACGGCCCGTTTGGTCGGTTTGACGCCCGAGGACTTACGTTTATTACAAGAATTTAAATGAGTTATGGCTGGAGAATCCCTCGGAGTGATTTATATACCCGCACGGAACCGGAGATTCGGGATATGTGTATGCGATAATTTGGTCGGCGCCACTACACAGTGTTTCCTCCCCGGACTGCTGGTCGTCTCACATGTAGCATCTTCGGTGGAGGCCGATCCCTGCTGCTTCCCGCCCTCGTGATCAGCGCCTATACTTGTTAGTTCTGGTTGTCTCGTCCATTTCGTTGATATCCGATGGGTCGATCAAAGGGTTTCATGAGTCACGATTCCCTTTCCTCGGTCGCGATATCAGATTTTCCCCAGTTAAAATCTTAGGGGGTGCCTAAAACAATGTGTGAGTAAAACAGCTTCGATGGAGAGGAGAGATTCACTCACGTACTTTAGGAATTGGGGCGGTGATTCCGACGGAATTCGTACGCACCTTGAGTAGTTCTAGAGAGAAATCACTGGGCAGAATTGAAACATGTGTCACCGAACCGTAGCACGAAATATAAATACACCCAATTTGTGTGAAGGTCCCACTGTAAATTTTGCGGAGAAGAGTCGCCGGATGCTGAGATACCGGGATTATTCTACTTAACAACCCCCCTTGTTGAAAACAACCCGGGTTGTTGGATCAAAAAACAATCGCTGCTAATTATAAAGTTTGACCACCCTGGAAGGCAACACATTGAACTGGCAGTCGTACAAACTTGCTCAAATATGAACCTCAGATAGCTTGAGCTGACCTTTTAATTGCACCTGACGGCATCGTTGCAGGGTATCTTGCCGGGGCTCGCCAATCAGGCTGATAGCCAAATTGAAGCACAAAACGAGCAGTTTGAGTGTGTCTACAAATCTTGACCTTTGCCACATTTAAATGTTAATCCATACGACGGAGATGTGCCGAGTGATGGCGGCAGACTCTCCCGAGGCACCTCGGCACGGCTCCGTCCTATGGCGACGTGAGTATTAGTATCGGCTCGGTATCGGCACTCGTCTGAACTCAGCACCCCTTGGCCTGTGTGACGTTTTCTGAGGTGAAATCCTGTTGCATGCGGGGTACCTACCAATCTGTCTCAGACGTATAAATATCCGGGGGTTGTTGAATAGGACTTTGATCCAACAACCCAGGTTGTTTTCAACAAGGGGGGTTGTCAGATAGAATAATCCGAGATACCGGCGGGTTGTTGGATCAATTATTCTATCCAACAACCCCCCCTATTTATAAAGTTTGTCACAGAGTGGTTGCGCTGGAGGGCATCACACCCTACTGGCAGTCTTATAAGCCCATCCAGACAACCACTTGAATGATATTATGGATGCCAGATTGCAGCTCGGCCTTGGGCCATGTTTCAAATTTACCCGCTATTTTTTTTGGGACAACTGCTTGCCGCGTTGTTGCCGGGCACCTCGCCGGACGCCTTGCCGCGCCTTGCCAATTGGACTGATGGCCAGATGATTCACAGTCAAATGAAATTTCTACTTTGGGCTTTACCGCTTAAATGCCAAATGAATGTGGATGGTAGCTTTTGGCTCCATCATCGCCTGGAATAAAGAGGTGGGTTTACCGAGAGGGGTGCCGTTTGTTTCGGATCAGTATCGGCACGCATCCGACGAGCTCGGCATTGCTTGGTCTGTGGTTGAGTATCTGAGTTAGAATCCTTTCTGAAGTAAAATCTGGACTAGCACCAATTCTGTCACAGTAGAGTGGGATGCCCTCCAGCGCAACCACTCTGTGACAAAATTTATAAATAGGGGGGGTTGCTGGATAGAAGAATTGATCCAACAACCCGGATTGTTTTCAACAAGGGGGGTTGTTAAATAGCATAATCCCAGATTCAGGCTTGATGAAAATTTCCAGTAAATTTTCAGCAGCGTGTCCCTCAATGCGGATAGGTCAATCTTAGACGACACACGTTGTGGATTTATGCATGCACTTACATCCCAGTCTACTTATGCGGTAATTCCGAATCGGAAAAGGATTCGGAAAGGAATCCAACCACGTGCCATCAATAACACAGCCTCCGGGTGTAACCGATCACCCCATCAGCAATCTTTTCATCTTCAGGCTTGCTTCAGGCCCACCTCCGACTTTGCCCTCAGGCAACACAAGCTCGCTACCTCCTGCTCACACCACCATGCTTATGAAATGATTCCCTCCACCGTATCGACTTCGAGGAAGAATCCAGGTCGTATGATGTCCTCATTTTGCGAAGTCGTCCTTTAGGCTCTTGGCAAGTCCTCGTTTTGCTTTAGCAAGGCTCTTCAAAAGAACGGCCGCCAGCACAAAGTTCAGTTTTCTCCATGTCTCCGACCACTTTCCGCAACAATATCTGTCTCTAGGCATTCCAGTTTGTTCCCAGAGGCGGAAACCACGGCCGTGATGTGCTGTGTGATTCGCTACTTGAGGAGGCACACGCACGGATATTGTGAGTCTACACTTGAGCTACATGATCCTTCATATGTGACATGAGTGTGCGCATGGCGTCGTGAATGGTAGTGGGTGATGTGGGCACAAGCGCCACAGCGACTTCTAATCACTAATTTCCTTCGAAGACACCCCCCGGTGCGTTCGTAACTTTTGCATCCACCTCTGCTGTCAGACAGCTTCGTTTCAGCATCCATCTTCGCGCTCGTGGTTCCTCTCAGAGTGAGAATTATCTCCCCTTTATTGCAACGTTTGCCCACCCTGCTCAACGCCACTTATATCCAGACTTATCCGTCCAGGTGCCGGCTTCCATCGGTTTCGTCGACGTCATCTCTTCCCTTCGACTCTCAACTCCGCCAAACTCACGGCTACGAACTTCATCATCGTTCGACCTCCGCAAGAGCGGGCTTTCCCCCCGATTTGCTGCCGTGGCTTCCCCATAACGCTTGGCGCCTCACACCTCATCAGCACTGATACCGGGTTATAGTACCGGCCTGGCCGGTCGCCTGTCATTCACTTGCATCTGCCCTTCTCACATTATCTCCTTATCGGAGAGGCCAAGACTCAAGAATCGGCGCACGGAATGCCAATGGTGGGCTATGAGCAGGTATTATTTCAAGGTGTCACCACTGTGGGGATGAACCGCAGCATATGCAACCGCAGCTTCGAATTCTGCAATACACGAATGTATGTCGCAGGCTTTGACATCTGTCTCCTGCTCGGATCGACCCCTCACAATCTTGTAAGTATCTTCCTCCTCGATGATTCACGTGTACTCCTTTCGAAAATTCTGAGGACAGGGAAGCGTACCTATCACACGACCTCGAAATACATCTCCGACATGCCGGAGAATCAGGTACCACTCGTACTGATATCCATGCGGGCTCGTTATCGTCCATGGACCAAGATAGCGCCCCTTCTACGATCTCCGTGTTTGCATATAAGCTCCGAAGCGACGTTGTAGATCCTTGATAACGCCCGCTCCGCATCTTGGACGCGGTCTATTCCCCAGCCACATTTTCATAGTTGTCACTGACCGCTGTACTCATCGACCATGAAAAAGGACCCCCAGCTCGGTGAGAAGGGATCGACCCATTCGGACCTCCTCGATGAGAAGGTCGACCTGGCGGACATCGTTAGTCCTGTAATTTCCTCCTCGCCCCCTCGTCGGCTCATGCATACTCTAGGACGCCGTCGCCCTCGGGACGGAAATTGAGGCTATTCCAGAACACATCCTCGAGGCCTCGGAATATGCTCAAACAATGAGCGCGGACGAAATCGAGGAGACGATACACCTCATTGTTGACGAGGTGCGAAGAGCATGCTCGTATACTCCTGCCACCGTCTAACATACACCGCAGCACGGTGACGACCCCAACTTTCCTCCCGCCGTGATCGAGGCAGCAAGGCGAGTGACCTGAAGCGCTCTCTTATCGTTGAGCTCACCTATCTCAGACGCTACCTTTTCGATGAGGACTTGAAGCAGAATCCACACGAATACCAGCACGTTTATGAAGAGCTCAAAGTCGAGGCCGCCATGATGGTTATTGTGAGTGATATCGTTGCCCATTCCCTCTGCCACTAACTCTACGTAGAACTCTCCCTACGCGGAGGTGCGTGCCGTCGTCTCCAACCACGACGACACCAGTGTTCCCGCTGGGACGTTCCGGGCCTGGGTGATAGGAACAATTTTCGTTGGTGCTGGGTATGTTTATGCTTCAAACCGTCTGGGACCTGTCGCTCAATGATTATCTAGTGGCTTTATCAACCAGTTCTTCAGCATTCGGTGGGTAGCAAACTGTGTTTCGCGCAAGGGCTCATGGCCCTCGTACAAAATACAGATTCCCCGGTATCAACGTCACCTCCAATGTCGCACAAGTCTTAGCCTATCCTGCCGCCAAGCTTCTCGAGTTCCTTCCGAAGACTAAATATACAACTTTCGGATACACTTGGACCCTCAACCCGTGTGTTGATCCCTTTTACTTGACATTCAATTGAACTAATGATGGCGCCTTTTTAAGTGGTACCTTCAATCAAAAGGAGCACATCTTGATCACAGTGAGCGTCCCGTCTTTCTGATGGAATCCGATGAACTCAAATTCGACCGGCAGATCATGGCTAATGTTGGATTTAACACGCCTTATACGTATGTGTCGTGACAGCACTTTCGGTCCGGATCTCCCTGATATTTACTTCCTCTGTAGGAATAATGTGAGCGTGAAGGACACGTTTCGAGTATTACTGATCCCCTCGCTCATCCACAGATTATTTGGGTCCAATATTTGCCGTTGTACTTCAACCAGCCCTGGGCGACCGGATTCGGCTACCAGAGTAAATCTCCAACTAAATCTTAGAATACGAGTATTCATTTCCCGCTACAGTTCTCGTGGCGCTTTCAACTAACTTTATTGGATACGGCTTGGCCGGACTTACCCGTCGCTTCCTCGTGTATCCTGCATCCGCCGTTTGGTACAACAACCTCTCCGTCGGCCATTCCAATCCTTAGGGTGACTCTTTACTTACGATGGCCCTAGATTATCGCCCTGAACAGGGCTTTCCATGCGGAGAAGGAAACCGTTGCGAATGGCTGGAAAATCTCGAGGGTACGCCTCTAGTTAAATGTTGGTATTTCAACTCATTTCCGCATAGATGCGCTGGTTTGTCTACTGCTTCAGCGCTATGTTTGTCTACTTCTGGTTCCCGGAGCGAGTGGATCCCTGTGTGTACAATGACAACTTCCCTAACTCTTCGCAGTTACATCTTCCAGGCCCTGTCATACTTCAACTGGATGACGTGGATCGCACCTAACAATGTCTCCCTGGCGGCAATAACTGGGAGTGTCAGCGGATTAGGTGTGTCTCGCGGTCAGCAGCCCACCGCTACTAGTTTAACCACTCCACCAAGGCTTTAACCCAATTGGGACTTTCGACTGGAACCAACTCACATATGCGGTGGACCCCTTGATTTACCCGTTCTACGTAAGTTTTTCTCCTCCATGGAGCTCGAAGTCTAACTCATCATCCGTCTCGACCAGAGCACGTTCAATGTGAGTTTCTCCTTCTTCGCGTTCAGGTCCACTGCATCTCATATACGTCGATGACCTCCAGACTTTCTTGGGCGTAAGTTTCGTCTAAGAATCGCTGGAACGTAGCTCACCGCATTTCTTCAGACGTTAATTACCTTCCCTATGATTGTGGCACTGTGGTATAGCAACACATGGAACACTGGGTATCTTCCCATCAACTCCAATGTCGGCGATGTCCCTCATTATCGCCTTCTATTGTCTAATTTTTTTCCTTTTAGCACGTCTACGATAACACGGGATCCCTGTATACTGTCTCCAAAGCTGTGGGAAACAACACTCTATTTGACCAAGCGCTCTACGATAATTATTCCCCCGCCTAGTAGGTTTCGCTCCCCGTTTGTGCATTTTCACTCATGCCATCCTAGCCTCGCTGCCGGGAACATTTTGATTTACGGGGTCTTCTGTGAGTACCGTCCTCACCGTGTCTCACGCAGTCTCCCTTATCGCACTTTGCACCGGCTAGTCTCTGTCTACACTGCGACACTCACGCACGCCTTTTTGTACCATCGTCAAGCGATCTTCCACGGCTTCAAGAGCGTCTTTAGCCGGAAAAAGACGTCCGAGATGCATCGGGACGTTCATGTGCGCCTCATGGAAGCGTACAAGGAAGTCCCAGAGTGGCAGTGTGAGTTCTATATTTGCAATCAGACAAGGTTTTTTTGACAGGCTTTCAGATTTTCTGTTCGTTCCTCGTTCACTATGTTTGCTATCGCGGTGCTTTTTGTTCAAATTATTTTTAGGATCCTTGTCGGGGCGATTGCGCTCGGCGCCGCCGGAGTTGGTGTATATCCCACAGAGACCAGTCCCGCCGTGGTTTTATATGGAGGTAAGTCGCCCACCACGTCGATCCACGTGTTTGCTGACTCCTGCACGCAGTTCTATTGGCGGCGATTTTCGTCGTTCCCATTGGAATAATATATGTGCATACCTCCAGTCTTGCTCGTTCCACCATTGCTCATATCCTCTCCAGTCGATCACCAACGTTCAAGTTACCCTGAACGTTCTCGCCGAGCTTTTCGGTGGTCTGTGGTTCCCCGGCAATGCTGTCGCGATGAATTACTTCAAGGTAAAGTGTTTTGTTGATGCGATAGTCCGATTCCTTCACTTTCTGCACTGTTACTTCTTTGATCTCCGCTTCTCTCTCCTTGCCTTGTATCTCATCCCGTCTTTTACATCCAGACATATGGCTACGTTACCACAGGTGACCCAGTCACACTCTTCGATTTGTCCCGAGATCTTAAACAGATTTGACTAGCCCACACCTTGAATTTTGCACAGGATCTCAAGCTTGCGCACTACGTTCATGTGTCTCCCGTCAGTATCCGCGCTCATTCGTCACCCCGATCGTCCTGATTTATTTTCTAGGTCACGACCTTTTGGGCCCAAATCTACGCGACAGTTGTCTCGTCATTCGTCTGCATCGCCATCCTCAATTTCCAGATGACCAAGATCGCCGGCGTCTGCACTCCCGATCAGATAGACCATTTCAGTTGCCCTGGTATCAACACTTTCTTCACGGCTTCTGTCCTTTGGGTACATCTTCCGACTTTCCTTCCGTCGTATGTCTTGACTCAACCTTCTCTAGGGGACACTCGGCCCCAAGCGCATGTTCGGCGCCGGCGGTATCTACAATAGTCTGCTATACTGCTTTTTCATTGGCGCGGTTCTGCCGATCCCCTTTTACCTCCTACGCAAGCGCGTCAAAGTTCTGGAATACTTCCATCTTCCCGTGCTCATTACTGGCGGCTTGATCTGGTGAGTGATTAGCTCAATGATCCTTGCATCTTCTGATGAGTTCGAAAGGGCGCCGGGCACCATGACAAATATATGGCCCGCCGTTCCTGTCGCATATGTGTTCAATGTGTTCATCAAGAAGAGGTACCTCGCTTGGTGGAGTAAATACAACTAGTGCGTCTCCGGATCCTTGCCCTTCCACTGTCCTCACCTCTACATAGTATCACCACCACCGCGTTCTCCGCTGCAATCGCGATCTCCGCCGTTGTCATCTTCTTCGCCTTGGAATGGCCCAATGTTCTGATCAACTGGAGTGGTAACCTCCGTCCCTTCAGCGGCTGCGACGGCAACGCGTGCACTAGGCTGCCCATCCCCGAGTCAGGCACATTTGGCCCGGTAAAGCGTCGTTCTAATGCTCCTTCTCGCCGCTGACGGTATCGCCCAGGTTGTCGGCCAGTTCCATTAGCTTGGAATCACAACGCCTTTGTGCTATGTAGGATATATGATTGACTGACGAATGAAATTCAATGAAAGCCGATGTTATTTCTTGCATTTGGGTGGACATGTCGATTCGACAACGTCATCAAAATCATCGACGGCAATCAATTCTGCGGCTCAGTCACGCATGCCGACTTGATCCCGACACTAAAATCGAGACAGTTTCGTCCATCGCCTAGAACAATGCACGTCGGTGAGGTCAATTTTGAGGAGTAGACGGAGCAGCTGCGATGCACGCGATCACGTGCCGTGAATGTGAGGTCAGCCTGAGCATGGAACGCTCGGGGCTCACGACGGCGAACGTTCGGCATTCCATAAGCCGCAAGGCCTCCAGTCCAGTGCGGACTTCGGGAATAGATCCCACATTAACATTCGACGATTCTGCACAGCCGAGCAGCCGGAGAATGTGGCCGCAGTTGGTGCATCGTTGGATGCGGCACGCGCCAGTCGAATTGCCCAACTCCGAGCTTAACAAGATAATGCCGAAGTGATGGCAGTCGGCATCTTCCAATTGGCGAGTTTTCTCGATTGGAAGCAGCGCGCGACTCCGTTCCACCTTCTCTGTCATTGTGCCAGATATTCGAAGAATTGTTTATTGCTTGTTGGATCAGAAACTACCGGATATTATGCTCCTACGATTCTGGCACAATTAGAAGTTTGACTTCGACGTCGAATGGATGGGAGGTTGATGTCAGAGAAGGGAAGGAAGAACTATAAGACCGTGAATTCCCACGATATGCGGAGACAATGGAGGCTGTTCGTGGAGAATTTTCGCAGTCCCCAGAATGCGTTGAAGGTTGGACAGAGTCGTCAGTTTCCAGCTGGATTCTGCTGGAAAGAGATTAGCTGCGAAGCCTAAAATGTAAAATTGCTCAGTTGGTCTGCGACGGGCTAGGATATTTCGCCGCGTCCGCCGCATACGCGCCGCGTCACTGCCGCGTCCGCCGCGGACACCGCCGCGTCCTTCCACACGACCGCCGCGTCCTTCCACATGTCCGCCGCATCCCATCTTAGGAGCACCGCGTCCTCGAACTTCAACGCCGCGCACCGCCGCTGTCCGATTGACCACCAACAGACAGGTCTAGTTTACCCTCACTGTTATACAACCAGCTCAACCACCACATTAGCAACGATGTTTGGCCGTTGCCGCTGTACTGCTGGATACCAGTACATTTTAACTGGCACTGGGAGTCGCTGTTCCAACCTCCACTCCCGCCGTTGAATTGATCTCTATGCCTGACGCCGCGTTAGTTGTTCCGCGCCGATCTGACCGTTGAAGCCGCCTACGCCGATCAAACCCTCCTAGAATATGTATACAGGTCAGATAATCCTGTACACCCAACCCATAGATTGAAATCCGCCTCGTAGGTCGTTCACGATCAGATTGGGTGCACAGCCACTTGTTCGAAACGCAAGAAATGAATCGACAGCGACTCCCAGAATGGGTTTTTGGGAAACATGTCCTGGGGAAATGTATGGCGTACACCTTCTCAAATATCTGACCCAAAAGCCACAGATCAAGCCGTGTGTGAATATTTTTCATATTTAATACCAACACATTATGCAGAAATTTGCAGTTTCCGCGGAGATCCTCACTTCATTTTGGTCACATTATTGTATAGTATCGCCATATTAGACAGGATGCGCAAAGTGCGCATGAGATCCCCGTGAGTCAAAAGGACAACAACCTTCAATGAAATTGGAGGACTTGCACAGACATATAATCAATTCTTCCAAAATAATCTGCGCTGAAAATGTAGCTATTAAAATTATTTTGTTAGTGCAGATCTCAAAAGATCAGCCACACTTGAATGCAAGTACGAGAGTGAGGTGGCACGGACTATATAGTGTAATAATGATCTTTGGGTCTTGAATGGTCTCGGTGATTTTACATTTGGATCGTACTGAAGTATTCCCGCCTTTTTTTTGAGTAAAATATGGCCTCTTCACAGTTCGAACACCCAATGAGGGCCTATTGGTTAATATGACCATACTAGACAAGAATTCGACGAAAATGCAATGAGGTTCTCCGTGGAGACCGCAAATCTCTACATTGTGTATTGGCATTAACCGGCAAAGGCTTGACACACGGCTTGATCTTTGGCTTGTGAATCGGATATTTAAGCAGGTGTATGCTATACAGTGCTTCAGGACATGTTTCTCGAAAACTCATCCTGGGAGTCCCTCTCGATTCATTCGTTGAGTCTTGAACAAGTGGCTGTGCAAGCACTCTGATCGTGAACAACGTTGAGGCCATACGGGGCCCAATTTATGTCTATGGATTGTGTGTACAGGACTACCTGAGTTGCATACATATTCTAGTACATTTGTGACGGCTTGGGCGATGACAACGGCCAGATCGGCGCGGAACTAATCACGCGGCGCCATCGTGTACTTTGCCGCGTCACGCCGCACGTCTCTCAACCTCCATATTTCTATCCACATTGCACACTCGGCAGATTATAAACACAAGTGCTTTCAAAATCTCGATTTTTGGGTCTTAAAGCATCAGGGAGCGGTGCCGGCAGGAGTGCCTTCCTTACCACCGCGCGGCATTTTACACTCCGCCGCTCTGCGCCGTTCAGCATTCCCAGGAATCATTTCGAACGGAATTATATATACTAATCCTTACAGAGGATGTATCTTCTACAGTGTGTATTGAGAAAACTACGGCGCGAATACGTTTCGCGCGCAAAACATGTTGGTTTCCTCAAAAAAGGCAATTTGGCCAACTGTTTTGAAAACCAATAAGCTTGGCTGCGTCGCCGTGTACCGTTCTCAGCGCGGGATTCAGTTGAATCAGGGAGAATACGTGATGTAATAAAGATTTGGAGCCACGAAATGATGTGTGCGGACCCGTAGACCATTCTCTGGTCTTGGTGATTTTACATTTGAATCGTACCTAAGCGTTCCCGCGTTTTTTTTTTGGCGAAATGTGACAGCACCACATTTCTAACATTCAATGAGGGCCTACCGTTTAATATGACGATACTACACAATAATTTGACCAAAATGAAGTGAGGATCTCCGCGGAAACCGCAAATTTCTGCATAATGTGTTGGTATTAAATATCAAAAATATTCACACACGACTTGATCTGTGAATTTTGGGTCGGATGTTTGAGAAGGTGTACGCCATACATTTCCCCTGGACATGTTTCCTGAAAACCCATTCTGGGAGTCGCTGTCGATTCATTCCTTGCGTTTCGAACAAGTGGCTGTGCACCCAATCTGATCGTGAACAGCGTCGAGGACCTACGGGGGCAGATTTCAATCTATGTGTTGCGTGTACAGGACTATCTGACCTATATACATATTCTAGGAGGTTTTTGTCGGCTTGCGCGACTTCAACGGTCAGATCGGCGCGGAACAACTAACGTGGCGCCATCGGGTACTTCGCCGCGCCGCGCCGCGCATCTCTCAAGCTCCATATTTTTATCCAGATTGCACACTCAGTAAATACTTAACACAATGGCTTTCAAAATCTCATTTTTTGGGTCCTGAAGCACTTGCTAGCGGCGCCGGCAGGAGTCACTTCCTTACCACCGCGGCGGAATTTTACACTCTGCCGCTCCGCGCCGTTCAGCTTGCCAAGGCATCATTTCAAACTAATTTATACGTACCGATTCTTCCAGACGACGTAGCCTCCATCATCTCAATCTGTCTTTGCAATCGAGGGCAGATATCTAATAGGATGAACTTCCTAACCGTCGCGGTAATTTACGGTACACCTCCTGTAAATCTTCCTGTTCACAACTGTACAAAAAACTGTACAAAAATTTCTGTGCTGTAATTACTTGTCGCAAAAAATATGTCCGAGGATGTCTTGTGGATGTTTTCCCCACAGTCATTCCCGAAGTCACTCTCGATTTATTTCCAACAGGTGGCTGTGTAACCAGCCAACCATCGAATTAACGTTGAGGTCATACGGGGGCGAGTTTCAATTTTTAGGTTAGGTGTAGGCGACTAACCGAATTGTGTACATATTCTACGAAGTTTTTGTGAGCTTGAGTGGTTTCAACGGCCAGATCGGCGCGGAAGCACTGATGCGGCGCCGTCGTGCACTTCGCCGCGTCCCGCCGCATGGCTATGAAAGTCGTCCTCGTCATGCGGCTTGACTTTACAGACCCGAGATTATTGCCAACCCCCATGGCGTATGTATTTCAGGCACGCAACATGGTGTGTCCAGAAGGCATGGAAGTTCATGTTGTGTTTGGAAAAGATTTGGTTTCGAAGAGTATTGTGGACGACGGTGAAGAAAGCAATTGAACACTGGACAATGTTCATGAAGGAATTGGCGAAATATGAATCAAATAAGTGTTGGATGATGGACTTGGGGTGGTGCCGCGGGACCGCCGCGTCGAGTGTGATGTGCGCCGCGTCGAGTATGGTGAGCACCGCGTCGTGTATTGTGAGCGCCGCGTCATGTGTCTGACACGCCGCGTCCCTCATGTTGGAGCGCCGCATACCGCCGCGTCCGAGAGGAGGGACGCGGCGAAGTTACCAGGCACTTCGCCGCGTCCGCCGCATCATCGCCGCGTCCCGCCGCGTGACCGCCGCGTCCAATTTTGACTAAATGGTGTCAAGCACGACGTACGTGTAAATAACTTAACCACTTTATTGGCTATCCTACACCCATACATGGGAGCTACATAGCCTGCTTATTACGGGGTAGCTACGGTCTCCAGAACGTGCGCACGGCGGTCGCCAATTTTGGACCGCCGCGTCAACCGCCGCGGCAGCGCCGCGTCACCGCCGCGCCCACTTGACGCGGCGAATTATCTTTGCCCGTCTGCGACGAGGTAGCCGTCTTCAGGGTATAAAAGCAGGTCGGAAGGACGGTGAAAGCGCGGTTGAGGGAAGTCGGGGCAGAGGTCTTGAGCATCCGGGGCATCTGAGGGAGCGCCCGGCGCGATCTGGCACTTCCTTCTCGCGAGATAATACGCGGACATTAGTTGCTGGTATTCGCCCTGCAAATGAGTCTTCTTCGCATGCAGATAAACTCGAACCAGTCCGTAGTGCGACAAGGTCGGCTACTACATAAAGGCAAGTCAGATGTCGGCTTTGTGTCGGCTTGTGGAAAGGGTGGGGCAATATTTTTTTCGTGAATTTACGGCTGTTTTTTTTAAGTCGGCACAGACTTGTGCGGCGGCGCTGGGGACGGTATTGATCGCTGTTGATGGCGCGACGGCGCGCGCGCCATCTTCGATGGCAACGCTCAGCGATATCAAAGATATCTCTTAGATATCGCTAATTACTGTAATAGCTATGTACTTAGGCGTAATTAACGACTGCTCGCGATATCTCTCGAACGACTTCAATTAGTGGTGGATAAGAACCACTTCTCCACCTCTTACTACAGTGGTTTTGTGGTCTTTATAGGTATCCTGGAACCCCAGTTCAATTTTTTTCTAATTGGTAATTATTATTTTTCTCTTTTTTTTTTTTTTTTGCAGTGCTCATCTTCAAGGTCTGGGGTCAACTATCTGAGTCGCTGAAGCTGTTATCCCGAGGCATGGGTATACGTGAGCTGTGTTAACGCCTCGAGGCTGTATATGAACGTAACAGAGCCCATGTTGCCGTCTTGCGAAAGATGAGCTTAGAAAAGCGTCCTATTTTTGCCGCTCCCCAGAGATTGGCTTGTTTCAATAAATTAAGTCGTTAACGTTCACCGCTGACAGATGGCAGCGGGATTTAGTGCCCAGCCATTAGGAAGCGGGACAAAGGACGACTTGCTTGAACTGTGCAATCCTGGCAAAGAAGGAGGCCTAATTCTCGCCCCAGATTTGCCCCCAGATTCAATCTAGATTCACTTCATAGATAGGCGCCCAACAGGCGCCGCCTGTTCGTGATTCCGATGTTCAATGAAGGCACAAGAAAATAAGATTTAGTGGACAGTAGGTGTAGAAGGCTCGCGTCGGGACGCGGCGAAAGTTGGGGCAACAAGGCGGGAACAGTCGGCTTCCGATATAGACAAGAATCGGCTGCCGTAGGCTAGCTACAACTTCAAGTTATGCCGCTCAACAACCGCTATGAGTAAAATCTACCCGCGACACGCCGCAACACACGGACATGTGGAAATTTTCCGCGGTCATCATTCAGCTCTCCCTTGACTTGGTCTCTACATATTCCTTTGATTCAGATATTTCTGTCAAAAAATTCTGGCTGCGGAAGAAGAGGAAGGAACTCTGGCTCGTCTTCAGACCTACCGCAAACACACATCTGCGGCAATATATGAAGTCCTAAGCGCTCTATCATGATCAGGAACTCGGATCTTGGCTGATTGACAATACGCTGATGGAAATAGACGCCTTAAGTTCTTTATATAAGGGTGGGCAACAGAAGCACTGGAGATCCTATCTACATCTATGAAGAACATCCTTCTTACCGGGATGGTCGCCTTTCTGGCGACTGCTGTGGCCTCCGGGGCGCATAATTCGACAGACTCGGACGAAGACTGTGTGATCAATGCGTGGGTTCGTGCCGAAGACCTGGCCCCAGATCATGTCTCTCACGGTGCGTGGCGCTGAATTCAGCTCCAATAGTATTAACCTGGCCCCCTGTAGGTGAACTGCGTATCAAGGTGAAACAAGCATACTGCGCCAATCGAATCGCGTCTGTGGCTCTACGCCTGCAGCTCGACGAGTTCAGCGAAGTCAAGTACCTGCGGCACGGGGCAGTCATCCCTGAGATCCAAAAATCCCACAATCAAAACGCGCCGGATGATTTTTTTACTCCTCTGGACGGTACCTCCAACAGTACCGTCTATGATTATGGACCGTACGATAGGGCGTTGAGCGACGCTGGCTTGTGGGAAGTCAAGGCGGAAGAACGCATCGCTTGGTCTACGGAGGCCGTACTCTTCGAAAACAACCCAGGTATACATTTTCTCCTCCACCATCGCAGGTTAGTGGAGACATTGTGCAGATTTTTCGCAGGCGATGGTCGCGCCCTTCATTGTGGCCTCACCGGCCGTCAATTACCCTCCATCTGTTTACAACCGCCGTGGTGCCATTGTGACCGCCCTCCCCGTCAAGAGGCACGCATACAGCGTACTCGGATATCGTTACACCGCGGTAAATTACTATGTCCCGTTCCCCAGTCCGACCCGCCTACTATATACCTTTAGGTTGTTAATTTCACCGATGGCCGGAGCGTTGACGTACCGGCGGGACACACAAATTTTGCCCCGACGTCGCCGGAACCCTCGCGAAAAATACCATTCACCTGGAATGTAACATTTACCAATAATTTCGGATGCGAGGAACTGCCGAGCACACACCTGGATGACGTTCGAAGATGCGTTCCCGAAGAGCTCCGCTCTCTGTTCGTCGCGGAGGTGACCCTCCCGGATGGGAATGTTGTAGAACGCGGTCGAGCTTTTTCTTCCCCTGCGCTAGACACCAATCTGATGGATCCCTTGTTCAGGTCAATTATTGAAAGGGAGAGTAACCGTTCATTCGACAAACGGGTCCACAGAAATGTCCGATATTGTCGCCACGTTCGCCACGACCAACGATAATCGGTGGGCCATGCAACAAGCCGAAACCGGCGGTGACCGGGATTACCGCAAGTTATTATGCGAAGAGTCCAGAACTAGAGGGGTAGTATCGGCCGACGCCTTCCCCTCGATCTTTCAGATGGACACCGACCTCCATGATTCCTCTACTCACGGCCGCCTTTCCACCGACGAACCCTACATGGATTTTGAGCTTGAAATCCAACCCTCAGCCGCCCCCAGCTTTCCATCCTATTACAGTTCAGGAGAGGCTTCTCTAGAACTGTCGCTCGGGGTCTTGTACTCGGAGGATGCCTCCGTATGCATCGGCGGCGAAAAATACAGCAGCACTTTCTTGGACGCGCAGAAAGCTGAACAGACAGCAGCTGAGGCCGCACGGAACGAAGAAAATCTGTGGAATTCACATACCCCAGTGGGCCAGCGCTTCGAGCCCGACAAGCCAGGAATCGACTACCGCCGCAGGTTGAAAATCGTAGCCACTGTGCCGCTCGTTGTCTTGGGCGACGTATCCGCGCGCCCGGTGGAGCACTACCTACATCCCGGGCTGCCGTCACCGTTCATTCTCGCGGCGCAGGCAGACTCGGACCCGGTGTTCCCCATACCCCAACCTGAAATTATCGAGGAGCCCTTCGAGAATACGTCCGCGCGCCTCATGCGGTCCGAAGGCACGCACGACCCGACCCCACCTCCGAACCGGTCCAGATTCGGCTTCGGACGTATCTTGAACATGCAGTATCCCCGCGATACCCCAGACCCCGCCAACCATTATCGGACAGGACCGTATGCGGGCCTACTCTGGAAGAAAAAGGTCATGGCCGCGGAGAGGGGTCTTTTGCCAGTGCCGGCAGCAGAAGTGGCTCAAGTTGAAGATAACGGCCAACAGGGCTTTGTCGTAGCACCGTAGGTAATTTGCGTCTCGTGTCTTTTACTTAGGGTAAGGGTTGAGCGTCTTAGGTCCCGAATGATGCGGTACCCTATGACAAGTGGCCAGCGGGAAAAATACAGCTGAGGAACATAAACCGCGAGGTGCAGGGAGGAGGCGGTCACGACGAGCGGCGCGTTTCTGGGACTGTATATACATGTATTCCCGGGAGAATGGCTCGGCGTGAATCCGCTCGCTGTGTAATGATTGCGAGCAGGGTGTTGTGCTAGAGCGCGTCACAGCAGAAGACTAATGCCGCGCAGGGGAGGACGATGTCAGGGACAGGAAGGGTCCCGGGTAGAAGAAGGCGAGGAACAGGAAAAAGTTGGAGACGCACGGTGAGCATGACTCCTTCCGCCACAACGATCTCGCCGCCGCGGGGGATAGCACTCTAGACAGTATTACGTCAGTGTGGAACGAAGTTGGATGAAAGTGGGAAGGGCCGGGCCATGTCGAGGGAAGGATGTGGATGGAAGGGCTTACAGAGAAGAGAGCGTGGCTCCGTGATGTGCACGATTCCGCGGCTCCACTGGGGGAGAAATTGATGGTACAGGAACCTGCAGAAAGAGAGGCGGAGCAGACGGGAGGGAGTCTGTAGATGCACGGGTTTCCAGGTGGGTATACGTGAGGAAGGGGAGGGAATTTTGTGCAGGATTCCCCACTAGTACGGTGCGGAGCATGATCTCCGGAAAACTCGGATCGTGGTGGCATGCACTGGACACGGAGTCCTGGAGGGGATCGATATTGACATCGGTAAATAATAAATAAATAAGCGTGCCAGCGTACCTACGTATCAGCCCTCAGAGTCAGAACCCTGCTCCATCGTCGTCGGTCGACGCAAGTCCGCCGGCCTGGAGAGGCAGGACCTTCCGTTGTCTTGGCATACAGATTTTACGGCCTGGAAGGAGGGGTGAGCTGGAGAAGGGGTGGAATAGTTCAGCGCCAGCACCTCGCCCACACGACGATCGCGAAAGTTTGGAAGATGGAGAGACGAAAGCGCTATGCAGACGAACCGTGACTGGCACACGTGGTGTGCCGGCAATCGCCGATTTTTCAAACTCCGATCCCTCCTTTGCTTTGCACCCCCATCTCGCTCTCTTTCTCTATCCCAGATCTGTGGTGTTTTTTTTTTTGCCTCCAGACCCGTCATATTCAAAGGTTCGAGCACACTACAAATGATGTATCCGTGGTCTCCAAATTCCAGCGGCTCTGTCAGCGCATGGGAACCGATTCGAGATTTCAGAGAAAATCTTCAATCAACGGATCTTCGCTGGCATATCGGAGCAGTTATCTCTCGCGTTTCGCTTTCCTGGCTCCATTCCCACTTGTGCTCAAACATGATTGCTCTTACCTCAATTGGTCCCTAATACTGCGGCGGCAATTTTGCGACGACCTGTGGCAGTATTAGTATTATTCTCCTCCAAAATGCACATGTTTCTTTTCCAGGATTCTCTCTGCGCTGGCGGAACTTGTCTGTATTGAGCTTTTCTCTGCCGAAATCTGATCCAACGTCGACTCAAATGTGGCAGATAATTCTCGAATGACGGGACCAAATTCTTGCACGGGTTTTGGTTCTACCCACTCAGTCCGTGATGTTCTGTGTATTGTTTCGGAACGGAAATTTTCAAGGCATGTTAAAAGCACAGATCACTCCGAAAATCCTTCGAGTCATCCCGACAGATCCCAGCCTTCATTCATGAAAGGGAAGCGATCGACCACCTTGCCATTCTGCAGGATCTCCAACCCCGTCACTCGAATTGATGGTCTGTCTCCGCCTCGCCGCCCAGTGTATCGGCCCATCAAGGCCTTCACGCGCTTACGGATCGCAGTGCTGCCCAGCCACTCGTCGAAAAATTCGATCTAGGCGCCTTTTCGGAGACCCCAGTAAATCGATATATGCGTCTCATTGACCGCACAGCGAATGCGTATCCTGGGGCGGGTGCGACGGTGAGAACTGGAGGTGAAGGCACTGTGGGGTCGGAGAGTACGCACCAGTCGTTCAGCTTTACCACGATCTCTTTGAAGCGATTACGTTCCGGGGCGTCTTCGTCCGCGAGTCGGATCGCAACCCAATGGTTATAATGCTGTATCCCGCACTCCTCCAACACGAAGGGCTCCATCCCCCCCCCAACCTTCTCCAGCCGGGCAAGCAGTTCGTGTAGTCAACCTGCGCGATGTGGAAGGCGGGGAAGACGGTGACGTGCGCGGGACCATGTCCCGGGTACAAATCGCTGCGGAGCTTGTTCATTCAGGTGAGTGCGCGGTCGCCAGCCAGGGTGAATTGGATGGTAAGCCCGTTGTATGTGAGGTGGTGCGTGGACATGCTGTTGGGTACTTGCCTGCCGTGTGGCCCTTATCGCCCCAACCTCACTTTGATATACGCACGATTCCATGTAGAAGGCTTCCACAATGCGCAGCCGCCTGGTCCCGTTCCTTATCCTCGTAGCATGCAGACGCGATGTACTGTAGTACGGACCCCTGCTGTTTCTCAACGGGACCGCGGGGCAGGAAATACCTACCTTCCTTTTATTTCCTTTGAGACATGTACTCACTTTCCCGGGTGGAAATTCCCTGGTCGGTCTTCGCCCCGGATCTCATTTCTTGGACGGCGGAAGATCATTTACTTGTTATTGCGCAATGTGGAATCTGCCTTTTGGTTATCTGTACCGTGCCGTCGCAGCCGTCCACATTCATCGTCGGGAGCGACAGGGGCCGGTCTATTTCAGTCGCAAATTGAATCCGCGGCTCCTTGAAAGCGGATAAATTGGTTTCCTTTGCGGATCAGCTGAAACTTCCGGGAGAAATGGATCCACATCCACCCCGTATAAATACGTGGAACAACAGCGCAATTGTAACGGTAACCCACCCTCCTCCCTCACAATGCATCTGTCTGCGCTCGTCACTCTATCCTGCGTTTTCAGCCTCGGCGCTTCTCAAATCATAACCGTACAAAATCTTTGTCTCCCAGCAGGAGGGTACACTCTGTGCCAGAATCTCTGGGGTGAAGGTATGTCGAACTCGCTTTGTCCGCTGTGCAAGTATCCTGAATTCTGATGCTTTTCAGCTGCCGGCGTGGGCTCGCAAAATTCAACCCTCACAAGTTCATCGACCCAGAGCGTCTCCTGGGCTACCAGCTATACCTGGGCTAATAACCCTAACAATGTCAAGAGCTGTATGTGTGCACCCTCACGAATTCAGGTGTCGAAATATAACGGGCAATGAAATACAGACGCCAATGTGGAATCACTTAAGGCTAAAGGTGTCCAGGTTGAAAATTCCGTTCCTCTCGTTTGGTATTCCTCCTCATTCTGGTGTTGACAGTTGTCGAATATCGCATCAGCGCCGACGTCCTGGAGCTGGAACTATGCAACCCAATCTTCCGGAGTTCGAGCAGATGTCGCGTAAATATTAAACTTCATGGGTCACCGAGTTCACTCATCATATATGTACTAGGTATGATATATGGCTTGGACAAGGGAGTTCAGGGAGGCCAGCATCGGCAGCTTCATCTTATGAAATGTAAGGACATCCTTTCAGAGTGGACATTCTACTCAATCAATTTCAGTATGATCTGGCTTTCTGAAATCGGAGGGTGTGTTCTATTCTTCAAAAGTTTAAAGTCGCAGCGCATATATAACTTTCTTTTTCCAGAATGCAGCCCACTGGCTCTCAAATCACGACAGGCATTAGCATTGCAGGTCAAACATGGAACCTTTGGAAGGCATTTATCGCACCTAATTTGTTGTGTCCCTCCGGCTCACCAATTCTGCGCAGGGTCCGGACACGAACTGGGAAGTTTTCTCCTTTGTCAGCGCCGGGAGAACCCTCAATTCATTCAACGTTGATCTGAACGCTTTTTTTAGTGAGTGCAACTGTATTTCATTGTCGAAAATATTTCCTGACCGTATTCGCAACGTTCAGCGTACCTCATTTCAGAACAAGGCGTCGCGGCGACTCAGGTGAGTACTTCTCGTGTTCTTCATTCTATGCTATTCTTTATTGACCAATATATCACAGTATCTTCAAGTGATTCAAGCGGGGACAGAAGCTGTCCTCGGCAGTGCGAATGTTGTTACTAGCTCTTACAGCGTATCTATTGTTCCCGGTGCCTCGAGCTCCCAATCAAGCTCGGCTCAATCTTCCAGCGCACGCTCTAGTTCGGCGACACAGTCCAGCTCGACCGTGGCGTCGTCCTCCGCGGGTCATTCCAGTTCCGCCGCCTCCTCTTCGCCATCCTCGTCCGCTCATTTCAGTTCTGCCGCCTCCTCTTCGCCATCTTCGTCCGCTCACTCCAGCTCGTCGACTCCGGCATCCTCGAGTGCCCACTCTAGCTCGACGGGGGCGTCATCTTCCGCTCCTCCCTCGAGCTCAGCAGTTGCGTCCTCTTCCGCTGCCCATTCGTCCTCCGCGGAGCACTCCAGTTCGGCTGCCTCCTCCTCGGCATCCTCGTCTGCACACTCCAGCTCCTCAACTTCGGCATCCTCGAGCGCTCACTCCAGCTCTGCCGCCTCCTCCTCGGCATCCTCGTCCGCTCACTCCAGCTCCTCAACTTCGGCATCCTCGAGCGTCAGTTCCGCCGCCTCCTCTTCGCCATCCTCGTCCGCTCACTCCAGCTCATCGACTTCGGCATCCTCGAGCGCCCACTCTAGCTCGACATCTTCCGCTCCTTCGTCGGGCGCAGCTGTTGCGTCTTCCTCCGCTGCGCATTCCAGTTCGACCACCTCATCCTCGTCCACTGCGCCGCACGCCAGTTCCAGCTCCTTGTCGTCGCAGTAAAGTTATACTCACAGATTCTTTGTTCAATGCAATACATAACCCAGTAGATGGAGGAAATTGCCAACGTTCGACATATTTGAGCAGACTCCGTCAGAAATTAGGCCACCTGTGATTTCAACCCTGGTGCGCCAAATCAGCCATGTCTCGCAATGGCGCGGTGATTGACCATGAAAGCGGCTGAAAGGCCTGTGATAAAAGCACATGTAAGTAAAAAAAGGATGAAGAATGCGTGTGTCCGGTGCCTACTGATGTGAACCTCGATAATGGCGAGCATTGAGAGTTCCAAGCGGAGGAGTCAAAGTCCCCAAGCACACATCGAGGCAACAGCTCCGTGAACCTTGGGGGTGGGCTCATTGATTCCGACTAACATAGATGTTAACTCAATCAGGAAATGCGCGTTACACTGGCAGCGTTGGCTCGGTGTTTTATGGCGCACCTATGTAAATCCAGTGGGAAAGTATGGATCAATTCACTGGAAGTGGGTGCCCGCGCGCCTCGGCTGCGGGTCCGCGCGCTTCCAGCGGGCCATGATAATCCTGAGTTGGTTTCGATTAAATCAGCCCTGATAAATAGCCGGCGGAGGGGAAGGAAGCGGCGTACAAGAGAGCGCATACGACGCTACGAGTGCACCGCTGGAAGTGAGATTCAGAAAAGAACAATAGGCTGTACGAAAAGAGGGACATCAGGTTGAAGACAGAAATCGTGTGCTTGGTCGTAAGCTTATGTAATGACCCTTGGCATCTTCGGCCTCGCGCGCCCTGCATCAAAAAATTGATAGTGGGAAAAGCTGCACGAAAAGAATTCCGGCAAATAAAGTCATCATGATGAAAGCGGTGGATCTGGATTGCTTTGCGCAGTGGGAAGTCAAAAGGCCGAGAACTTGAAGCTTGAGGGGAGTTTAATCCAGCAACTAGTTTTCTTGTTGCCAGATAGACCCCGAGAACAAACATGTTAGGCCAATGTTAGGCCTGATCGGGTGCTCTGCCTAGCGAGTCAGACCCTACCAGAATCAAAGCAGATGTGGTCGAAATAGTACAGTACATGGTAAAGTATCCGGGCCAAGATTCGGGCAGAAACGAAAGTGTTCGGGCAGAGAGGGAAACGGGTCAAGCGGCAACCTCCGAGTCGTGGAACATAGAGACCGGAAGAACAGGGGAGTGTGCGTTCAGAATCGCTTGACCAAAGCCGGACGCTCGAGAGGCATGGCGGTTAGAGAAAGAAACGCGGCTGCCGAACAGTCACAATCAGGTCACGAATGCGGGTGGCTGTGTTGTTGATCCGGTCTCTCTTGCTTTCCACATCGCAACATCGTCGCGCACCACGGTCTCTGCATTCACTCATCCACTCTGACTACTCCACTTCTATCTTTAAAGAATCATTTCCGAAGCTCGAGCTTTCTTATAGACATATCCACTCGCGTTTTGGCCCCGTCGACATGTCCAGCCGGCTGCCGCGGCGCGCGCTGCATGGCGACAACACCATTTCATCATCCCAACCCCGTTTGACGCGCCAAAACTAGCTGGAATTCATTCCAGAAACGTTCCTTGATCTCTCTGCAATGCCCTTCGCACGCTTGTTACTCCAATTGCGCAAAATTTAATGATGGCCACGCTGACCTCAATTCTCAACAGATTCCCTTACAGTAATAACTTATACCAGGCACTGAAAGGACCCCTGATTATCCATAGGTAGGTCTGATCTGGAGTCCGGACAAAAATTTGGATGTGAACGGTGTAGGTCAGGGTGGAGTCCGGACAAATTGAGGGTCGGCGTGGAAGACCTCTGATCGAACATCCGGACGCTGGTCCACGGTGAGCGGAGGTCAGATCAGAGTCCGGACAGGGTATCCTTACTCATATCCCTCAATGTGTGGTTAGTGTAGTGGTTCTTCATTCACTATAATGTGATGTTGGTGTCCCTGTGTTCTCTTGTTCAGTCCCTTCAGAGGCTGATTAGTTTTCTTTTAGCTAACAAGTCTTTTTATAAAATGATCTGCCCTCGGCGCGTCATTTCTGAATCAAATGGGACGTAAAATCTACGAAGGCTAAATATGTGTGTTCCTTAATATCTCTGAGCCACTCCGCAAACACTTCTGCGGAAGTTCTGCCTAGTAAACACCAAATTCAAGGAGCGGGTATGGACCAGGACACCATCCACATTGGCAACAGCCTTCTGAATGTAGAGGAGGAGGACGAGGACAATGTCTAGTCATATAATGGGATTTTTTGCGATTTTTTGGGGTGAATTTGAGGTCAGAGGCAAAGTCCGGACAAAAATCGACCAACGCGGTGACCAGACGCAAAATCCGGACAAAAATTACAAACTGGGCACAACCCAAAGTCCGGACAATTTTTTTTTTTGGGTCAATTTGAGATCTGACCTACCTACGGACAATCAGGGGTCCTGCACTGAAACAAGCAAATAAATTACATCACACGTGACCGCGTACACACCTACATATTCCCAGTTGCCACCCGATTTCTTCTGGGCTGAGACAAGAGGAAGGATACTGTTATGGTCCAATAACAATATCCTTCCTCTTGTCTCAGCCTATGAGAGCGCAGGTCTATTTATTTTTGGGAACCGTGAGTTATTCTGACCTCGCCGCGGATGATCAGTTTTCACGCTCACAGCAGCATATAAGGCGCAGGGACTTGTATACACCCACACTTGATCCACACCAACTCCAATGGCCTCACCGACCTCCGAAAAAGGCCGTGTATCGATGGCCGACCACCTGAGACCTGACGTCGAGCAAGGCGCTGTGATATCTACCTCAGAAGGCGCAGCGAATAGGTCCGGGATAGCCAATCCGGCGCCTATGTGGGTCACTTGGCTCCAGGAGATAACTGGCTCAAGTTAGCATCCCCAGGGGCCTGTTCGCGTTCGCAACGTCGACTTTTATACTCTCGATGTATACTGTCGGGGCGCGGAGCATCACAGTCCCCAACGTCGTGGTGGGCATGGCCATCTTCTCAGGCGGGCTCACCCAAGTTCTCGCGAGCGCATGGGAAATCTCGCGCGGCAATGCTTTCGGTGGGACTGGTGCGTAATACCGTTCCTACTTACGGCTCCAGCCCACCCACCCGTCTCCCAGTTTTCGCCTCGTACGGCTCTTTCTGGATGTCCTACGGAACGATATACATCCCTGCGTCCGGTATCATAGCGGCATACAGCGACCCCACAGAGTTAGCCAACGCCCTGGGAATCTATATCATCACCTGGTGCATGGTGACATTCTTCTTCCTGTGCGATTTATTCTATCTCTCTGCCATTTTGTGTCCCGCTGACCATCGACTCATCAGGCTTCTCGTCATCCGTGCGAACATAGCGTACACATCGCTTCTGTCGATCTTTTGCGTCGCGCTCGCGTGCCTCTCTGCCGCACAGTTCACCCAGAGCCTCATGTGCGTTTCCGTTGCCGCATCCATCCAGCCCCAATTCAATACCTCTTTCCATTAACAAACGTGTTTGTTGTTGTCCTAGGCTGACCAAGGCCGGCGGCGTCTTCCTCGTCATCGGAGCGCTCATCGCATACTACATCGCCCTGAGTGAGCTGCTAGCCTCCGAGCGCCGCGCCGTCTTCCGCCTCCCGCTCGGGATCTGGCGGTAGTATGTACAATCTCGAACACGAATCATATGTATCACCAGTTTTCCTCATGTGAATAAGTTTTCGGAATGGGATGCTTTTTTTCCCATGCGCGCCGGGCACAGTTCGGTCACAGTTGGACGGTACACCACGATCCGAGTTTGAAATTCCAGAAAATTGTTATCCAAACCCGCGGGCACTTGATTCACAGCGGCGGTCTCTAGCTTAATCCGTCGCCAAATTCCTCAATAATATATATATACCCCCACTGCAATTGTCACCGTCCCCCTTCGTCCCTGAAACCTCAAATTCCACGAGTGGCAACTCGTTCCGAGATCAAGCGCCATCCTGCCTGTTCTACCCGCGGATCCACGCTGCGCGACCTCCAGATAAATCCTCAAAGCCTGCCGGGTCCAAGCACGCATCTCATGCGTGGTCGGCGCGTCCCTCTCTGCCTGAAATCGTGCAACCGCTGCTTCATCCGAGCATCCGTCCAGCAGAGTTCCGTCAATAGAGTTGAATGAACTCTGGAAAGAAAATCAATGCTTTAAGAGCATGGGGTAATTTGAAGTGTCGAAGAAAAGGATTCTACCGTCTCCTGGTGGTTATACCGTCGCGGGGAGCCGAAGACTCTGTACCGAGCGAGGGTGTAATTTCGATGAGAATGACAGTGGACGCGGTGGCGAGGGTGAGGACGGCGACACCTATTCCGGAAATCATATGCAAAACGCGTCATGGGCGCGTTCCTTCCAATCTTATTTTGCCCAATATACCGGTGAAGATCATTACTAGTGACGCACAGTAGTCCCGCAAAACATCCGAGAATTGACATCCCTCTTTGGTACCCAGCTCAGCACGGGGAGTTGGTGGCTGTCAGGAGACCGATGCGCCAGGGAAGCGCGTTGTAATCACCGGTCGCGTTCGGCGAAATACCCTGGTAAAGGTAGCGCATGTTGCAGGGGCTGATCGTCATGGTTTGGTCGACGTTGGTGCGTATCATCTCGCTGTGGCTAATATCGTCGGTCCAGGGCGTGCCGGAAAACGCGACGTTTGCGGCTCCCGCAAACGGGTTCGTCATCGTCGCGGCATAGGTAGACCATGTGCCTGTTAGACTGGTCGACGTCCACGAACGGAAGTACTGCAAACACGAATAAGGTCATTACGCCCCACGCCACAGACATACGACTTACTCTGCGCCCGTTGGTGCCGATACATTCGACAATGAGAAGGAACAGGTTTCCGACCTTGTACACGTTGGATGCCTCAAACAAGTTGTCCGGATTCGGGTCGGAGAGAGCTATCACGGGCTGGCTCATTCCGTTGGGGAAGTCGGCGAGGGAGGTGTCGGAGCGGTAAAGGTGGCCGTTGTCATCCTCGGAGAAAAGATGGCAGTTGGCGGTGTCGCAAATGACCCACATGTCAACCCAGTAGCCCGCTCCGATGTTTTCCACGACGATACTGGGCTCAGAGGCGTAGAAGTTAGTGCCGGCCGACCAGCCAGCGGGGTTGGTGATGTCGGGATTAGTAGAATAGGCGGCATTCTATCGGGATAATGAGGTACCGTACAAAAGAGACAATGCACCGCTTACACCGTTCTGGTAAATGAGGTACCATATGTTCTGGGGGGCAAAGAAGAATACTTGGGGGGCAGCGGTGTAGCCGCTTCCGATGGAAGTCTGCTCGAGGTAGTAATATGTGGAGGAATTTGCCGCGTTGAAGTCCGTGAAAGTGAGGTAAACGAGGCTGTAGCCTGACTCTTTTGCCGTGCTGCAGAAGACGTGGTATGTGCCGTTGTAGAACACTATTGAGGGATCTTTCAGCGCGGCAAGGTCCATTGAGTCGTTGTGGGGACCAAAGAGCTCGGGACTGGAACTCCACTCGAAGGTTGCAGGGAGATTCGACGAACTGGAGCCGACAGAGCTTGTGGTGGTGGTCACGGGGGTACTGGTAACGGGGGTGCTGATGGTCGTGGGTGGTGCGGTGGTAGTCGCAGAGAGACACTGCGAGTAGTAAGCTGTAAACTATGTGAATCCTTGTTATCGCTATATTCACCCGTGAATCTTACGGTTCGACACAGTACAGACCCCCTGCGCACAAGTAGACGCGCCACTAAGAACGTCAAAGATGAGCTCCGGCTCAGGTCAGTTGAGAAATCCCGGCATACGTCCATCCAATCTTGGAGAACACATGTTAGGAAGAAGCTTCCATGACAATGAAAAGGCACTTACACCGCCACACTGACCATAAAGCGGGGAGCCAGTCTGCGCCAAAGCAATAGACGTGGTGGTCGCAAGAATCAGAAAAGACGCGAACATCTTGCAAAGTGGGCGAGATTGAGCGACATCGGTGTCCTGTCTTTATGGTCGGCGGATTTCCAGCGAATCCGGACAATCTCCGGCTGCATGATCCTCAGCAGGTCAGTAACGGCAATCGGTTTTGATTGTCAAGACAGTGTTGCATTGGGTACGGGGGAAATAGAAGCAAATACCACCTTATATAGAGGTCTTGCGGCGGTCGGTCAGAGGGTGTCGGAAGCTGACTCGGGAGCCGACATCGTATTCCCGACGACAATCCGACTAAAATAGAATCCAAACATAAGTTCTCGGACATACCACGGTAGTAAGGACGTATTCACCAGGCGTATATGGGTTTTGATAATTCAATCTGCCGATCATGTCCCAGATGAGTCGATATATCAAACCTACTGTTGTAAGCGGGCCCAGATGTATCACCCAGAAAATTTGCCTTTCGGCGCTTCTCCGCATGCGCGGGGTTCCACTCCTTACGTCGGCGGTGCATGCACCTTCTGGCCGTGCGCGCAAAGCGCTGGGAGTGCGAATTCGAAGCAAGCCGCTGTTGAATCATTTATTTAAGTATAAGTGAACGTGTACAAAACACATGGTCCTCGCGAGGCCTTCACCAAATTGAGCACATACTCGTCGAACGACAGTCATAATCATTTTTCAAGTTGGGCGCACATAGTATTCAAACTGTCCAAGGAGGCCAGTCTACAACCGTTAATAACAAATTTCAGTGTGTTCCGAGTCACTCTAACCTAATCAGCGATCGAGCGCCATCCTTCCAGTTCTACCCGCGGATCCACGCTGCGCGACCTCCAAATAAATCCTCAAAGCCCGGCGGGTCCAAGCACGCATCTCCTCATGCGTGGTCGGCGCGTCCCTCTCTGCGTGAAATCGTGCAACCGCTGCTTCCACCCGAGCGTCCTCTGCAGCAGCTTCATCCACTACCGCCTGATAGTCCGCTTCCCTCTGCTCAATTTCCGACGGCGTAGGCGACTGCACGCGCCGGCGCACGTAGCTCTCGCTAAGCCAATCCGCCAAATCGAAACGAGCGTGCGTCCGGGTCGCCGCAGTGGGCGTCGCCTGCGTCTGCGGCGTGCTCGGGGTGGGGCTGACCGGCATACGAGCCTTCCGGTTGTACACCGGGCGCGGGACAGGCGGGGACACCGCTTCGCCGAGGAAAGTGTAGAATGTGGGGTACGCCGACATATCCGCCGTGATGTGTCCCTCGCAGCGTGTCGTGAGGGTACCGAGGGTATTTCCACTTCAATACGCGGTGCATTAGCAACTCTTCCTGGAAGTAAATGAATAGGACGCACCAGACGCAGCAACCTACGCCGACTGTGAGACATCCGCACTCCTCTTTCCTGGGGACGCCTCCCAATTCCCATTTCTGGCGTTCTCTGAAATACTCGGGGGGGAGGAGTACGACGGTGCTCCCCACCTTGTCCCCGTCCCCGACCCACTTCTTGCAGTTCCGGGAAGCAGGGGATGCGCTGACGTGTACCGTCGTCCCACACCCCGTACTCCGCGTCTCGGCAGGCACCTTAGACGAGCCTTGTTCCAGCGGCAATGGGAGCATCGGCACCACATGTTTTTTTGGGGCTACTCGAGGATACGGATGGCTTGGGTCAACATCCACGACTTTTCGGGGAGGAGGAGCGTCGGCGCCACACGTCAGTCTGTAGGTGGTTTGCCGGGTGCGTTTCGGCCGACGCTCCCGAACGCTATGGATATCGACTCGGGGAGGGTCATTTCCGCCGAGATTTGCATGTGGAGGAGAAGTTGAGCCCGACATCGATGGAGGCGGGAGCAGAGCAAGTCAAATGCTGTTTGATTGACTGATCGCCGGCCGTGAAAGGAGCCGGACCGAAGTCCGATGATCCGAATTCCACTCGCTGCTTTCCCGACAAATGGCTGCCCGCGAAGCAAGTTCGCCGGTTTCCATGATATAAACTATCCTTATTCGCCCTTGCAGACAACACGTATGGATGCATATAGAATGTAAGAAAAGCGGTGCAAATAATCGAGAGCCTGAGTAACAACTATGATTGCGCCGTGCTTGGCGTTCGCACTACGGTATGTTTGTTTCTCATTTATTTCAGCCCGAATTCCCATCATTCCACCCAGACCTTGTGGAATGAATTGGAAAGAGTAGGATATGAGAAAGCTACGGAACATAGGCGCGTATGATCTTCAGCCCATTGTTCGTGACACTGAGTTTGACTTTATGGTGAAACGTCCTAGGCTTGAAAACTAGTCGATTCAAACACGAATGTACTCACCCCCGAGTTTCCCCGGAGTGAACAGCCACATATCTGCCGAAGATAAGTAAGATGATAAAAGACAGTTGATTCTGAAATTGGTATTAATAAGAGCTTGTTAGAAGCTGCATCAACGTGGACAACCAGAATGATGATGGTGACCCTGCGCGGTATGTGGAGGAGATGGAAGATGAGACGGCTGAAATGCACGCAGCGGAGGGAGTTGCATGTCTCGAGCTCGAGGGCAAGAAGTGTATTGACTTGGAAACGTATATCTTCATTCCCTTGAGGAGTGTTGTAAACATTTACGGAACCTTGATCATTGGGTACATCGGAAAACCGGTCGCGGCGGCCCCAGAAGACGCTACACCCAATGCATCGACTTTGCCCTCCCCAATTATAACCTCCCCCACGACCTGGTTCAACGCGTAAAATTCGTATCGGGAAGAGAAAGGGATGGACTACCTCAAATCCATACCGCTTGTACACGTCGCGTGCGCGCGGTGTGTTAGCCTCAAGTGTGAAAACGGCACTCGGGGCATGCTGAAATGCTTCTTGAAGGAGCATAGAGAGAAACCCTTTTTAAAAAGATAAGTCTGCAAATTCGAGGATCGACTGGCTCCCACCTTTGCCTTGGAATTCTGGATCCACTCCCGTGAGCTGCAGGTACCAAGACGCGTCCTCGGGGGTGCCCGGCAGCTTTCGTTCAGCATAACCTTGATCGAGGGCGTGTTCAATTGGATGGGCGAAGTCCGACATGCGCTGTTATACCGCATCTACAAGAGGAATCGACTCAATAGAAGAGATACTCACCGCCATGACTCCTGTGCCCCAGCCCATTATAACAGAAAGAAGCCCCATCCTGAAAGAAGTAAATAATGACAGTGGTTTCTTGTATCCCGGGGGGCGCCAGATGGCGGCACCAGCAATTCTTGCTGGACGATTCTCGGTGGCAGCAATTACCACAGTAAGCCTTCCACCCAAGCTCAAGGATCTACGGATGAGGAAACGAATATATTTGGTTTGATGGGCTCTCCGTTTCGCGTCCTTGGTCTGGGTGGTCAAGGGCTACGGTAGCAGTCAATAACGCCTACATAGTGCGTGACAATGCTGCAACTCACAGCTTTTGCGTTCGAAAAATACGCTTGGACCGGGCTTGAAATGAAGGCCTTTTGCATCATAACGGCCACTTCGTCGATTTCTTCGAGACTTGCAATTCTCACATGTGCTCCCGATATTTCGGCTACTTCTTCGTCTGGCATCGTGAAGGCAGGACAAAGGCAGGAGGAGAGTTACGTCTCGGGAAACCCATCATGATTGCCGGAATAACCGGTTTTACTCGGGTTCGCCGGCCCGGGCTGGGGGGATTTATTATAAGTTACCATCAACTCTCATTCTTTACTACGATATGGATTCGTAATTCTATTGCCACTCGTTTCAGTCCACAAGAATACTTCATCTCATTCAAGTTCGTTTCGTTCGCAATTGGCGATAACTCCGAAAGCCGAAAGCCGAAAGCCGAACCAATGCAAACACCGTCACACACACGTGGCATAGCCTACCTTATCTTTTGTCTTCGACCGCGATGCTCTCTTGTTCAAAGTAAGCGCCTAGATGCTATGGAAACTGGGACTACTTCTCTGTTATATGCGTGGGCTTTATTGTGCTTATCTCGCACCGCAAACACAGTCTGCTGCAAGTAAGTTTGGCGAAATAAGCGGCAAGCCGTTTGTCTCCTTTGCCGGAAACGCCACTCTTCGTGTTTGTGGCATCGCATCAGCGGACAAGACCATGGATACCGTTGTCTCTTTCTTCAAAGGTGCCACCTTGTATCTACTCTCACTGTAACAAAAAGCCACTGGGACTATAGCTTATAAGGCGAAGCACCGTGCTCGCAGACTGCTAACCATCTCTCCGCATCTCTCATCCCATGACGGTCCCACCACATCTCACAGTACTCTTCCTGTTAGCAGCCGTGTTGATCAGCTGTGCAACTCTGCTCCCTTCATCGGCGCTGGATCGCTTCCGCCTTCTCCTCGGCGTTGTGGCCACAGTCTGGATTTGTCGGCTCCTTCGCCCGCTCCCTGTACTTGAGGCGCGCACCGACAATTATACCACTGAATCCGAAGCTCTCTATGACTCCGACCTCGCTAGATCGCCGCCCCGTGGTTCAAGGGCGAAAACACGATCAACAAAACCACCACCGGTCCGACTTGCAGATTATCTTCGTACTCATCCGCAATAGTATGTGCTCGAATTATTTACCTGACATTCATGCCGCTGAATTCCAGTCGACAGCGCCCCGCTCGCGCCATATCGATATACGCCGTCATGTCGGTCGTCGATATGCTCTTCCTTCACGACGTCCAGTCCGCCAGTGATAATACACGTTCGGCCCGCGCGCTACCCCTCTGTAGCCCAGACACCTGGGCCCATTTCTTTCCTCGCGACAATTTCGAATCCGCCTACTCCCGCCACGCCGCACGTTCCCACAACGCTGTCCCCTGCGACTCCGACCAAAATCGTTTCTCTATGTCCTCAGGTTGAAGCTGAGACTGTTCTCCAGAAGGAGACGACTCCCATCCCTCAAATACACATGATTCCTACTCCTCGTATCATTCCCATCCTCCCTTCCGCTTCGAACCTCCCTCTACGTGCATCATTAGTTTCCCTTTCACCTAGTGCGTTGACGTTCCCACCTTCGGCCTGTACACCCATCGCAGCCTCGGGACTCTGAATCCCACAGCATCTGCTCCATCGACTTCATATCCTCTCCCCTGCGCGCTTCCGCCTCCGCGGCACCCGACCTCCCTCGCCAAGGAGCTCCTCCAGCGGGTCACCACCCAGATGGACGCCTATGCATATTATGGGGAGCTGGCGCGCATGGCGGCAATGCGACCGTCGTTTGGGTCGGCAGTCTGTGTGCCTATGGAGGTCGATTGACATCTTTGATGTGAGATATTTCTGCACGGAACCTATCCTCCCGAGGGCAGACATCAAGTCCGGCCTAGATTTGAGTTTTGAGCGAACGCGAGCGTGAGGGAAAGGATGGACTCGACTTCATAACATATGGCTCTTTCAATTCCTAGAATGGTGTATCGTTATTGCCATGCCACATCTACTGCCCATGTATCAATAGTAACAATACCTCTGCTATCGTATGTATTCATAAAATGTAGCGCTAGCATCCACTCATTGAACGAGTCATCGAAAAATTAGTTGACGAGGGCAAGTCATTGGGCACCATCTACTATGGAAATTAATGAACCTTGCCGCGTACGCAATAATGAAGCTTAGTGCCCCCGGGATGGGATTTGACGATGGTTTCCCGAATTGGCGCCCACGCCAATTCTCTACAAATTTGTATGATACATGTATGTTCAAGTTCGTTCGCAATTGGCGATAACCCCGAAAGCCGAAAGCCGAACCAGTGCAAACACCGTCATACAGCCCACCTTATGCTGGGCGCTTAGAGTTTGGGGTAAACAGCAGATTGATACAGTCCAAAGAACTGGAACGAAAGTCCCAAAAGCGAAGTTTAAAAGGCTTCAGAAAGACACGCAATTCTATGAAGAGAGAGAATATTTATACATTATAACTATGATTTCTGTTGCTGGCCGGAGGATTGTGCATTTGCGTCGCGACCCGATTGTCCTTTTTCATCACTGCCATTGGCCACAGCATTGTCGCCGTCTTTCAACTGGCCCTCATCTTCAGCGCGACCACCGCCATTAGCACCATCCTGCTCCCCGTCTTTGGCCTTGCCCTCTTTCTTCTGCGCGGTACTGCCTTTGGATTTATGTTCGCTCTCGTCATCCTTCTGCGTCTCGCTGGCGCCGAGCCGGTAATAGTCGTCTCCTTCTTGCCCGCGCTCGTGGTGGATCGTCAGACGCTGCAGCTCTGTGATAAAGTTCTCGAGTTTTTCGTTCTTTTTGGAGCGAGGCAGGCGCCCGAGCTGGCCGAGCCAGTCCCATGCGTTGAGGATGTAGTCTAGCGAGAGCGGTAAGCATTCTTCACAACGCCGTATACCGTCAGCTACACTCACAGACAAGGGCAACCACAACCGTAATACCGAAGGAGAAGCACCAAATTCGAACGACGGTGACCTGGAACATGTGTCAGCCGAAATCGAGTAAGATGAAGAGACATTGCGCACAATATCGACGTGTCTGGCAAGCATCGTGAGTTCGGTGCAGGTTGGAAATTATCTGGCCATGATCACGTACCCATTGTGCGTCTCTGGGCCACTAATCCAGCCGAACAGACAGAAGATCGATGCCAGGATATCGACGCCGAAAACCTACATTGCACGCTGAGCTTTGGTAGACTTTGGGACGGGTGGAGGTGGACTCACTGCTCCGAGTAATTGGAACGAGGGCAGGACATTTTCCTCGTTGTTCCCTTGGCTCAGGCGAGTGACGAATATGACCTGTGGATGTGTGGTCAAACGGTGAGATATACCGCGTCCAATAAGACGCACCCAGCTTTCGGTTAGAGCGACCTCGAGAAAGAGGATCTCTTGCACGCTGTTGTCGAATTGAATCAGAATTGGACAAGGAGGTAAAAGGCGGCGGCAACCTTCCGTAGTTCTCGATGATACCGCCGGTTGGGTCTCGGAGAAGTGTGCCGCGGACGGCCCTGAGGATCAAGCGCTGTAGGTCAGCATCGGGGAAATTGTGGCACGGTGAATGTGTACCATGTTCCCGCAGCGAGAATGAGGCCCTGGAAAATATAATGCCATCAGTGAAGTACGTGGAGGAGGTTGAAAGTAGCGTACCATTATTGTCGAGATGACCCACACCTTCGGGAGTTCCCATTCTACGGGCGACTTGGCATCTTTGAGCGCCTTCAGTAATATTCCGCGCGTATTACGAGGAAGCGACGTACAAGGTGCCCTGTCGTAAGCAATTGCGATGGTCGCAACATCCGCGAATATCGCCTAGATGTATTGTTAGATCCAAGGAATGCTTCAGAGCGAAATAAATTAACGAACCAGGAATACAATCTATTCGGCCCGCAGATCAGATTGCATGTAATACACATATATATTGGGGACACATACCAGATCGACCCGAATCGTCTCGTTGAGGATAAGCATGGAGAGCGCGAGATAGACTTCCAGATGAATGCAGAGCGCGATGCGGTAGATAATGTACGCCTTCATGCGGTGGAAAATCTGCCGTGCAACCTTGATGGATGTGATGATCGAGTTGAGGCCTTCGTCCAGGAATACCACATCTAACAAATTGGGTTGAGATACGACTCGGAAGGGACCAGGTTGAATATATTGAGTAGCTCACCGGCAGCCGAACGCGCCGCGTCACTCGCTCCCTCAACAGCAATCCCACAGTCAGCCTTCTTGAGCGACGGCGCGTCGTTCACACCCTAAATAAACCCGTCAGTATGCGATTGGTACACGACAGTCGAGCGAGGGCCGGCCCACATCTCCAGTCATCGCGGTCAAGTGCCCGCGTTGCTGCAACATCTCAACAACCTGGTACTTGTGCTCCGGGAACACCTCAGCGAACCCATCTGTGCATCATCTCAAGTTAGTTGTATAGCCAAAAACGAGTTGGGTGGGGGTCACGTACCGGCCGCCTCCACGAAATCGCGCACATCCGACCCGCTCATCCCGCTCCCGATGAGGCGCTGCGAGTCGTACACGTTCGTGCCCAGCTGCAGCTGCTTGCACGTCTCCTTTGCGATCGCGACCGCGTCGCCCGTCAGCATCTTGATATGGATCCCTAGGTTCTGCGCCTCCTGGATCGTCTGTGCGCACGTCCACCTCAGTCCCCAATCACACAGTAGTAAATTGAGGAGAGGAGCTTACGGCGGCCGTATCACCCCGGGGTGGGTCGAACATGCTCATGATGCCCAGCAGATGCCAGTCCTTCCCCTCTTCCTTGATCGCGACGCCGAGCGAGCGGAAGCCCTTCTCGGCGAAGGTCTGCGAGGTCTGCCGGTACTCGTTCACGGTCTGCATGTCGAACTTCTTCAGCTTCAGGATGCTGTACCGGGGAATACATGTTAGCGCAATGCGGTTATCGAGGAATAGATAAATCGCACGCATTAGGCGCGCCCTTGCACGCGGTGTACTTCTTCCCGTCCTTTTCCACTTGCGCTTCGATGCGCTTCGACACGGGGTCGAACGGCGTGAACTTGGTCGTTTTCCACCCGCTGCGGAGGTTCTCCTGCGCCCCAGGGAAGTCCTTCAGCCCGATGATGGTGACCTTATCAATCGGGTCGAGCGAGCGGATGTTGTGTGAAGACGCGAGCACCGCGACCGTCATGAACCAGTCGCGATCCACGCCTGGTTTCAAAAGAATTAGGGATTTAAAATAAAACGAAGGAAGGAAGGAGTACCTGGGGAGACG
This sequence comes from Mycena galericulata, assembly GCA_029289565.1. Taxonomy (NCBI): domain Eukaryota; kingdom Fungi; phylum Basidiomycota; class Agaricomycetes; order Agaricales; family Mycenaceae; genus Mycena; species Mycena galericulata. The sequence goes on from JARKIA010000108.1 coordinate 220,779, forward strand.
TACGGCTCGTTGAGCGAGAGCTTGTTCGCGGTGAGCGTACCCGTCTTGTCGGAGCACAGCATGTCGACGCCCGCGAGCGACTCGATGGCCGTTAGCTTCTGCACGATGCATTTCCGGCTGCACGATGGTTTATTTAATACAAAGGAAATATCGAACAGGGAAGGGGAAGACGTACCGCGCGAGGTAGGCTGCGCCGACGGCCTGACGAAGGGAGATTACGTTGATTATTTCAATTACGTTGCGAGAAGATGAGGTAACATACCATGGTGGTGGTGGTAACGCACGGCAGACCGACAGGGACGCCGATGATCTTATAATGGTCAGCCTCGCCAGAGATGAGGTGAAACAAGTTAGGTGGCATACAAAGAACACAAGCGCGTAGACGAGCAGGGAGTTTTCCTTCGGGCTCGCGATTCCAATTCCCCTTAGATGGATAATGTTAGCCAAAGTAACGAGGGGTGCAGAGGAAAGCGCACCTGAAAAACCCGCCGACCCAAACCACAAAAATAAACACCAGGACCAACACGAGGAGCGACGTCCCGATGCCGCCCAGCACGATTTGGAAGTGGCCGCGTTCGTTCGAGCTCATGACGAGCGACGCCGTCTGGCCAACAAAAGACTGCTTCGCCGTGGCGCTCACGACGGCGTAGCACTGCATGAAAATTAAACATTTAGCATCGCGAGTATCCGCCCATAAAAGAGGGAGAGAGCTAACCTTCCCGCGCTTAACCCCACACGTATAATACGCGACGTCGCCGATGTACTTGTCGACCGCGAGCGACTCGCCCGTGATCGCGCTCTGGTCCACGGAGGCGACCGACGGGCCCTTGTCCTCCCCCTCGTCGTCGTTATCGTCGTCGCCGGCTTCCTGCTTCTTGTCGGTCTGTTGGGATTTCTTGGAGGTCTCGAGCTGTTGTTTGGCCTGGAGTAGATAGATCAGCAGTGGCGTGGGGGAAAGAAGAAGAACAAGCACCTTGGAACCATCCTTATCGTCGTAGCTGGCCAGGATCTACGGGCCATTAGCGCCCGGGAAATATAGGCGAGGAAAGTACCTTGGCATCTGCGGGGATGGTGTTGCCTTCCTCTAAAATCACCTGCGCCGCGATAAGTAGGTGGGTTGGCAAGACTACATTAGTAAACTTACAATGTCGCCGGGTACGAGATCCCTTGCCTCAATCTCCCTTTCTTGCCCGCCGCGCACGACGAATGCCTTCATGGCGATCCCCGCCTTGAGCTCAGCCACGATATCGCCGGCCTGTTTCTCTTGGTACCACCCCACACCCGCGTTGAGGAACAGGATCCCGATCTACAATATTCAAGTCAGTTACGGTACTTGGTCATTGAAAAGAGGTGCTCACGATTACGCCGAAATCGATCCAGTCTTGCAGGCCCGCGGAGAGGATGACGGCGATCTCCATGGTGTAGAGGATGGGGCCGCGGAAGTACGAGATGAATTTGAGAAATTGGTTTTCTTTGGGGCTGCGTTGACAGTAACAATTAGCACGCGCTCGAATAATCGCGATAGTTAAAGACGGACCTTTGCAGCTCGTTGAATCCAAACTGTTTCCGGCGCGTGTCGACATCGCCGTCCTCGAGACCTTGCGTCATGTTCGTCGTCAGCCAGTCGTCTGGGATCTGGCGCGCGTGCGTGAGTCAATTTTTGCGCAAACAGAAATAAGAAAAAATGCGCACCTTCTTTTCTTTGTCGCTCTTGACAGTGACCTTCTTCCACGGTGCATACCAGAGGCGTTTCTGCTGGTGCTCCCCCTCGTCGTCGTCCTCGTCGCTGCCTTTGCTCGCCAGCGCGGCTTGGTCCTTCGCATACCGCAACAAGACCTCGTACTCCTCCCCGTCATAGCTCGCTTCATCCTTCTTCTCGTCGTGCGTCGGGGACGTGGGCGTCGAGGACCCCGACTCCAAGTCGTCGGGCTTCGCGCGTCTGTTTCGGTGTTTCAGAATGGATGCCATTGGGGCAAGCAGGAGGGATGGAAAGGGGAGTTGTATGTTTTTAGCCGGACTCCGCGAATCTATTATGGGTCTGGTGACGTCGAATGACGATATTGAGGGGTGGCAGCCTCGGAGAAAATTGCCTGAAACCCGAGTATGCCCGGCCATATGGTTGAGGCTGAAGCGTGCTCTAGACTAAGGTGGAGACACAAATTCCGACTGACACTCTGTGGCCGGACTTTCTGAAGTGGGATCACAGGGGAGGCAGCAAAGCGGAAGGCTACAAGGCCTCATAGCGCGTCCAGCAGCGACCGCGGGACGACGAATCCGGTGGCATATGTCACTGTCGGGGAAGAGAGTCTGAAGAGAGGGCAAGGCTGCAAGACTGAAGAGTGACGGCGTCCACAGGGCTATACATCAAATCACGTGATCCACATCATGAAATGCGGACCAAACAATGGCAAATATGAACATCTTCAGCCGGAAAGGCTCCGAATCAAAGATCTGAGTGCAGTACCAAGAAAGTTGCCATAGAACATCTTGATGCTTCGTATACCAATTAATGTATGTATTTATTCCAATAACCTGGGGCCAGGTTGGATTCTTTAAGGCCCATATCGCCTTACGTAAAGAACCTAAACTTTTTGCACCATTGAGTCCAATGCACTGCGGTGGCCGATGGATTTTAGGGACAAAAACATGTGGTCCAAACATGACATGGATTAGGCCTCTTCGAGGTGGAGGCTGAACCTTGAATGTATAAATTATTTGAAGCAAAATTGGATTAGATAAATGCCCAAGGTACTTAGTCAGAGATATGGTATGCACGATGCAAAATATTTATAAAATGTGGGAGGGATTCAATATACTAAGGCCCTCCGGGCATGTCCTGGTACCTTTTACCAGAACCAGTTCCCTTGAAAAGCTATAAAAGATAGCATTATACATGGCTCAAGGTTCGCTCGGTCAACGCTCACGCGTCGACCAGCTCACATTGAGCCCAGGATGGCAGGATCCATTCATATCCATGTCAGAAGCTCACGACAATAAAGGGATTTATTTTAAGATTATTTAATTTTTACTCGGATCAAGACGGAAGCGGAAATAATTTAAGGGAGCTTGCACGCCATAATTATTTATTTTTGCCTCGGATCAACCGGGTACACTGATGCAATTCGTCTTTCAGACCTGGTTCCTAATCGGTACCAGGAATTTTTTTATACCTCTAAAACCTGTGAATTCAAGTACCCTCCCTTTTGAATGGACACGAAATCTAGAGCTCTCTATGGCATTATTTATCGCTCTTTATTCACTGTCTTTGTGTTGAGTTCTAGGTTCGTCGTCACTAGTTTTGATGCAAGTTGTCGCCCCAAGTCTCAAGTCCTGATCACGTTTTGATCCAGGGCCGAGACATGCCGATATCCCAAACGGGAAGTTTGCCCCCTATCTCCAACAGAATCTTGGTGTAAACCCTTTGAAGGGAATTGTGACGGGTAATATGAATGAAACCAGGCCATGGACCTCAAAATTGTTATTTCAGCGTCATTTCATCCAAAGTACTGCATCAGGGACAAATAATTGAACTGTTTGCATATTGATGTATTTCCAGATTTCTGTGACCTTGGAATGGCAGAAGCACACCAGAATTTTCTGAGAACATCAAAATTCACTATTGACCCACCGGAGTTTAACAGAATACACTTATTGTGTCCATCTGGGACCCATTTGGTACACTGCTTCATGGAGGAGCATAAACTGCGTCCCTGTCCACCGGGGTATTGAAAGATAGCAAGGAGGCTGTAGTAGACATTTACCTTCACATTCATTCATATACAAGGTTATTTTTCAGAGTCATCCTAGGGATCCGAGCAGTGTGTTGAAGAAAATTTAAAACATATTGAGGATTCCAGCCCATTGATTACACATGTATACAGCTAGAATTGCCTACCCAGGCAGACTATACAATGAGGCATTTTTCTGACAATAAATGATGGTCTCTGTCTCAGTTGTAGAAAGCAAAAAATATTTCAACGAACGAAGCCGTGATGCCGACACTCACGATCAAATTGATCATCAATATCCCTAGTACATAACACAGTTATGGGGCCTGTGAACATTCTTTTACTCCAGAACTTCTATCAGAACTTGAGCGTGGAAGGCGAAAAAATGTGTTCGCAGATCGTAAGTCCTGAAATCAGTGCCTGTAGCTACTTGACGACCCAAGACACCTGTTTGGGGACCTCAAAGGACCCAGAGATGGCTGGGATATCATTATAGGGCTTACCAAGTGCTCCTTAAATTTTCTCAAAAGTCGGTTTAATTTTTTTGGTTTCATAGCAGACACCAGTCACGCCACTGTGTACCAGTTCTCGACACGGTGCACTCCTGCAGTTTCAATTCAAAGGGGAAATATCTGGCATCGAGGTGGAGGATTCATAGTACATATTAGCTACATTTCTGGTGATTTATTTTGAGAAAATGCACAGAACTCAGGTCAAACCGACTTGAACCGTTGAACAGCAACAATCGATCGGAACAATCGGACTCGGGATTACCCACCGGCTTGATTCCGGCAGGGTGACGTTCGACCGACGGATTCCGAGCCCGAACCGATACGGCCCGAAAATAAAGCAGATATGACTAACTATAAAATCCAACCCGGACCTCTTTGCTCACAGGAGAGGGAATGGAATTGTAGACAGGTAAAAATTTAGACCAGCAGAGAGGTTCAAAAACCTGTTCCGACACTTTCAATTTCGATTCTGTTTTCTCTGCTTTCTTGCAATTTGTTTTTGTACAATGACTAATCTGTCATGACGAAACCGTGTTTGTACCTATTGTCAAAAAGTGACCCCAATCAATGTGCTCCCACATGTAAGTAGCTAAACCTAAAGGTTCAGCCAATGACTTCCCGTTTGGGTAAATTTTCCTCGCCGCCCCAAAGATCCGGAAAAAATGATCCATTTTTGGACATATGTTGTGCATCAAAAACAGAGTCTATTTTTTCATCCCAAACTCCCAAGAAAAACACGCTATGTTCAGTTTCTTTTTAGTTGAGAAACAGACCCCTTTTCGAGCACCAAACAGGTATTTTTCCATTGTAATCCCTCTGTTTGGGACACAAAACAACATATTTCTACTGCTATAAAAGCAACAGAAAATGGGGTATTTTTCTCGAGCGTTTGCGATGCAAAGGGGAATTGAATTTGGGCTTTATTTGTGAATCAAAAATGTATCCGAGAAAGTGGATTTTTAGGATTATCTTTCGGACGACTATAAAAATACAGGCAAACGGGAAGACATGTTTGGATCTTGTGTTTTGTTCCCAAAAAGTCATCGGTCACCACGGTGATGTCAGTTAACCTGTCTTTTTCCCGAGTTTTGCGTTGGAATGGGGTCCAACTTGGCTTTTTGGTGGCAACTTGGCTTTTTATGTTGATCTGGACCTTATCTGGCACTTTTTCGTATGGTGCTTGTTCCAGCGGCAATGGGATACCCGAGGATACGGATGGCTTGGAACATCCACGACTAGTTTCGGGGAGTCGGAACGTTGGCGCCACACGTCAGTCTGTAGGTGGTTTGCTGGGTGCATTTGGCAGACGCTCGTACGTACTATGGGTATCGACTCCGGGAGGTGTTATATCCGTACAGCCTCCCTCTGACGTCCGGCCAATTCCTGGCCATCATCCGCCCCCCCTCCGGTACCTCCGGTACCGCCGGAGCTCCGGTCATTGACCGGAGCCTCCGGACGTCTGTGTATCATCGGGTTTTTACGCAATGAAGGATTACTGAGCGTTTCCCGTTTACCCGTCTTCTCATCTTCTTCCTTATTGTCTTAGGACTTATCATCACTTCCTCCAACACGCTCTATTGTTTAGAACCACCCTCCTTCCTATTATGGAATACAATTAGCTATTTAGTATATATATCACTTTAATACGTCTTGTACTTCAGATTGATAATTAACGTTGCTTGGCTCTAACTCCTTGCACTGAGTCGCCTTTGCACTCCTCGTCCTCCTCCGGTACCTCCGGTCGTCGTCCTCTATACCGGACTACCTGCCGGTCAAGGTAGTCGCTCACCCTTTACCCCCTGTGGTGTTGCGATCACTCGTATACAGCCCGGACCCTCCGTCGGACCTCTGGTACCTCCGGTACCTCCGGTCCTTGCCGGACCTCCGGCACCTCCGGCACTTCCGGTCCTTCATCTCCGGCTCGGTATATAACAGTATTATCAATCTCACTACTCTGACTGGCAATGTCTCGCATTCCTAATCCCAACCTCCCCAACACGGAACAAGTTGAACGTGTCGATCCTGGTCGGGCTGGACGGGAACCTCGTCGACAATCCCGCATGTTCGGTCAGATCGTTCAGCTGTCTCCTCCGGTCCAGGTTCTTGGACCGTCGACTTTTTCAGCACCCCCAATTTCCCCTACGCTTCGCTTTGCTCCGCAACACTCTCGGGCTTCAGCCGCCCCACCTTTACCTTTTCCGGCAAACGTTCCGGGGTTGGTTCTCAATCCCCGGACCCCCGAAAACCCGGTGAGGTATCCTGTCTCCCCTCATCCACGCCGCACTACAGCACGTCCTCGCAGTGAATCCCCCATCGAGGATCCTCGTATTGTCGAGGTTCCTGAGGACATCGAAGAGGCTCCGGAGAATTCCGGACAAACCGGCTGTCAACGTGCCGGAAGCCTTCATTTATCTCACGATGATCCTTCCGCTCACTCCGAATCCACTCCCTCTCGTCATGAGGAAGAAGGAACCGGAGGTGGTGCCGGCGGTGGAGGTGACGGTGGTGGTGATGGTGGTGGTGGCGATCAACCGGCCCGTCAGTCCCCAGCTCCTGACCGTCCCGCAGACGACCGTCCCAGAGACCGTCCACAGGGAGGTGCTCCCGGTGGTCAACCTGGCCCCAGAGGCCCCGGTGGTGGTGGTCCCGGCGGTCCCGGTGGTCCCGGTGGTGGAGGACCAGGCGGCCCACGACGTGGGCAGCGCCGTCCCGCTACTCCGGACCCCCAAGAGGAACTTTTTGTGGACACCCTTCGGACCTTCCGCGATACACTTAATATTTTCGCGGCGCGTCCTCCGGCTCCTCCTGCTCGTTCCACCCGATCCAATCTCCGGAATCCGGATACTTTCGATGGATCGGACCCGGCAAAACTTCAGTCCTTCCTCACCCAGTGCTATCTGCACTTCGCGGAGCGCCCGCAAGACTACCCGGACGATGATGATCGCATCCTGTACATCATCTCGTACCTCCGGGGTAGCGCTCAGCAGTGGTTTTCCCCCAACTTGTACGACCCGACTATCATCCCGGCTTGGGACGGCGATTTTGCCGCCTTCGTCCAGGAACTTACGCTTAACTTCGGGCTGCACGATCCGGTTGGGGATGCCGAGGACAAGATCCGCGATTGCCGAATGAAAACCGGCGACCGGATCACCACTTACATCATCGAGTTCGACTTCCTCTCCGTTCTGACCCGGTGGAGCGATAACGCCCTCCGGTATCAGTTCTACGAGGGACTTCCCCGCCGGATCAAGGATGACATGGTCCATCATAATTATGTCAACACCCTCGACGGAGTGAAGATGGTCGCTCGTCTCATTGATGGCCGGTACTGGAAACGCGAGGCGGAGAAGCAACGCGATCGCGACCGGGAGAAACCTTCCGGTCCCGGCGGCAGTGGCCAATCCGGCAACCCCAAATCTGGCAACAAGGGCCCCGGCAAGAATCCCAAATCGTCCAACCCCGATTCCGGCAATCCCGGCAACGCCGGCAACAATGCCGGACGCACTGGCGGCAAAGACAAGGGCAAGGGGAAGGGCAAGTCGTCCGATCCGGCTCCTGCCTCTCGCCCCTACGCCGACAAGCTTGACGCCTCCGGGAAGATCAAGCAGGACGAACGGGAACGCCGCCGGAAGAACAACCTCTGCATGTACTGCGGAGGCAAGGGTCACACCGCCGACAACTGCCTGAAGCGTCCCGCGCGCGCCGATGCCAAGGCCGCGCAGGCTTCGACCTCCGGTAATGCTGCCCCGGCGCCTCCGGTTGGCGAGTCAAAAAATTGATCAGCAACTCGGAACCTTCCGCACCTGGTCCGAGTTGCGTTGACTCCCGGGTGCTTACCGAGGTTCGTCTCAACGCTTCCGCCCTCTTACTTAATGCCCTTTACGTCTTTCTCGATATATCCCCGCTCCGGCCGGACATCTCCGAGCCGGAATTATGTTCAACCATTTCTCCATCTCTCCTATCTCGAGTAGTCGCGGGATTCAACTCCCGTGTGCGTGCGCTTGTTGACTCCGGATCGTCTCATTGTTTTATATCTTTGAAAATCTGCGAATCTAATGGCTTTTCTACGTATACGGTTGCACCGGTCCGACTCCGGTATCTCGACGGCTCCTCTACCATCATAAACCGGATGCTCCGGCTACTCCTCCGGTTTCCTTCTGGCGAAGTCCAATACATGGACTTCTTCGTCACCCGTCTCGATTCTCCGTGCGACATGGTCTTGGGATATAATTGGCTCACCCGCATTAATCCGTTGATTAACTGGACTGAAGCCACTATCGCTTTCCGGCCCTGTCCTCCGGAGGAATCACTGTCGACAAACCCGGAACCTCCTCCGGGATCTGCTTCGGTTGTTCCGGCAACGGACGAGACGCCTCCGGTTCTTGATGTTCCGGTCACGGCGCCTATACCGACTCCGACGATTCCGCCAACTCCGTCTCCCTCCGTGGAGACTCCTGCTCCTTCTACGGAGCTCCCTTCCTCTTTCGGGGAATTCCCTGAGGCCTCTGGGCCTCCTCCGGTCACTACCCGTCCGCTTGTGTCTCTCGTGTCTGCTGCGGCTTACCGCTCCATCATCCGAGACAAGAATTGTTGTCAATATACGCTGCGCGCCACTCCATCGGAAGAAGCCCGTGCCCGGTTTGCTTCCGCTTCGCCTCCGGACCTTTCCGGTTTACCTCCGGAGTACGAAGAGTTCGCTGACGTCTTCTCTGAGCAGGAAGCCTACAATCTTCCTCCTCATAGAGAATTCGATCTCAAAATCGAGCTCATGGACGGCGAGGAGCCTCCGGTTGGTCACGTCTACTCCCTTTCGCCTACCGAGCTCGCTGCCCTCCGGGACTTCATTGATAAGAACTTAAAGTCGGGATTTATATACCCGACCCGTTCGAGTCATGGAGCGCCCATTCTCTTCGTCAAGAAGAAGGACGGTAGCCTCCGGTTGTGCGTTGACTACCGGGGACTTAATCGGATCACGAAGAAGGATCGCTATCCGCTTCCTCTCATCGCCGATCTCCTCGACGCTCCCGGGAAGGCTCGCATATACACAAAACTTGATCTCCGACACGCCTATCACCTTCTCCGGATCGCTCCGGGTGACGAGCCGAAAACGGCTTTTCGTTCTCGCTATGGTTCCTTCAAGTTCCGGGTTGTTCCGGAAGGCCTTACCAACGCTCCGGCTGCTTTTCAGCGCTTCCTGAATAGCTTGTTCGCCGATCTGTTGGACGTGTACGTCATCATTTACTTGGATGATATATTGATCTATTCCGATGATCTGTCCCAACATTCCGAACACGTCTGGGAGGTTCTCCGGCGCCTTCGGAAGGCCGGCCTATACTGCAAACTCCCCAAATGCGAGTTCAGCGTCACCACCTGCGAATATCTCGGTTACATCCTGTCTCCGGACGGCTTCCGGATGTCTCTGGACAAGGTCGCCGCCATCGTCGATTGGCCAGCGCCCCGGAAGGTGAAGGACATCCAGTCCTTCTTAGGTTTTTGTAATTTCTATCGACATTTTATATGGAACTACTCGGCGATTACAGTTCCCCTTACTCGCCTCACGCGTTCCAATGTCCGATGGGATTGGTCTCCGGTTTGCCAACTCGCATTCGACACCCTCAAGCACGACAACTTACCGTCGAGACGGACGCCTCCGACTACGCAATCGCCGCCATCCTCTCGATTATCGGAGATGACGGCGAGATCCACCCCATTGCATTCCGGTCCCGGACACTCGGTCCGGCCGAACTCAACTACGACACACACGACAAAGAACTCCTCGCTATCTTCGATGCCTTCAAGCACTGGCAGCACTATCTCGAAGGTCCGGCGTTCCCGGTCGATGTCGTAACCGACCACAAGAATCTGGAATACTTCGCGACGACCAAGGTCCTCACCCGTCGCCAGGTCCGGTGGTCCGAATACCTGTGCCATTTTAATATGGTTATCCGGTTCCGGCCGGGTAAGCTCGGAGCTAAACCTGACGCTTTGACTAGACGATGGGACGTCTACCCTAAAGAGGGGGATAGGGCTTTCAGCCAATTGAATCCTCAAAATTTTCGCCCCATTTTTACCCAAGATCAACTCACCGCGTCCCTCCGGGCCACTTTCCTCGAGGAAATCACCCTCCGTTCCTCCATCGTTATGGATGTTGAGAAGCTTTACTCCGACATTCGTGCCCACTACAACGATGATCCCGCCGCTGTCGCCGGACTTGCCTCCGCGACCTCCGGCACATCCCCGCGCTGGACCGTAGAACCCTCCGGGCTCCTCCGGTACGACAATCACATTTATGTTCCACTGGTCTCCGGAGATGCTCCGGATCAGCTCCGCGTACGTGTTCTGCAGATTTTGCATGATCATGAGCTGGCTGGTCACTTTGGACAGAATCGCACTTTAGCCCTCGTCCGCCGAGAGTACACCTGGCCAGAGGTCCGGACATTCGTCCGGGACTACTGTCGGTCGTGCATTCTTTGCAAGCGCAACAAGAAGCCTCGGCACCGGCCTTACGGTTTGCTGAAGCCTCTTCCGGTTCCCCTCCGGCCATGGCATTCCATTTCCATGGACTTCATCGAGCAATTACCACTCTCCGGCGAGTTTGACTGCATTCTTGTGATTGTTGATCGGTCTTCGAAGCAGGTCATTCTCATTCCTTGCGATACCCACATCAACTCCCCGGAGCTCGCTCGCCTCTTCCTTATTCACGTCTTTTCAAAACACGGCGTTCCGGCACACGTTACATGCGACCGGGGCTCCGAATTCATCGCCTCCTTCTTCCGGTCGCTGGGTGAACTGCTCAATATGGAGATCCACTACACCTCCGGTTACCATCCGGAGGCCGACGGTCAAACCGAGCGTATGAATCAAACGGTTGAGCAATATATTCGCATCTACTGCTCTTACCAACAGGACGATTGGGACCGACTCCTTCCGCTCGCGGAATTCGCTCTCAACAACGCTCCGAACGCTTCGACCGGCATCTCCCCCTTCTTCGCCAACAAGGGTTACAATCCGGCGATCACGGTCCATCCGGAACGTGACGTGGCTAACATGTACGCCAAAGATTTCGTCGTTGATCTTCAGGAACTGCACCAGTTCCTCCGGGAGCAAATTACTTTTGCCCAGGAGCGTTACAAGGAAACCGGAGACCGGAAACGGTCCCGGGGACCTCCGCTGTCGATCGGTGATCAAGTTTTCATCCTGGCGAAACATCTCCACACCAGCCGGCCGACTCCGAAATTCTCGGAGACGTATCTTGGCCCTTACGAAGTTATTGGCAAACCCAGTGCCGCTTCCTACACCATCCGGCTTCCGAAATCGTTGTCGCAAGTCCATCCGGTCTTCCACATTTCCCAACTCGAACCCCATGTTCCGAATCCATTCCCCGGTCGTGAGGAACCGCCTCCGGCTGCCGTGGAAATCATCGACGGCGAGTCACACTTCGAAATTAAACAAATTGTTGACTCCAAGATCGACCGGCGCTTCCGGACGAAGCTCCGGTACTACGTCGAATGGCTCGGATACGAGAACACGGATGATCAGTACGCTTGGGTTGGCGCAGACGACTTGGATGCAGCCGAACACATCGATAATTTCCACCGACGCTTTCCGAACAAGCCCGGTCCGGAATATTAATTCACTCGGATATAAACCAAGAAATCATACGTCGGATTCAATTTTACATCACACATTATTTACAACGTTCTTTTATCTCCTAGGTCTCTTTGGACCCTCCTCCCTACCCTCCGGTCTCCTCCGGACTCTTCTCCAATACCTCCTAGTCATCGTCAATGACATACCTCCCGTCGTCGTCCTTGTGGAAGCCCTCCGGAGTCGAGTCGTTGATGACCAGTTGAACGGTCATCGCGGTCTCGATCGGCTCGCTCTTCACCCGCTCCGGCACCTCCGGTACAGGAGTTGGGACGCGGGGCGGCTCCGGAACGGGCTCCGGGTCCACCTTGATGACGTCGAAGGTGGCGACTCGTGGGCCACTAGCGGCTGCGACTGTTGAGGTCGCCGTGGGTTCTTCGTGCTCCTCCGGCACCTCCGGCACCTCCGTCTCCATCTCCACATCCTCCGGGTTCCTTGCATTCTTGAACCCCTCCGGCCACCCAGTCGAAGACTCCCGCGGGGCCTCCGGTGCCTCCGGGACCTCCGGCGCTTCTTCTTCCTCCTCCGACTCCGATGCGACCCGTTTCGCCACCTTGCGACGCTTGGTCGGGCGCTCCGGCGCATCCTCCACCTCCGAATCCCCTCCGCGTTTCCTCCTGGCCTCCGCAGGCCTCCGTGCCTCCTCCGAGAGGCGCTCCACCTCCTCCAATTCCTCCGCGGTCAACTCCGGGGCCCCCGACGCCAATCCCATCAATAACAGCATTCAGTGGGCAAAGGGCTGGTTCGCCCCTTGACCCTCCGGAGCTGCGAGGGACTGGAGAATGAGCTCAACCGCTCGCGCGACGAGTCGGCTCTGCTCCCACTCCTCATGGTGGATGCTCACAAGCGTATCCATGCGCTCCCGGAGCTCCCGGTACCTCCGGCCACCCCCGGTCGACTTCTTCCCCTTCTTCTCCTTCTTCTCCCTCCGTGCGCGCTCCGCCTTGGTGCTATCCCGCACCTCGCGCTCGCCCCGGCGGCTCCGGGTTTCCCGGACGCTCCGGCGCGCCCGCGAAGGCCCTGCGACAGGCCCCGAAACCGACTCGCGCGCCTCTTGCGCTTCGCGACGAGCGTTCGGGCGCACAGGACCTCCGGCATTGCTGCACAAAATGTGCTTCGCGCAGCAGCGCTCGCACGCGGAACGACCGTTCCGGACAAGGCACTGCGCCCGGACCTTCTGGCAAGCAGCACAAACTGTAAAAGGTTAGCTCCGGCACCTCCGGTCATGTTGCAACGCACCATTCTCGTTGTTCTCGATATCGCTATCGAGCTCGTCATTCTCCTCGTCTCCGTCATCGTCCGCGCGTTCCGGGGTCTCCGTCCGGGCCCACTCGATAGGCTCCTCCTCGTCAAACTCCGGGTCCTCGACATCGAGGTCCGCCAGGCGCTGCACGACCTGCGCTGCCCTCGCGGCCGCCTCCTGGAGCTCCGCTGCCTCCGCCTCATGCGCCGCGATAATTTCGGCTCGACGAGCTTCGCGCTGCTCGCGCCGCCTACGCGCTACCTCCTCCCGCACCTCCGCCGACGACGCGCGGCCCTTCCCCTTCGAAGCGCCGCCGGAGCCGCCCCCGACGTCCCCGGGCGACTCCTCACGTCCGTCGTTGTTGTTCCCGTCGTCTTCCATTGCGATGTGGGTTGGATGTACCGGGATGGTGGTGGTAAGAGAGAGAGTTGTTATGACTCGAAAACCAACAGCACGTGACTTTTTGATCTTGTTTATTTTCTCACGATTCTCCATTGTTCTTTCGTCTTGGTTCCTCATGGGAGAGGAACCTAAGAGGGGGATACTGTTATATCCGTACAGCCTCCCTCTGACGTCCGGCCAATTCCTGGCCATCATCCGCCCCCCTCCGGTACCGCCGGTACCGCCGGAGCTCCGGTCATTGACCGGAGCCTCCGGACGTCCGTGTATCATCGGGTTTTTACGCAATGAAGGATTACTGAGCGTTTCCCGTTTACCCGTCTTCTCATCTTCTTCCTTATTGTCTTAGGACTTATCATCACTTCCTCCAACACGCTCTATTGTTTAGAACCACCCTCCTTCCTATTATGGAATACAATTAGCTATTTAGTATATATATCACTTTAATACGTCTTGTACTTCAGATTGATAATTAACGTTGCTTGGCTCTAACTCCTTGCACTGAGTCGCCTTTGCACTCCTCGTCCTCCTCCGGTACCTCCGGTCGTCGTCCTCTATACCAGACTACCTGCCGGTCAAGGTAGTCGCTCACCCTTTACCCCCTGTGGTGTTGTGATCACTCGTATACAGCCCGGACCCTCCGTCGGACCTCCGGTACCTCCGGTCCTTGCCGGACCTCCGGCACTTCCGGTCCTTCATCTCCGGCTCGGTATATAACAGGAGGGTCATTTCCGCCCACATTTGCCTGTGGAGGAGAAGTTGATCCGACACCGATGGAGGCAGGAGCAGAGGAAGTCAAATAATACAGCTCTTTGCAGAACTTAGGGCGCGGACATTTTTTTTCCATTTTCGGCAATTCTCGGCAGAACAGCTGTCCTGCCTCCAAATCTTATCGGATTGTCTTGGGAGGTAGCTCATTGTACTCGGACTGAAAATCTGCAGTCACCAGCTTCTTTGAATTTTTGTTTTGATGCTTGATCAAAATTTTCACCCAAAAAATCGTGATTTCAAGCAGGACAGCTGTAGTGTTTGTAATAGTGGTCATAGAGGTCTAGATTTTTGGGAGCACACATCTCTATGTGTTTTCTAGTTCTCAGTGTATTAGAATAGGTAATATAGTATATGATTTCCATTTCCCATGCCGCATGGCCAGGATATCATTTACACCCTACAGTGACATGGGCTCCAAATAGGGAACTCCTTATATTGCAACATTTAAATGGTACCAGTGACTGCACATACTATACATATATTACATATCCCAGAATTGGGGCAATCAGAGCATTATTACCAACACTACAGCTGTCCTGCTCTAAATCACGATTTTTTGGGTGAAAATTTTGATCAGGCCTCAAAATAAAAATTCAAAGAGGCTGGTGACTGCGGATTTTCAGTCTGAGTAGAATGAGGTACCTCCCAAGGCAATCCGATAAGATTTGGAGGCAGGACAGCTGTTCTGCCGAAAATTGCCGAAAATGGAAAAAAATCGTCCGCTGTAATGCCGTTTGATGGATTGATCGCCGGCCGCAAAAGGAGCGGGCCGCAGCCTGGTGATCCGAATCCCACGCTGCTTTCTAGCATCCTCAAAATTCCAGCGATGCCCGTGAGGCAAGTCCGCGGGTTTCCAAGGTATTAACTCTCCTTATTCTCCCTAACTACCAGCAGCTTTGAAGATATGGGGCGGCGACACACAGGCGCGTGTGTAGGATCAAGAAACAGATGCATGCGCTGTGAGTTTGATGAACACGATGACATTATTGATTATTGACATCCCTGGAGATTCCGCCCATCATCTAAAAACACAAATCTGTGCTACGCCAGCCTTCCCCCCCACCGCACACCTCTGAGTGTCGCAAGGTGCACGGGAAGTCGCCGCCGAGCATCAGCTAGTGAAGACAGATCGAGGTCGTCTCGGAATTTAATGGTGTCGTACATATTCGGAAGAAAAGAAAAAACGACATCCACTTCCAGTGTCGCGCAAACAGCCCATTTTTGCTCGTGAAGCTTCATTTTGCTGTCCACGTTGTTGCACGGACCTATCTTACGGTCACATGTAATGCTGTCAACACCTCTCCTGTGCTCGCCGCTGTGCGCCTCGATCCCGCCCATTTTGGCCGGCTTTCCCCATCTTTCGTGCAGTGAGCTTATTTATGGTCCCTGAGGGCCATTCCACTGCCCATGACATCCCATCCACATGTCTATCTCTCTGGGTACCACAGCTTCGTGCGCACACCCCAGACGACCCATGCTCGCCGTCGTACCTTCCCATTTTGAGTCGCTTACTCAGCAGCACTGCCATGCCATCACCGCGCGGGAGGCGGGCAGCCGGGTTTATTTTGGTCTTCACACTCAGAACACGATGAATCAAATGGGAGAGAAGTACATCCATGTTACTAGAATGGACATTGAAATATTATTCCACAACTACAAAGACATGGCACTAACGGCCGGTTATTGTGAATGAACAAAAGTGATTTAAAGCATGTCAATTAACACCAAATAAAGTTCACAGTTCAAATTCGGTTCATCCGCCAAATTCTTAACCTCCATACTCGTTCAATGATGCACCTCTATTTACCGAGACTGGTTTAATGCCGCTTCGGGTCAGACGCCTCCTGATCACCTTGAACCACCTGGTTTATTTCTTGGACTCAACAAGAACCATTATGCCTGTGCGGCTCTCGACAGTTCATTACAACTGTGTGCCATGGGTAAATGTTCTTGCGCCAAAGAACTAATCACGGCAGCAAGGCTGCCATTTGCATGCCCCGAGCTTATTCTAATCAAGACAACTTCAGGTAAAGATGTCATAGATTACTCTAAACTCGTGGAAAGTCTCATGTTGAAATGGTTACAGGAAGCAATTGACTCATCAGACAAGCTATACTTACTACATGGACGGATTGAACCTCAGAAGGACAAGCCACCAACGCTAGTAACTTCGAAAATGCGGCATTATCTCACAATGGTGAAAACTCAGAAGGCTTTGACCTCCATTCTGCTGTCTACTCACCTACTGGCCGTCTAAATATTGCGTTATGTGGACCATGCATACCAGCCGGTGCCCCGGGAGAATAGGCTTTGTAGGCTCTGCAGACAAGAGGTTGAAACACCAGAACATGCGATGATCACCTGCACGTCCTCAGACGTGCTTGTTGAACTACGCCGTATATTCCTGGCTAATTTATTTTCAAACTCTCTGAGCCTTCAATTCCACATGGCGCAACTTTCAAATGTAGAGTTCCTCAAAGCAATGATATATTCCAGACTCAATATTGCACTAGTTGCGAAATTTGCACATGATGTCTTTGAATTATTCTACGCCGTTCCCGTGTTCTGTTTGAGTAATACTTGATCTGATATCAGCACATTCCTCTCTCTGTACTGATTTTCTTTGCTTTTGTGTATTCCTTTAGTTCTACCGCGGCGAGTCTTGAGGCTGCGTCCGGGAGCTCGGCTACGGGGGTGCATGAGAGTCCAGGGGCACAAATGTACATAGTGTGTGTACATTAGATAATTCCTGGAAACCGGCGTTCCTAAGCGGGACCGGCTGTGTAATTCTACCTACCTACCTACCTACCTGGCGCGAACAAGCCGCGTCATGCGTTTTCGTTGCATCTTTCTATCAGTCTTGGACCTGTCATGCGATATATCATGGAATGGACGATAATACACCACGTCCGAAATGGGACTGCGCTGGGCTCAATATGATCCAAAGTTCTATCCATGGATGCCATTTTGTCGCTGTGCCCTGTATATGGTAGCAGACTTGGACTTGCGTGCAGACGTGATGAGCCTGGAAAATGTATAAATATTTCATTGTCGTCCGTTAACTACTGTACGGAATATCAGATTCCTCGCCCCAGCATTGGGCATTGATAGTGCATTACAAACTGCGAAATTTGAAGAAGTGGGCGGAACTTACAGTTTGTGATACTTGATACCATGATTGAATTATCAAAGATTAAAATACAGAACCGAGAAATAGAACTCAATCTATATGTATCCCGCGGTACAGGGACTTTGCCGCGTCTCTAAGGGAAACCGAGGAACGGAATTGTCTTGGATCCACTTCGGCTTCTGGCGTAAATGTTCCTAATTGATTGACAAATGTTGCATGAGGACTTCGGACCGGGGACCAAGGTATATACATAATAATAGAGCTGGGCCCCCAAAAAATGTCTCTTCCTGCAGTTCTACAGACTTCCGAATATTGAAGCGGATATTGCAGCTGTCGGTCGAAATACTTTCCCGCGCATTTGAGGTGCGGTACAAAATAGTTACAAGTGCACAAAACCGTTCACTTCGTCACTTCGACGGCCAGCATCCTCATGCGATTATACAACCACTTCCACTCGGCTTTCCAGGATGGGCTTCATCTTCGTTGCCGAACGGAACCTGAATACGAATCAGTTATGGAAGGGGGAAGGTCTGGCATTGGCCTACATCGGTGGATATAGCTGCCGTTGTGAACACATCGGTCCCCTTGGGACTACTTTCTGGTGAGGGCACCGGAGCATGCTGAAAGTCATTCTCAATACATACAGAGGTTGAAAATATGTGCTATAGCTACCTCATTTCCAACATTCGGTCCCGCCACCGGTGTAGCTTTCGGCTGCGCGGTGGGCGCCACTGGCGAAATCTGTTGGCGCGGTCCTTCAGCACGCCGATCTAGAAACCAGGAGCAAACACACCTGCTTCGATGCACCCGAAGGTGTTGGGGCCGCGGAACTCGCTAGAACTAGCGCGAAGATGAAACAAAAAAGAGCAACCAGCTGCATGATCGCCTGGAAATGAAAGGGGCGAAAAGATGAAGGGATGAGGCCAGCCCAGGGATGGAGGAAAGTGGGATTAGAGTGCGCATTTGCCGCGACTCCTTTTTAAATGATATCATGGCAACGAGTTGCAACCTCAACAGTTTCATCAAGACGCTCTTACGCCGTGGCAGAATAAATCTAATTGATACCCGGGCTATCGTATGGCGTCGATGCGAGGTAGGGACGTATCTTCCAGAAGACCCCATCTCATTCCGCAATCAACAGCATTCTGATACGTATCTTTGCCTCCCGAAATAATGCGAATGCGGCGCTTATTTTGACCTATCAACTGAGGACCCGCACTAAAATTACATCTGTCTCACACCTCCCAATCGCAATCAAGGGGTGGGACAGAGATA
Organism: Mycena galericulata; assembly: GCA_029289565.1. Taxonomy (NCBI): domain Eukaryota; kingdom Fungi; phylum Basidiomycota; class Agaricomycetes; order Agaricales; family Mycenaceae; genus Mycena; species Mycena galericulata. The sequence goes on from JARKIA010000108.1 coordinate 239,484, forward strand.
ATGCTAGGTATTCTGTACATTTGATTTTGGAACGGTTTGTCCAAATCTTCAGTATCGGTGATTGTTGCGGGTGGCTCTCTCCTCAGAATGACCCGCCCAACCCAGGAGGCACTGGCTCGGTAGTCCTTCATCGCCTCCTCACCTACGCCGAAGAATGCGAAGAATACGAGACCGCTGAGAGGGACGGCCCACCATAGGAGATAAATGCCGAGGATCGTCTGTGCAGGGAGCTCAGTGTACGTGTAGTGGCCGATGAACGAAAAATGTTCGTGAACCGCTGCCCAGCTCGTCCAGGGCTGCAAACCGTTCGTGTATTCGTTGACCATACTCAGGGAGATGAGCACAGTATTCCACGAGCCGAGAAAAGCGGTCATGATCGTGAGTCGGATGTAGCGCGGGAGGGAAAGCGAGGAGTCTGGTTGGTCGAGCATGAGTCGGAACGCGTAGCGTCTTCGAATGAGGCGAGAGACAGCCAATGTGCAGTAAACGAGTGCAAGGACTGCGGGTATAAACGCGGATAGGTCGAGGATAAAGATGGATGGCCAGGAGACGTAGATTGCTGGAATGCAACCTAGATTCTCGATAATATCAAAACGATGTCCTTGGACAATGTAGTCTGCACCTCGTCTGAGTTTCGAGGGGACTGGAAATGAGAATAACGCACGAAGTGCCATGACCATCACGGGAACTCCCCAGCAGAGGAAAATATCCAATCCTCGATGCCACCATCCGGGCGGAGACATCTCAAGCCCGTATGCGATTCGACTGAGCCTTTTGGCCATGCACAAAGAGGATCCAGGGAGACCCGCGTCCGCCCCTATTTTCAGCTTTGTGGCTATGGCTAATTAGTCGCGACATAAAGAGAGGGCCAGAAACTGTACCCACCGATATCGCACCAAATGGGCGCGGTAACTTGGACGCTGTCGTCATATATCACAGCGTTGATACCATACGTTAGATTGTACACAGAGAGCCAGGCGATAATAGAGAGTGTCGCTAGATTTCGCACTCTCCAGTGGTGTGGGAGTGTGACAAGCATTAAGCCTAAAGCGATAAAAGGTCCAGCCGTCAATGCGCTAGGCATCGTAAAGAACGAAGGAGACGGGGAGGGCGTTAAAAGAGCGTGGTTGTCGGTACCCGGCAAAGGAGGCTTCAGCTCCTAGGAGCGGTCCGACAGCTCTAATCCGCGTCTCCCACGTTATATTATGGGAGAGATCCCATTATAGTGATGGAGCCGAGAATAGTCCTGACATTCGCGACGCCAGGTCCTGCTCCCGCCGTGCAACCGCCGCGGATGGAAGATCGCCGTGGGAGATTTCTCATGGACGTTCTGACGACCCGGGAGAAACCATTGGCTAGACAGACCTTGGGGATGTAACACCTTGCGACTTCCTGTTGCGGCGGTAGCGTTAAAATGCTGCGTACATCCGCCGTCATTTTGTTACCATGATGCGGCAGATTGCATTCCATGTATCTGGATTAGCCCCTTGTTGTGGAGAGATGAGGCGCGTAGAGACCATGATTCGGAAAACTTGGCGGCGATCTTCCTATGCGGAGAAGATACCTTGAACCTTGGCAATGCTGATATATCTGGGCAGTACTTCGTCCGATACTGCTTTAAAAGGCGGACCGTTCGGTGAATGGGACTTATAAGTTTTCCTGTTCCTTACCAGGCTAGCCCTACTTCTTCACCTCAACGCGGAGCGTTCTTTCTTTTGCGCTGCCATGCGAATCGTATCCGTCGTCCATGTCTTCTGTGCCCTCGTATTGGCTGCCGCCGCTGCTCCGCTAGACGGTAGATTTCCGTCTAGAATTGGGGTCAGAGACGACAATGGGGTATGTGATTCGCTTCCCGGCGGTATCTGAATCACATGCGAGGTCGACTCAGGATGGAACCCAGGACACAGACATATTCCACCCGATCGAACTGAGAAGCTCTGCGGGAGTACGTGGCCTTCACAATGTTTCACGGGATTATGGCTGATATTGCGTTCTGGACATAGACTGCAGGCGACAGTCCCATAGTAGAGGAGGTTGATCCGCAACCTGATTACGGATGTCTCATCGCATGAGACACTCGTCGCACCTGAGGTAGCGCCATTGTTTAGGATGTACCGCCCGTACTGTCTATGGGATTTTTCACACAGTATGAGAATATGCGGGATCTGGTGGGGTTTCCCCAGGACCGGGGTGCACGAGGCAATTTCGATGTATATCTATAGTGGGACCGATCCATTCATGATGAAATACACAGCAATAGAGCTATAGACTGACGGAGTTTAATCATTTGATATTAATTCGTGATTCCAGAACGGTTCTGCGGCAAAAAGTCACAGAGTTACCGTCGCCGTTGGCCTGACGTCCCGTTGGATTTTGACCAGTTGAGCTAAAAGGGAGCCTGCGAGCGAGAGCTCAACACAGGCTGACTAAGAGAGTGTCGAAGTGATCGATCTTTGAAATCGAATATCTTGTCTTCGACACTCTCGCTCAGATTTTAAAGTTGTGAACTTCGTTGTTTTTGCTACACTACCTCTCTCCTATTCTACTCTATCAACCAATGGCCAACAATCCTGGGACCTCGGGGCACTCCAGCCGATTTTTGGGACCGGGCCGTCTCACCGGAGAAGCCCCTATTACCGAAGGCGACGGTTCTCTGGTCCTAGCAAAGGAGGCTCGGGCCATCTTGGAGAAGTGGGACGAAGAACGTCAGAAGCGGAATAATGACCGAGCGCAGCGAAGAGCAGCGGATGAAAGAGATGTTGTCTCGGAGGATGAAGAGGACGAGTTGGGCCCCTATATTTTGGCGGGGAAAGTACCATCTGGTGAGAATCCAGGACCTGAGGGAGCGGATGTTATTCCACCCAAAAGTCCCATAGGTGCTGCTTCTGGAGGCCAAGGGACTCTCCTCTTCGAGGATGGGGTCGCCGAGAAGAACACTTTTCGAGCACACGACAACTCCATTCCGGTGGCCATCTACTCCCTCGCCAAGAACGGGATCTCACCTCCCTTAACCTTGTTCCTCCCTGCTTCCTTGGAGACCATTCGTTCCAGCAATGTGAAGACATTGAAGCATGGAACTGGGGAATCCACCAAGGTTACCGTCATTGACGTTTCGGAATTCCCGGACGAACGTTCATTGGACCAAGCCACCTTCCTGACCTGTTACAACACTTTTCTCACCTTTCTTGAGACAGCAGCTGGTACCAAAATCCTTCAGGGCTTTGCGCGGCACTACGATAATATCTTGGCTGATCCGGAACTCAAACTCTGGTTTCCAGCTTATCGGGAGTTTGACAGAAAGATTCGTGCTCAATTCTTCACTTCCCCATATATTGTTGATCCCTTGGACATGGAGTATCGTTCTGCGCTCCAGTCGGCAAAGAATCTATACCTCATGTCCAACTCTGGCGGGTTGTCTCAGTCAAAAGGCTCGGGAAATCACCATCCTAAAGAGAAGCAGGAGCGTCCGAAACCTTACGACAGGGAAGACCCTCCCCGTCAACGGGCCATTCTTTGCTTTCGATGCGGTAGAGTCGGCCATAGTGCACCCCTCTGCAAGGAGACAAACCCGAACAGACACGGGCGGGAATTTGTCATCTTCGCGAACCGGGACGGGCTTTTTCGGATCCACGACAACCGTCCCGTCTGTATGGGATTCAACTGCGCCAGGTGCCTTGCCTCGGGGAACAACCACCCTGTGCACATCTGTTCCCTCTGCAGCGACACTCACCACGGAGCGGTCAATTGCACTCGGAATTGAATTCCAGAAGGTTGTCACGCCTTACCATGCGGAGGCATGGAATAGGGCTCTACGTGAATCTAACCTCCTCGAACGATACCCTAACCTGGTCCACGACATCTCCTACGGCTCGCCTATAGGCAACCCTCCTATTCCTACCTCTACCTTCATTCCCCCTAATATGCCGACCACCGATCTTAACCCCTCGTTTATTGATGATTATCTCGCAGGCGAAGTCAACACTGGCCGTATGTCCGGCCCGTATACCCTCGACGAAGCCCACACTTTCTTCGGCGGACATTTCCGCACCGCACCTTTGGGTCTTGTTGAGAAGGAACCGGGTTCTGGTAAATGGCGCATGGTTCAAAACAATTCAGTGGTGGACAGCGCGGGCGACTCCACTAATTCCTGGCTTGATGCCAAGGATATTTCTATACGCTGGCACACTTGCGCCGCGATGGCTGACATTGTGCGTTTATTTCCATTTCCATTTACATTCGGGTTGCCTTTCGGGCTACCTTGCTTTGCGTCGATTTGGCGTCACCAATTTGGTGTATTTTTTTTTGGTCGATTAGGCCTTTTGCTGCCGATTGGGCGCATCTTTTTGTGCCGATTTGGCCATTCTTTTTGCCGATTTGGCCATTATTTACTTGCAAACCCAGATCGCGAATGCTCCACCTGGTACTCAAGTTGCAGGTCTCGATCAGGCTCATGCATTTCGTTGCTCTCCCATTGTCCCTAAGCACAAATGGGCACTTCCTGTCCTTTGGCGGGGATCCATTTGGGCCGACCATACATTTCCTTTCGGCCTTCGCACATCCGGGAACGTGCAGGGAACAGTAGCCGACGCTTTCGTTGATATTCTCGGCACACACGGAATTTCCCCGGTTCCCAAATGGGTTGACGACTTTGAATTCTTCCGCTATCCTGTCTCATCTGTTCCTTTGGCCGACGGCTCGTTCTCCTACTCATATGCCTACAATCTCGAAACCATCCTATCTATCAGTAAACCTCTCGGCATAATCTGGAACGACATCAGTGTCAAGGGTCACGATTTCGCTTTCGAGACGGAATACACCGGGTTTGCTTGGGACGTCGCGAACAAAAGGGTCTCGCTGAGCGAGAAGAAACGGTTAAAATACCTTGGCAAGGTCACTCGCTTCCTAGCCGGAGCTGACTCTGGAAAAGTCAAGCTTCCCGGGGTCCGTTCTATTCACGGGACTCTCCAGCATGTCAGCTTTGTGTATCGCGATGGACGATCTTTTCTTCCCTCCCTCACTGCCATGATCTCGCATTTCCCGAACGAATTTGTTTCCCATAACCTTACCTCCGCCGCACGGAACGACCTCCGTTGGTGGGAACATGCCCTTTCCCTGCGTGGAGTATCCCGGTCACTTCTGATTCGGAAAACTGTCGATCTTGATGTCTGGGTTGACGCTTCTACCGATTTCGGCATCGGGATCCTTATCGGCTCGATGTGGGCCGCCTGGCAATTATTGCCTGGCTGGAAGGCCGAGGGGCGTGACATAGGCTGGGCCGAATCCATCGCAATCGAATTTGCATGCATGTGGCTGGTCTCACAGCGCGATTTACTCGACGTAAATATTGTTATCCATGGGGATAATACTTCCGTCATTGACGCCTACAAGCTGGGCCGGTCCAGGAATATTTCCCGTAATCTTTCTATTCGTCGCATCACGGAGATGCTCATTCCTCGCAACCTCGCTATCACCCCATCCTATGTTCCTTCTCTCGAGAACCGTGCAGACCCGATTTCCCGTGGCAATTTCGGGCCCGCGAAGTTTAGATTACAGATCCCTTTCATGCTCAATGAGGAGCTCTCCCAATTTTTCGTTGAATGCACAGGTAGGTTGGGTACACTCGTATTTAATACTCCCGCCTTCATTATTGTAGGTTAGCCTTGGCTCGCTCGGCAGCTGCCGAGCGTTCGTGCGCAGATGAGTTGGGGTCTTCGGTCGCCCCTTCTCGGCCACAATCTGCTCGCAAACCCACGGGACCTCGAAATTCGTCTAATCCATACAATCGTTTGAAGCCCTCGCCCTTCCGCCCACGGGTGCTAGCTAAGGATCGCATCACATCCTGGCGCACTCCTTATACCTCACATTCTCTCAAGTCTCTATCTGCCTCCTTTTCTCCCGAGTTGATCTCGCGCTGGCAAGATGTTCTCGTGGCCTCCGTTGACGAGGCGACTCGAGGCAATTATGGAGCAGGCCTTCTTCGTTTTAATCATTTCTGCGACCTTCACAATATCCCCGAGGCTGACCGCATGCCTGCAAGTGAGAGCCTACTTTCCATCTTCATTTCGTCCTATGGTGCGGGCCACGTCGCGAGCGGGACAGTTAATTCGTGGCTGGCTGGTCTTCAGCTCTGGCATGCTATCAACAATGCTCCTTGGCATGGCGCCGCCCTTCTGAAGCGAACAAAGAAGGGTGTTTCGAAGCTGGCTCCCCCTTCCTCTCATCGACCACCCCGCGATCCAGTCTCTTTCAATCACATGCTGGTGCTCCGTTCCGCGCTCGACCTCTCGAACACTCGTGGTGCTGCCATTTGGGCAGCTGCTTGCACCGGTTGGAGGGATTGTGCTCGTTTGGGAGAAATCCTCGTCAAATCGGCGTCCGAGTTCAAACCGTCCCGCAATGTCACCCGCGGTTGCCCAATTAGGCGGGGTGTTGCCGCGAATAAACATAAGTTTGTTCGCTTCAAGGTCCCGTACACGAAGACTCAGCAATGCGGTGACTGGCTTACTTCTACCGAGACCTTCGATGACGTCGATGCCGTCGCTGCCTTCGAACACCACCTTGTTGTCAATGCTTCCGTGCCCGACTCCGCACCACTTTTCGCATATGCGACCGCCTCCGGATGGGCTCATCTTACCCGATCCGACTTCGTTGAAACCTGTAATGCCATTTGGATGGCGGCAGGTCTGGGGGCCTTAAATGGACATGGCTTCCGCATCGGGGGTGCCACCCATTTGCTCCTGTGCGGAGTTGACCCTTGGATCGTGATGAAACAGGGACGGTGGTCTTCTGCCGCATTCCTTCTTTATTGGCGTAATGTTGAAGAGATTTTACCTTTATTTATTGGCGACTCACTTGATACTTTGAATTCTTTGAAAGAATCTGTAGCTCGCTTAGCTAAAATGTAATTGGGGGAGTCGTTTTTCGCTTGCCCGACTGACCGTTCACTGTGTTCTCTGTCTTGTGGGTTAGTGGTCAACCGAACGCCTCACTCACAGAGACCCGGCAGCTGACAGCTCCCGGCCTCCTCTTCCCAAAGTCCTTATTTATTTATTATCCTTCTAACGACTTAGTTAGCTGACCAGTTGAGCTAAAAGGGAGCCTGCGAGCGAGAGCTCAACACAGGCTGACTAAGAGAGTGTCGAAGTGATCGATCTTTGAAATCGAATATCTTGTCTTCGACACTCTCGCTCAGATTTTAAAGCCCACCCACCACCCGAGTCCTGGTGTTCAGTTGACATACCTTGTTAGTGGTCAACCGAACGCCTCACTCACAGAGACCCGGCAGCTGACAGCTCCCGGCCTCCTCTTCCCAAAGTCCTTATTTATTTATTATCCTTCTAACGACTTAGTTAGCCCAGCCAGATTTCACAGCGACCTCTGAGTCCGATCTTGCTACGACGAGAAAATAAAGCAGATGTCCAAATTTTCTCCTAGAAGATGAAGTCGAGCGCGACAGGTGAGCAAAACCCTTGACACAAGTATGATCATCGACATGTAACATGTTGGAGGAGCGTCGGCGCCACAGGTCCGTTTTCCCGTTTCGGCCGACGTTCCCGCGCGCTACGGATATCGACTCGGGGAGGGTCATTTCCGCCGAGATTTGCCTGTGGAGGAAAAGTTGAGTCCGAGATCGATGGAGGTGGGAGCAGCAAGTCAAATGCCGTTTGATCGATTGATCGCCGGCCGTGAAAGGAGGCCGGACCGAAGTCCGATGATTCGAATCTGTTTTTTTTTTTTTTTTTTTTTTTTTTGGAGCGTTTGAAATAATACACCTCAGTCTGCAAAGCATTCCAAGGGTATCCGCTGGTTTAATTGGATTTGTCCAATAGAGCCGGGGAAATGTGTCCAGGAGGAAATGCCGTTATGCACAGGTTTCAAGCCTTCGTGTGGGACTCTGGCCGTCAAATCAACCTACTCCATTTTTTCGAGTGGCGGGCCGTATACCCACTAAAACCCCCTTGGATTTAATCCAGTCATCCGGCAGGGAATCTTCATCAAGGAGCGTGCCGCTCCAGGTGTTGAGAACCAACTGTTTATTGATCGCAAGGGATCCAAACCGAGTTCGGTTCGTGAGTAGTTTATCTCGCTTCAAGGCGGAATTAATCATTGATACCCAACGATTGTGAATCTCACAATCGGTGACAGGTCCAGATGTCCCGAAGACCCTATCATTCCTCAACCTCCATATGAGATGCATCGATGTTGAGACAATCATGGTAAAGAAGCGGTTCTGAGCAGGTACTGGGCGGCCTCTGGAAGATCTGAATTTAGCCAGGGCACAGCCCAAAAGTAACCCCCAGTTGATTCGAATCTGACCACCAGCCGCTTTCCCGACAAATGGCATATCCCTAACTGCGACCGATACCCGAGACGCAAGTCCGCCGGTCTCCAAGGTATCAGCTCTCCTTATTCTCCCTCGCAGAGTCAAAACACATATGGATGCATCCAGCATGCAAGAAGAGTGGTGGAAATAATTGAGAGCTTGAGTAACGACCATTATGCCAACGGCGTGCGCACTGCGGTATGTTTGTTCTCATGTATTTCAGCCCGAGTTTCCATTGTTCCATCAAGACCATCCCCGACGTCGATTCCGAGACATGGAATGAATTGGAAAGGTTAGGATATGAGGAAGCCAGGGAACATAGGCGCGTATGATCTTCGGCCCATTGTTCGTGAGACTGAGTTTGACTTTGAGATTAATTATCCTAGGCTTGAATACTACTTCAACACGAATGTCCTCACCGCATCGTGCCCGACGCCCGTGCACCAGAGCTTCAGATCCCTCTTTCGCTCAATCGATTACATCCAATTCGCCACAGGCTGTGAAGATTTCGTTGTCGAGTATAACCGGACAATCCTGCTCCCGAGCAGCGTTGCTCACCTCACCCCGGACTTCGTCTTCTACAAGAGAACCGGGAACATATTGGAATAAGCACCTCGTGATCGGCGAATGCGGCTGGGCGCAGTCGGCTTCGGCGCTAGCCAAAAAAGCCGAGGGATGGCTCGAGGAACCTGACGTGGTGCTTTCCATGCATCTTCACCTGCAAGCTACACGGTGCGCTACCCCAGAGGACCCTCCGCCGGAGCTGTACAGGATCAAAAGTAGAGGCGAGGTTCTTTCCGCTGCGCTCACGCCGCTCAGCGCCGTTACGTTTGAGGGGCACACCTGGGCCGAGGCGATCGAAAATATCAGCCTCACGTTGTACCAATGCGAATATGAAACGGAAACATACGTGAGGCCCGCTGCACCTCCTTATTTTTGCCGCACTTATTCTTCGCCTAGGACCTTACACCCGCGCCGCCTGGGGACGCGTCTCGCGCAGCCGCGCTAGAAAAGGCGCAGAGCGCCGTCACCTCCTACCTGCGCTCAGAGCTCACGAAGTGCGTGACGGAGGAGCGCCTTCAGCGGTGCTTCACCCCGGAGAAACCATTCGCCTTGGGATGGGACAATTTTTATAGGGACATCGAGTGGGGGCTTTTCACCGAGGCGTACAGGCGGTACGAGAGATGGGCCTGGACGGCGATCTCTGCATCCGCCGCACTCTCGGGAGGAGGGGAGGAGGAAACGTAGGTGCGCATCGAGTCAGGTACATGAATTGCCGTATCTAATAAGTTTATTTTTCCTGATATCGATGTGCGTTCAGAGCTCACGAAGTGCATGACGGAGGAGCACCTTCGACGGTGCTTCACCCGGGAGAAACCATTGGCCTATTCCAAATTAGGTTTTGCACTCCCATTCTGCACAATTTTGCTCAATATAGACAGCAGCACGCGGAAGCGTCGGTGCGGCTCGGGCTGCAGGTACACTTATGTCATCGAAACGGTGCCCAATGACTTTATTGCATGCTCAGATTGGCATTAGACAGAGAAATATCAACGCCAAGGACTTGGTTCCGCATCCGTACTCCCTGGCAACTTCTTCACAAGACAGTCCAATTGACATTGCTAAAGGTTACAGCCGGCGTCGTCTTTGTCGAGTCGATTCCAAGGGTTTGCACCGCTTCTTCCTTGGCTGAAATTGGGGGGGGGAAATGAGGTTCTTTTTTTGCACGAAGAAAAAAAACTTACGGATGAACTGTACCGAAAAGTGTCAAGTGTCAAGGTGTCAGCATTGAGGCGCTAGTAAGCGGAAAATGTGTGGACGTACAAAACCGACGAAATCTCTGCCAGTGTAATCATTTTCGTAGAAAACAATACGGTCGTTGTTGTAATTTGCGTATTTGGCGTTCCTGAGATTCTTAAGGCCCTTGTAATGCGTGTGTCCAGTGACCACTTCAGTCCGTTTTCAATTACTGCCAAACAATAAAACACAAAACACGCACCGAATGAGTTGGGGCTGAAATTGGTGCTCCCGGCGTCCCAAGTCCCAGTTGCATCCGAAGCAATTTTCACAGTAATAACACGGCTGCTGGCTTTCTTCTCGATCCTAGTGAAGCTGCTAGTAACCTCCCTGCCGATCCAGTTGCCGGTGCCGCTGTGGTTTTGCATATCTGCGGCCCTCGTAACCCTGTGCTGTGTATGGATCAAAATTGGCTCCAGAGGGCAGAGATACAAGGTGGACGCACATTATCAGGAGCATAGAACTAAAAAATAAATGAATAAACGTTATGTAGTGACAATTGTAAGTTGTAAACGACGGAGAAAATAGCATACCTTGGCATACGGCTTCGCATTCTGGCTGTGCCGGAACACGACAACGGCGTAGGTCCTGCCGCCGACCCTGTCCACAGTGATTTCATATCTGTGGTTCTTGTTGGAATCTGTCTCGAAATCTGACTCGTTGTCGTAGTAGATGAAACCTTCGGGATCTGTATAACGACGGGGGGTAGGGCAAAATGAGATGCTGTCGATATATTGGGGGGGCAAAAAGACATACCTCTGCCAATATAGGCACCGTCGGTGAACTCCAAACCGATTTCGGGGACCTCGAGACGGAATGCGCGCTGATTGCGGTCGTTCTTGAAGAACAGCGCAAACGCAGATTTAGTGTTGCTGTAGTTCCAGTTGAAGGGATTCGACATGCTGGAAGAGTTTGCGTTGTTGCAACTTCGTGCTAGGTAAGTAGAGAGGGCTTCACGTAGCCAATTTATACGTCGGCGCTTCAGAGACCTCCGACCAGGATGGCTGCTTTTTCAGCCGTCAGAGGCCTCAATAATTACCCGACTCGTCGCACTCTCTTGGTTGAGCTCTTCGAGTGACAGGGAGCACGGCGCTCAAAAACTGATACTTGGATGGTGCATGTAGGCGACTGACAGGATGCTCGATTCCAGACATTCATTCGCGCGAAAGCCGCTTCACCGGCGCTTAGCTTTGACTGTGGAGATTTTCGGCAGAGCCGATGTCGGAGTAAATGTCATCTTGACTAGTTTACAAATCAGAAGCGCTACAGAGTTCGAAATGAAGCTACTTACCCAAATTCCTGACGCCTCCAGCAAGAGCCAAAAAAAAAGAATGTGCAGTCAGGTAGTAGGCACATAGGCAACAGGTTAGCTATAGAGGACTGGCTTCCATTCAATCGAAGAAGTCCGCTTTTATTTGTTCACTCGCGCGCGATACTCGGAGTTGGCGCCTGTAAAAATTGTGGGTTAGATTGATTGATTGACGGCCGTGTCGCCCGTGCGCAGTGCAAAAATGAACGATAATGGGGTAGAACGAGATCATGAAACTAGCTTCGGTTTAAGTTGAGAGACAGAATGTTGAACCACAGCCATACTGAGACCAACCAAATCCGCCTCCGAGAACATCGGACTCGGGGAAAACGATTCGTGGCTCCATCGATGACCATTCAGACGATTTGCCATGGGAAAACAGGAGGAGCGGAATCGATAGCATGAACACCCAGCAGGTAATCCGAAACAACTTGAAGAATGATACCAGTTGGCATGGCCACAACTTGAGCGAATCGTTCAGTCAAACAATGGCCTATGGCCCATCATTGTGGCGATAAGGGCTCGTGCTTGCCCCCTGCCGGGGCCGGGAGTCCTGCGTAGATACACCGCCGCGTCGGGCTGTTGTAGGTCAAGAGTTCAGGGTCTGTAACCGTTCTCTTCAGACTGAATATATTAGAAATAGAATACTACGCACCTGTAACCGTTCTCTTCAGACTGAAGAGATCGGCTACAGGCTTCCGATAAATACATGGTCCGTGTTACGCAAACACGACCCTCAAGCCGACTCGTCCCAATCGGGACTGGATGCGAGGTCATACTACAACACTCCCACTGACCTCGCTATCCAGTTCCCGATTCCAGACCAATCATCCGTCGACACCGAATCGTCGCGTCGCGGGGAAGGATCTTGGTAAGCAAGTCCGCGGGGTTCTCGCCGGATTGGCAGTAGTGGATAGTAATATCCTTGTCGTCGATTAGGTCGCGGATGTAGTGGTATTTCAATGCAATATGTTTTGCCTTGTCGTGCATGGCCGGATTCTCCGCAACAGATATGGCAGATTGGTTATCACAGTGCATGGGCGACGGATGATCCAACGGTTTCTCCATCAGCTCGCCAAGCTGGTTACGAACGAACATCAGCTCTCTGCCCGAGTGGCTGCCTGCAATGTATTCGGCTTCCATGGTGGATTGTGCCGCGACGCTCTGTAGGCGGCTGATCCACGAGACAGCACCCCCAGCCAGAAGCACGAGAGTACCAGATGTGGAACGCATCTTGTCCTTGTCGCCCGCCCAGTCTGCATCCGTGTAACAGAGCAATGTTTTGCCTATTGGGGTCGCGAGACGGCCCGGACCGCGGTACGTTATTCCCAGATTGAGTGTACCTTTGATGTGGGGATGTGTCAACAGCGACACTCTCAGGCTCAGACTCGTTGGCTGTAATGCGGCCAAGCCTGGTCAGTTGCGACACTGTGATGGAAAGCCGTAGCAAAAAATAGATTGACCATCACGCCATCAGTGCTGCTGTGTGCCGGCAAGATTCTGTAAATTTTACAAGTCCATATTCAACAACATCTTCAATATACCTGGGGACCTAACCAGAACCAAAACCAAACCCCTAACTTAACCTTTCTAACCAAACTTAACCGAACCTAACCCCCCACGCAAAGTGGATACAGAGCTTCGTCGGGTGCCGAGCTTTGACGTGTCCATCAACTTATGATGTGATGTATTGATCCTTGCAGCCGACAGTGTCGCAACTATGCTCCATCTGACGACAGTGTCGCAAGTAAGTGCCGTACAGCTGGTGAGTCTGAGTCTGACAATGTCGCAGTTGGTTGGGCCCCCTTTGATGTATCTCAGAAGATGCATCAACGCGTTCCAGTGCTCGATCCCGGGATTGGAGCTGAACCGACTGCCAACTCCCACTGCGAAAGCCAGGTCCGGGCGCGTGCCTAACATGCCATACATGATGCAGCCTAGAACACCGAGGTAGTCCTTGTCCGCCATGAGCTGCCGCTCCTCGGCTGTCTTAGGTGACATATCTCTTGTCAGTTTTGTGCCGACTGGGAACGGAGTAGACGCAGCCCTACAATCGGCCATCCCAAAGCGCGCAAGTACTCCCTCAAAGTACTTCTTCTGTGATATGCGGACCGTCTGAGCATTGAGATCCTGGGAAATCTCGAGGCCAAGACAATATGAGGCAACACCGAGGTCCTTCATCTTCAGACGCGCCGAGAGCTTTGACTTGATGGTATTCCATGTAGCCATATCATTTGTTGCTCCCTGTAGATCATCGACATAGAGTGCAATAACAACGATAATATCCCCGCGACGGCACAGGTAGATGCTGTGGTCAGATTGAAGGCGCGTAAAGCCGAGGGATTTGAAAATCGAATCAATGAGGCGGTACCATTGGCGTGAAGCCTGCTTTAGGCCATAGAGGGATTTGTAGAGGCGAAGGACCATTTCTTCGCCTTGTGCATTGAGTTTCGGAGGGAGACCAGGAGGCTGTGACATGTAGATTTCCTCGTCGAGTTCGGCGTTGAGAAATGCGGTTACGACGTCCATTTGATAGATGGTGAGGCCGAAGTGGGCGGCAACAGCGAACATGATACGAAGAGAGGTGAATTTTACGACGGGAGCGAAGGTTTCTTTGTAGTCAACGCCATAAATTTGGGTGAAACCACGTGCCACGAGACGAGCTTTGAAGCGCTCGAACTCATTCCACTGGTTATACTTCACGCTGAACACCCACTTGCACGTCACCACCTTGCGGCCCTCTGGAAGATCAACATACTCGAAGGTCCCCGTCTCCACCACAGCCTGGGGGAATGATACATCATTCCCGGTAGATCTCCGAGTATCAGTGATATATCTATGCCGCTCTTCTTCAAAGCTGCATGATATATCATTCTTCCTATGTGCCTCCCAGCAAGCTACCCACCGTCGTCGCTGTGGCCGACGATGAGTATCGATGTGGCTATATTTAGAGTTGTATGACCTAAGCATCCCAATTCGGTACACGACGACGAACACATGCTCGACGTCGCCGCCGACGATGAGCTCGTTACTATGATGAAAAATATGCATTAAATTGCTATAAATTACAAAAAAATTGCGGCAGATGGATACAACAGATGCGCAGCGACTGCGTGCCTCCACCCCGGCGCCCCGCCCTCCACGCGCCTACAAACTACCGCCCAGCATCCGTGTTCGCTCCTCGCGTATTTCCGGCGTGGTCCGCTCCAGACGCTCAGCCGGCTGCTCCGCTCCTGCCTTGGACGCTTCCGCGAGCTAAGCGCCACAGCCGCGTCGAGGGCGTCAGCATATCCCTGATACATTCCTCCGCCCAAAATCCCCGCGGGATGCGACGCGCACTACCCTAATCGTCCCTATCTTTCACACCCACGGAGCGCGAGCGCGAGCGGCCTGCGGCCCCGCACTTCTCCCCCGCCGCGATACCAAACCGCCCAAAAACGTCTCCTGCACCCCACGAGTGCCTGCACAGCGCGTCGCGGTACCACACCACTCACAACCTGTGCCCGCGAGCGCATGCACGTGCTGCACCCTGCCGCCGCCGCCAGCACCACCATGTCGCCGGTGATTCTCCCTGCCGCGGCCCACGAGCTTGCTGCACGTATGCCCACACATGATCTCGTGAGCGTATGCGCACCCCACGCCGTGCCGCCTTTGCCACCACCACGCCGTCCGTAATCTCCCCATGCACCACAGAGCACAACGCCGCCACCACGCTAGCGCGGATCGTCCACTACTCTGTGAGCGCATACGCCTCGAGTCTCAATTTACACGGTGCGCCGCGACTGCAGCGCCGTCGAGCCTCGCACTAGATGCGCAGCGCCTTCGACATCGCCCAGAAAGGATCCGCACCCCACGGGTGGGACCCGGGGCACGTTAGCAAGTCGCACTGCGTCCGTTCGCCAGCGCCGATGTCGAGACGCCGCGCCACGGCGAAATGATGAAGCTCAATCTAGGGTAGGGGATAAATAGTCGGTGCGGGGCCAGAAAAAAACAGTACTGGACGCACCTCCGCGCCCTTATCGTCTTTGGGATGTGACGTGGTCATCTCGGCGTCAAGAGCCCTCGATTTGATTTGAAAGATACAGAGGCTGGTTTTGCGCGCCTCAACCCGAATGGCGCGAAATGATTCAGATTCGCTGAAGAACGTTGTTGCGGCACAGTGCTGTGGCAGCGCGGGCGCGAGAAGCCTAGAGTAGGTCGCAGGCGTTAGTACAATGACGTGGCTGCACTCGAGAGACAAATGGTGCATGGAACCCTCAGGCGCATCAACCCGTTAAAAACCGCACGCAGCGCCACCATAGTGCCTATGGTAAGACTCAGCGCATGGCGCTGCACCCGGTTTTCAATGCGTTGGCTCGTCTGGAACGTGCACATCGAGCTGTCACTGGCACGGGTACCTGGGCGGAATGGACGGTGGGAAACGCGTAAAAACGTACCTTACTTCCCATATAAGCACATAGAATCACTCCAGGTCACTTTGCTGGCATAATCTGGTCGAGACGGCGCAGCAGGAGTGATGTCGTGGTGGGGTGTCGTAGCAGGAAGAGAGGATCACGGGTGACAGTCACGCGAATTTGTCCGTTTTTGCAAGATTCGCCGAAACTTGTCTGGAGTCCTGCCATGTATTCGGGACACAGAATGAAATTTGGACTCTGAGGTTTACCTTAGAATTACTCCCAGAGTCCATACAAGGTGAAAATAAAGTCAACTGGGGGGGTCGAAAATCAGGTAAACCTGAGGTGGCCATAAATGGGGGCACTCCATTTTGTTTTGGACGACGCAACGCTGCAGAAAGCATCAGATATATGTTCCAATGAGTACTGCGTTCACTTTGAAAATCTCGTACCTATTCTTTACCCTGTTTTTGAGCTATTTTGAGTGGGAAATCTCGACCTTATAGCAAGTGTTGCATTGAGAAAAACGGAAAACGGCATCGACGGAACATTTTTGACGATAGAAAAGAGTGTTTTGGAAGTTTGAAACTTTGGAAACAAGGGGGGTCAAAAATCAGGACGAAACCGTACTGATCATTGCGGCGGCATTACTTGGTCATTTGGGGGGAAGCAAACAAGAAAAGGACTCAAGGAGGTGAACCAAATAATATAATATCGACTTGTTATAGGTCGAGAGGGTGTGGAAGAAAAAATGTTTTGAACATGTCGTGGCATGTTCACAAACTGAATGACACAAAGGTCTCGATACCTGTTACTGTCTGGTCAAAATACAACTCCCGCCGAAATTTGGTCTCAGATTCACGCACAGCCTATATTCCAAGGTAGATGGGTGTATTCGAAGCATTCAAAAGCTCAGATACATAGCATAGCTAGCACTACGGTAACAGGACTTTTTGTCCCGATTCGGCCCAATCCGAGGATGCTTATATGATGTCAGGAACATCAGCCTGGCCGTTTCCAGATTCTACTGAATTAGCATAGAAAGATCCCACAGTGGCTAGAATTGGGGGGCCAGAGCCTCGCGAAGACTCAAATGTTCAGCTAATAAGGTTTGGCCAAAATCCATGGAGTCAATTTCAAATCGAGCGAGGTAGCAACGGTGGAAAGCACCTGAGACAGGAGGCTGTAAGTTGTATTGTGACTAACTTAGGTGAACAGCGAATGATACCGAAGTAGCGAATGATATCGAGGCTAGAGGGAAAGGAGCCGTAAGTGCAATATGTGTATAGGACACGAAGGTAGGGAGGAGTAAATATAATCAAGGAAGGTTCGCACGAGTGCAGAGCAAAAATGGGAAGGGCGGAGAGCGGGAGCCAATCAATTCCTGAATCGAGTCCGGGAGCTACGGTACCGGGTATGGAGCCAGCCAAGCAAGCAACGCGGAAAATGCAATGAACGGAGAGCTGGGATGCGGGCCCAACGATCGGGTGGGGTGCAGCAAGCCATCAGGGCGTAACGAAAGTGTGAGACTGATATGCGAAGGGCGGAGCAAGGGAGCGGCGTAGCACAGAATGACAGTGGAGAATGAGGCTGCGCCGCGAAGTGGTCGACGCAGATGAGCGACACGCAGCGCAGTGGGACAGTGGGCAGCCAGCCCAGCGGGTATCGCATTTACAATGGCGGTGCGGAAGGGCGGCATGACCGGCGGGCGGGAGGCGCAAAGATCGGAGGTCGGGAGCAAGGGGGCAACAGGCGCGCCAGGGCGTTGTAGAAGCGCGGCGAGCGGGTAGGGGCGATGCGAGGACCGCTGGAGTGCAGCCGACGCACGCGCATGCGGAAGCCGAACTACGCAGCGTGGCAAAACGAGCCGGTGGGGCGCGTATGGAGCGCAGAAAGCCGACGAGGGACCGGGGCGCTGCCGGACCCCACGCAGCATACACATGCGCATGCGGAAGGCGAGCTACGCAGCGCGGCAAAACGAGCCGGTGGGGCGTATGGAGCGCAGAAAGTCGACGAGGAAGGGCGCTGCCGGACCCCACGCGGCGTACGCACGCGCATGCGAAAGGCGAGCTGCGCAGCGCGGCAAAACGAGCCGGTGGGGCCCGTATGGGGCGCAGAAAGCCGACGAGGGACCGGGGCGCTGCCGGACCCCACGCAGCGTACGAGCGTGGGGAAGGCGAGCTGCGCAGCGCGGCAAAACGAGCCGGTGGGGCCCATATGGGGCGCAGAAAGCCGACGAGGGACCGGGGCGCTGCCGGACCCCACGCAGCGTACGAGCGTGGGGAAGGCGGGCAACGCAGCCCGCCGAGCGCTACGTGTGGCACTATTAGAATGTGGGGCAGAGATGCGATGGGGTAGGAGAGCGTACCGAGCTACGGGCGCAGCGAACGGGCAGGGGGAGCAAGCGCCAAGCAAGGGCGGCGGGGCAGCATACGGGGGCAGCTCCCAATGAGCGAGCAGCGGTCGGGGGGCGGGTGGCGGTGGCGGGTTCCTCTGTCCAGGTATCAGGCTTGGCACCGCGAGGGCGAAGGGAGCACTGGCCGCTGGGTGCCACCAAAATGCTCCCAATGAGCCCACGCGAAAAAAGGCGCCGGCGGCATTCTGGAGCCCAAGAACAGCGATTACATGTCGTAGATGTATTTACATGCCATCCAGGAAGATAGTCCCATCGATTCAGGAGGAACGGAGCCGCGGGGGAGGGGCAGGAGGAAGGGCGGATGGGAGGAGGAGGCGAAGGAGTGTAATCATAACATGTGCAAACTAATTACCTGTTTGGGACGGCGGTGCGCCTTTCGTGCACGGACCATCAAGCGGATCCCGCGCCCGAATCGCGCCCGACCGGTGGGCAGAAGCGCGCCCGTGCAAGAGCGCCCAAATAGAGCCAGGTAGGAAGGTGATATAACACGCATCTAGACAGAAGACCGACGTTGATACATCACGACAACTCGCTATCTATCCCATGCATGATACATCAAATCCCCATATACGACTGCCGTCTCGATGAGCGAGCCAAACTCCTCCATCATCGACTTCGCCCAATCCTCCGAGTGTGCGCTGGCCATGGCTTGCTTGAATGTTAACGGGACAAGAATTGGAGGCTCAATTGGAGGCTTCGAGACTCGCGCAGGACGTGCCTGTGCTCGGAACTCCTCCTCCTCCTCGAGCACAGGTACTTCCACAGGTTCTGCGCGCACTGGATACTTATATCGACCTTTCGGCAGATTTACACGCTCATCTGCCATGCTGGCAAATCGCTGCGGAAGCTTCCGCACCCTCGGCGGGAGGGGCTGATCAACAACAACTTCTGCCTCATCGACTTCGGACTCCCCGTCATCCTCGATCTCAAAATCTCCTGGCGCGGGAACGACTTCAGCTGCGGGTGACGTGGGTCTATCTTCGGGTGCAGCAGATGCATTGGGAGCAGTAGGTGGAATTTGGACAATGGGAGGGAGATTTCGAAGGTCCGTAATAACTTCAGTCCACCCAGAACTCCGTCCACGCTCAAAGAAAGTCACGTCTCGGGATTTGTAGACTTTCTTATTTATGCGGTCATAACACTTGTACGCCTTCGATTGTGTGCCCGGCAGGGCATAGTAACCCAATAGAGTGCATTTGACTGCTGTGTCTGCGAGCACCGGTCGTCCTTTCAACGGAAGAACAGATACCCACACCTCGCACCCGAACGGCCGCAAATGGCTGACATCTTGCCGCTGGCCCGTCCAGACCTCCTCCGGGATGCGCCCGTCCAAAGAGGAGCGTGTCGGGCAGAAATTGCGTGTATACGCTCTGTACGCAACAGCGTCAGCCCAAAACCCGTCGGAGAGGCCAGCTTCACGCAGGTTTGCCCGAGCGCTGTTCTCGAGTGTGCGGTTAATGCGTTCGGCCACGCCGCCCTGCTGCGAGCTGTATGGTGCGGTGGTCTGGTGAACAATACCCTCCGCCTCGAGGTACGCCTCAAACTCGCCGGAGGTGTACTCTCCTCCATTGTCTGTGCGCACCTTACCGACCTCCTGGCCAGTCTCTTTCTCGACACGGGCCTTCCATACACGGAAGCGTAGAAGTGCATCACTCTTCTTTTTCAAGAAATCGACGTCCACACGGCCAGAGTGATCATCCGTGAATGTGATGAAGTAGCGGCTGCCGCCAATGGAATTTGAGAGGGGTCCACAGACATCAGAGTGTACAATCTCTAAAAGACAAGTCGCGCGTTTCCTCCCTCCTTTTGGAAACGACTTGCGCGGGGTCTTCCCAGCCAGGCAAGCTTCACACGAGAAATCATCCCCAGCAATCCCCATATCCAAACCATCGACCATCTTTGATGCGAGGAGTTTTCTGAGGTCAGAGATGTTCAGATGGCCGAGGCGCCGGTGTAGCGTAAGGATGTCGAGGCGCTTACCGGCGGGTGCAGGTGTTTTAGCTTTCAGGACAGAAGGGGATGGGAAACTTTGTGTGGACGACACGGGATTTGCGAGATCGAGGGTGTATAGGCCATCCTCGAATGTTGCTTGACAAAGGGTCTTTCCACGCAGCTTGATCAAACATAATGTTCCCTCGAACTCGAGCTTGACACCTGGGATAGCCGTCAACTGTCCGACGGACAGAAGCGAGCCAGCCAACTTCGGGGCATACAGCGTGCGCCTGTAGTCAATGGTGTCGACACCGAAGGAGCTCTTGACGTGGGTTCGACGGGTTCCGACGCCGGTTGCGTAAATTACGCTGTTGTCCCCAAGCTCGATAGGAATGGGTTTGTCGAGGGTGGCAAAGGTGACGAACGATTCGCGATCAGGGCTGAGGTGACGCGACGCACCCGAGTCGACAAAGGTCGCGTCCGGTCGGAGAGCATTGGAAGTCTTCTTCGTGAGAAGAACTTTCGGATGATCATCATCGTCAACGGCGTCGTATGCCAGCTGGGCAAGACGGAGTTTCTCCTTGGCCTGGTCCTTTGCCCCTAGCGGACAATCTCGCGCAATGTGCCCCTTTCCACCACATCCATAGCAAGTAACCGTCTTCTTCCAATCACCGCCAGCAGCCCCAGCGCGTCCGCCACGTCCTCCACGCCCGCGTACAAGTAATGTTTTTTGCAAGGACTTAGTGACTGGACTGGATGACCCATACATTCGATTATTACATTCAACGCAACGCGATATCTATTAATCTACTTCGGCGGCCGCACGAAAAATTCTGGTGAGCTCTGTGATGTTAAAATTATCCGGACAGGATTTCAGTACCGAAAAAATGGTCCTTTTAGTTTCAGGATCATCGAAATAATCACCGCTTCGTTCCAGCCCGAAGTCAAATATGAGGTGTAAGAGATCTAGGCGTAGAACCGATTCAATGTTGTCAACACTGTGGGTGATGCTGTGAGTGAGGCCCAAGAGACTTCTTGCAAAGCGCAGTTGGACTCTCCTGCTTGGCCTGCGGAATTGGTATGATGGAGGACGAAGCAGATAACCAAGAGTCTCAACTGCCTTATACGGCAATGTCGACGATCCGCAGTCTTCCATAAATTCGGTCAACAGGATCCAATGAATCTCGCTGCATGCTTCAGGTTCATCGAACCGTAAAGGAAAAGGAGAGTCGGGTGAGTCGGGTTCCATCGATGAAAGCAGATTCTGGGGAAATGCCCGTAACATGGCTAATTTCATGAGGGACGCCACAGATGGGCCGATATCCGGAGGCGCTCTCTCCCGTACAGCAATGACAGTCCCTTCATCATACCCCGACGGCACGGTGTATAAGGGGTTCCGTGCTGAGAACGCACACATACACCAGACAGGCTGGAAATCTTCCGGTCCGGAGGCGAAATTCTCGAGGAATGAGCGGAGACTCGAGGATAAGCGATATTGGTCGCAACCTCCAAGCGCAACAAGCAGCGATTCGTCGTCGTCCCGGCTTCCAAAATATTTCAGAAAGTTTCGGATAAATAAGAAATCGTCGGAATCAGTGCAGGAATCCGGCTTGCTCCTCGGGAGTTGCCAGAGCGATAGCGAAATCCGAACGATATCATCAATTTGGTGAACCGCAGGGTGCGACTTCAAGTCATCAATGTGCGCATCCATGATTTCGCTGAATCCGACTCGTAAGTCTCGAATATGATCTTGCGAAATAAGCTTGAGGTCTCGTGTAACTGCCTGGCAAGTCGGAGTAAATTGATATGGCGGAACCTGG
Source organism: Mycena galericulata (assembly GCA_029289565.1). Taxonomy (NCBI): domain Eukaryota; kingdom Fungi; phylum Basidiomycota; class Agaricomycetes; order Agaricales; family Mycenaceae; genus Mycena; species Mycena galericulata. The sequence goes on from JARKIA010000108.1 coordinate 261,475, forward strand.
AGATGAGATGCTTCGACCAAGTATCGCACTATGATTTGAATAAGTCGGCCATGAGGCGAAAGCTCTGAACGTGCCCTCCGAGCCTCCGAAAGAACTTGCGCGGAGAGAAAGTATGGGTGTACAGTAGGATCCCAGGACCTCCAGTCGAAAATTTCAAGCTGCGATAGCTGGAAGGGTCCCGTTGCTCGGGCGTCCATATGGTCAATCGCCCAGATTGCCTTCAGACAGGAGATCTGGCGACGATTTTTCACCCCTTTTGGTAATAGAATACTATCGCATCCACGTAGCAGGCTCTCGATTCGGGGGATCAACCGCACATCGGGATGGGTGTGACGGACCAGAGCACCGATTCGGTCGTCGTAGGAATTCTGGCTCCCAAGGCTCCCCCCGAGCACCTCAGGAATCCCCTCGACGAATGGCTCAAGCTCATTGTCATCTGTAAGCGATTTCATAGTCCAAACAAGGGCTCGACGATCGCGACTGTCGCGTTCGGAAGAGGGGCTGGTGGCATCTTTGAGCATGACTTGAACCAAGGTCGGGGTATCTGCGTCCGTATGTATTGGGGATCCTGATTCCGGATCCGGCGCTTGGGAACGCTGGGGTGAGGGGAGCCGCACTGTCGAGAACCCGAGATACGTATAACGGACCAGGCTCGAGAGAGGTGTGCGATACGGACAATCGGAGTAGAAGATGGGCAGGACTGTCAGATAGCTATACACCGCAACCATCATGAGAAGAATTATAGTGGCAACAGCTGTCATGACTGCGTTGACAGGCTGGAGAAATGCGACCAGTCCGGCGAAGAAGAGTATGAGGGAGGTGTGAAGAAGCAAGGGGATAATCTCCACGACCGCGTGCATGTTGAATCGCCTCAGTCCGTAGTATAGATACGCGAATATGCGTGCGCGAATTATCGGTGACGGGCGCATGTCGGTTGCTTGGATAAAGTTTCGGGCCCATTGCTCCACAAGGGTAGCGAGGAGCGCGCAGGAGAGGCTGAAGCCGAGACTGAGAAACCACAGTGTGTTGCAGGCGAGGGAAATGGCGGACGGCGAAAAAACAGCCGGCTCCGGGAGTTCGATCGATGATCCATTAAAGGATGCTGATAGCTGCAGAGAGATCTGGGTGAGGATGGCTATGGTCCGATCCCCCGGGTCGGGTGTTAGTGCCTGGTAACTTTCCATGAGGAAAGCTGTGAGGCTGGCCGAGAAAAGACCCGCCTAGTCCGATTCTTAGCCCACAGGCTACAGAACGGAGAGCGAGTACGTACAAAGATGAGTAAACCATCCATATCACTCCTCCAGCTTTCGACCAACGCCTTGTCGTATTTTTCGGCTTCCGAAATGTAGACCGACCAAAGTTTAGCCCCCGCCCATTCATCGCGATCTGAAAACGATACATGAGCGAAAGGCTGCAGCGTATGCTCCACACACCTTGTCTCTCTCCTTCGCGTTGTCTCATTGCCAGAGATAGACGCTCGAAGAGAAGTACTTTGAAGGCTGTGTCTATAAGCGCCGGTGCTCGATTCCCACGTCAACGTCACCGTCGTGGCATCGGGTTTATTTGGCATCGCAGTGTTTGGTGCGCCGGCGAGAGATGCCGAGATTTTCAACTCTCCTCGTTTCATCTTTGGTTTCTTCATCAAAGTGGTGGCTGGGAATTCCCTCGGGTGTTTGTTGTTTCGACCCGAGAATCGCTCAAATTACTGTTCGACAAGAAAGAGTCTGCAGTTGGTCAGAAGATATAACCATTTACGGAGCCTCTGGTTGGGCGAATGGAAGTCTCCTACCCATAATACAGGGTTGGGAATCTCAGTGGCGGTACTTTAAAGCGGAATCTCAGTAATCAAACAATAAAATCATATGTACTGGGTGCGTTGACTCGAATCTGAATTTGAAAACGCTGTCGTGAAACCAGAGTTCAATCTCTTGTTTTTGATCCCCTCGTTGATTTACATCATGCGGAAACCTTATACTTGAGTAGACACTAATATTTTCACATTCAATTGCATCATTTGGGCAGCAGTGGGCACAAATAACAAATACGGCAATGAGGTGACCTCTGAAATAAGCATATGTTTGCTCTAATCACGACCTGGAGTATTGTATCAACATCTCCCCTTATGGGAGGTCCAGGGAGGAGATCTGCTTGAAAGAGTAATATTTTCATACTACATATTATACAGGTGAAATAAAAATAAACAAGGCACGAGAGGAAATGCAGAATTTCATTGCGGTTCCGCTCATATGGTTTTCAGAGAAACACATTGAGAATTAGTGCGCAGCAAGGAATATGGTCCAAAAGATCAAAAATGGAAAAAAAAAATGGCTGCGCATATTTGGCTGTGATATTGGAGTGATGCAAAGTAGACTTGTTTTGCCCATACCACCCAACCCCAGAATTGCAATCCTAGGGAATTTCTGAGTGAGCATCAGGACAATTTCCTCGACTTCTTGGTCACGACCATAGAATATCTTTGGCTTTGCTGGTAGCATTGAAAAGGACTGGGAGCTGACCCAACAACATCAGGATGATACCTTTGATGCCTATTGCTCATATGTACCTTATTTGGGAGCTATTGAAGGTCTGATGCATCTGAGTGATGCATTTGAGTCCAACCGAAATAACAGCATGAAATTCACACACTAAGGAAGCCCCATCCAAACTTGCTCCATCCGATAAGGTTGAAATCATTTCGAGCAGGTCCCTGTGCATGTTATCTGCTGTGTTTTGCATCTCCCTAATGTTGACAAAAGTTGAGGCTCCAGATGCAAGCTAACTACCAGTTGAGTCTCAGGGTGCAGACTTGAAATATTGTTGGACTTGCCTTGAACACTTCTAGAGCATGCTTCACCCCTGTTTGACATTCTTTGAGCAGAATGTTCATTTCAGTCGGGCGGAAAAAGCTCTTGATCCTGTTCCCATTATACTGTGCCTCAACAAACATATGTGTCCTGTGAAGAGTTCTTGTGAAACAGATCAGTCACATGTATTTGGGGTGTAGTAGGGCTAGAACCATACTCAGTGAATTTCCCAAGCTCATGCAAGATGGTCGGTGGAAATCTCCCTGCAGTCTCCGAAACAATGTGAAAGTTGACAATCCCGTACAACACTTGATAAATGGACTCCAAGAGCTGGATGCATTCATCTTTGTTTTTCTTCACATTCTAAATCACCATATCAGCATGATGATCCTTTGACAGAAATACAGTAGCTGAGCTGACCTGGATTGTTGTCATCAATGCCAGAGTGGTGTTTGAAATGGCTTGCACAAATGGAGTCCCAAATGCATCCTGAATTTCATTCAGGAGTGTTACTGCTGGCTTCAGGCCAGTGATGATGTTGTTGATGCGAGTTTCAGTAATCGTAGGCTGATGGGGCATTTTGACAATAAAGAACTGATACTCTTAGACCCTGATATACGATGAAACAGGTGCTCAATCTATTAATTGGCATCTTTGTTTCTCATCAGAAACTTCAAGCTGTCTGACAACTTGTCTGATGGATTCCCGATCTTTCTCAACGGGACTGCGCCGGAATATACCTACCTACCTATTATGCACTCATATGCAGGCAGTGTGCAGTGAGCGAGGCAACATAATTTACGGCACTCACCTTCGCGCTTGTGACTCTTTGTGCCGGCACTTGTAAGTATATTACTGCGCAGCGGCATACCTTGCCAGATATTGAATGCTGTTCTGTTTGGGCGGAAGAACCTCTGGGAAAGAGCGTGTGAGTGAGAATAAAAATACCCTGATGTCTTAGTTTGAACTTCGGATACGTGGAGTCGAACCCCGCAAATACTGCATATTATGGATGTAGTATGCCCGGCGAGTGTGTTCCATACACCATATTCCATTGTGGGTAAGGGATGCGGACCGGAGTAGAAAGAAGTAATGGGACAAGGACTTACAGCTAAAGTTAGTGCCGTGAGAACTGAGAAGAGGCTCGTGGCACCGGCCGGGATGGCCGAGGTTGATTTTTGACATTACGACATTCTGGTCTTCTTCTTGGCGACCATGTCGGGTAATAATAAGAGCTTTCGCAGGAAGTGGGATGCAATATCAACGCGGTAGGTAGGCAGGCAGGTAGGTAGCATTACACGGCACGGTCCAACTCATGAACACCGGTTTCCAGGAATTATCCCGATGTACACGCACTATTTACACCATCCTATTTACACCATCGTCCCTGGGCCTCTCTATACCCCCATAGCAGAATTGATCAGGACAGATTACTCGTTCTCTTAACGAAATCCACAGCTTTTGTATGGCTTCATCCCATGCAGTATATCCCAAGTATATCCCCTTTCTGATTGCATCCCTCTCGTCCTCGTTTTCGAATGCCAAATGACCAAGGTGCTGTTCTTCAAGTTACGCGGCCTTTAACAAACTCGATGAGAGCCATTACTCCTTCAAGGATTGCATTCACACTGTGCCCACATTTCTTTGTTTCGAGGTCAAAACCTGTGCTAATTCCTGTTCATCAGGACTGCGTTGCGACTGCGATCTAATAATCCTGAAATGGAACAATTACCCCGCTGTGCTGCAGGACGAACAAGTTTGCTGGCTGCAGCCATGCAAGTTTTTGAGGTATAAAAGACCTGCAGCAACACCTCTCCATCGTACAACTGTTCTTTTTGACCAGTCAGCTCGGATACCACGACCTGCAAATTTTTGTTTTGTGGTTGCCCTTGATTTTCGGAGCAATCCCATTGCACCTTTCAAATTTTAATGGTGGATTCTTTGTACGATTTAACCGGATCAGCAATGTAAAAGCTTTATGGTCGTCGTTCCAGTATCTCATAATCGTCTACAAACTCAACACTGAAATACGATGGCGCGCAGTTCCTGCATCATGTACGTCGTAGGAGCAATTCCACACAACTACCTTCGGCTTCCCGTTTCTGAGCGAGTTCCTTGCGTCGAAGCGGAGCGAAGGCATATCTTGTGGTCTATCAAATTTCAGCGATGAGGCCATAGTAGTCGGTTGCGCAACACGTTCGGTAATAATAAGAGCCCAGGGCCGCCCTTCATGGGGAATATCAACATAGGACTCAGCATGCCTTGTAAGTGTGTGGATTTATCACTTACCCGTGTTTGGGGCCCCCGCACGATCGTCATATCTTCACAAACCAACCGCCGTTTGATTGCGAGCGAAGCGAGCAATTCTTCGCTAAAGGGTCAAAATGCGGGAAACAAGGACAAATTCTACGCATACCCGAGAACATCGGAATTGAAAGATCGCCTTCAAACGCATTCAAAAAGTCGAATTTGGTGGGGAAACTTGAGAATATGGATGTTATCATTTATATCTACCGTATTATCCAAGATGGGAGTGTTCCCCCCACTTTTGAGTGTGTTCTCATTCTCGAAGCATGCCACCGCGTGTCACGTGTTCTGTCTTCGGAGCGAGCACCCGGCGCGGTCGCGGATCTATTTTATGTATGCACTATCTATGTATGCGAGGAGACGGGATATCGTCAACCGCGGATACAAATATACGAAATATCCCCGGATGCACTCTTGAGTTCTCCCACACACCAATTCAGAGGCGGGATATTTTCAGCCATAGACACAAATATATGAAAACGACGGAGACTATCAGGCCCCCGACATGCGTCGCGCAACGGACTGCTATGGCCTCATCGCTGCAGTTTAATAGACCGTCTGTACCGATCGATTCCGCGTTGACATTGCGTGCCACTTCCCGCGAAAGCTCTTATTGTAATTTGATAGAACTTTGAAGCGGAACGTCAGTAATCAGACAATAAAATAATATGTACCGGGTGAGTTGACTCAAATTGGAATTCGAAAACGGAGCCGTGAAACCGGAGTTCAATGTTTTGCTTGGTTGTGGCTGGGGTTACGGGTTTGATCCCCTCGTTGGTTTAACCGGGGGCAACCGGTTCATGTCAAATAACACGGTCCCACTTCACGTTCACCCCCGATTGTACCAATTGAATAACCTCACACTCGAGCTGATCATTGAATAAGACAGAAATACAACGTGAAGACTTGCACGATGGAATTTGGTTCGCCGTGACATCAGTTCAATCATAAAACACAAGTGCCCTCAACTCAATCGACTCTCTCGGGGGACTTCCCTCCGGCATCGACGGGTCCAGGAACGCAGTATGGGGTGTGAATACTGAGACACCCTCTGCAGAGTCGAAGCTGCAAAACGGTCATCATCGCTGTCAAGTACATAGCAGCTCCAGGCACGCACCACTTGATCAACACGAACTCCTCCGGCGTCATCCCCTTCAAATATTTCCATCTATGCTCGGGGTTCCACCGCACCCTGTACGTCTCGCCCTTGCGTTCCGGAGCCAGCCGCGCAACCGCGACCAAGTCCCGTTCCGCATGGACGGTACGGAAATCACAGAGCGTAAGCGGCATGTCGAATGCAGGGTGTCCGATAGGGCGCCAGAGGTTGATAATTTGGAATCTGTGTTCGAGAAGCGAAGGAGCGAGCTCGGGAGGGAGGTGTAGATGGACACGGGCGGTTGCGGAGGCGAGCGTTTGGTCGACGTGGACTTCCGTGACTGGTTGGCGTTTGGATACCATGTCGGCTTGACCCGAAATACGACGGCGGATCGCTGGTGCAGCTTCCACTCAGTACAAATAGTAGGAATTTGATAGAGGATGGCAGGACGCACTATGATCAAACAAAACAATCCTGCTCCCCCCAGTTATCCCTTTAATCAGCTCCTCGCTCTCCGGGTAATACTCTGCCTTGATCTTCTCGTCGTCTAAGAACGATTTGTGGCTGGCGGGAGAATGAAAGAACTGGAATCCCGCTTCGTCAAGGAGGTAAGCGTCTTCCTTGCCGCGGACGTTCTCGATCTGGACATTGTGTTTCTCTGGGGTCCAGTTCGAAAGGGGGAGCTGGGATGTGGGGTCGGAGGAAGGCCAGTTGGGGGAGTTTACACGGTTGTAGGGCGCAGACCCGTCGGTGGGAGGGGAGAAGTAGAAGAGGGGGGCTGTTACAGTCTCGAGGGTCGTTGAAGGCATAGTGGAACGGCCGACGCTAACTTAGATGGTGGTGTTCTTTTGGTAAGTGGTGATTGCACCATCGTCTCACGGAGTTTACGGTCGGCGGATAGACCGCGGTTGATTTTGAACATCTGACTTTTGACATCGGCAGAAGGTTTGCCGCGAGTTTGCCGCGACAGCCATCACATGTCCGTGGCGCGGTTGTCACGGCGCGACCAAATTGTGGTTGGGCTTAAGGCGACCCAGGTAGAGGGCTACTTACAACAATTAGTGCAAAAATAGAGGAGGTGACACTCTCTTGAGGGATAGGAACTAGATAGGTCACATCAAGGGCGAAGTTGGATGCATTTTAGCAGAAAAATAAGTCGGATGTTGGGGTCACTAAAGTCACATTAGTCATCATTCATTTGGAAACGGCGTACTTCGGAATTCTTTCGTAAAACAGAATTATGGGACTCTTTGTTATTGGAAGTATCCAACATGGATCATGGATGTAAGGATTGGGATGAAATATTTTGACCTCATCAAGAACATTGGATACGGTCCATTCCGCACGAATAGAAAGTATGTTAGGGTTGTACTAGTAGTACGAACATATTCAAATTCACGTGTTAGCTTGGCACTCTGAGAACCCAACAGTGGTTCAATCTGAACGATTGTCTCTGTTCGAAGACACATCCTCGTCCTCCCCCTCCGACTCCTTTAGTGCCTTCATCCCCATCAGAGTACATTTCTGAACGCACTCATGCTGCTCGACAAAACTCTTGATGCCGTCTTTGCCATGATCTCCGGCGCCACTTGTCCTGCAGAAGATGTGAGCCAGAAGAGCCAGACACAATATGTAGCATACCCATCAAGTGTATGCGACATGATGTCAAACAAAATCGATGCCTTGCTCAAGGGATTATGGCTCTCGGAAGCTACCGGAATATTTCAACATCCGTACCAATGTACAATGGAAACAAAGGCTCACCTTGAATATCGGCGAGGACAAGTGTATTGTTGGAGTACAGATAGGAGAAGTGTTGAAATGCGTTGATGGTAGCTCCCTGCTTGTCAGAGTAACGAGGATGATCGAGGGTTCCGGAATACTTCCTCAATTGAACATTGCCTCTCTCCGGCTCAAGAAGCCAGGTCACGGAAGATATAAGCGCAGTGTTAGTCCTGAGCTCATCCTTCTCTGTGTCTGGAAGGCTAGTATAGTCGGACTGCCGGATGCCGGAGGCAGGGGATGGCGTGAACGAATCAGTCAACCCATCAACACCCCCACGAGCAATGATGAAGTCGGTAACTTCAAATTCTATTGGAACGCGGAGTGAGCAGTGTAAATCAAAACAAATTGGACACACCTGATATTTCTATTTCCTCGGTTCCACACTCCTTCTTGAAACTATTGAGGAAAAACTTGGTGCGCCCCAGAGTAGTTCCCTCCTTGATGAGCTGGTCTCGATTATCGACAATGGACACCGGTGATCCGTTACCGATGGAATAGCACCGTTTCGCGACGTAGGCCACACCGTCAATGGTAAGCTCAATTAAATTCAGATTCAATACAAATTTGATTGATTTCGGAAGCATAGCATACCTTGAACACAAGCTTAGATCTTCCTTTGTTGATGGGACCATTTTCGAGCATGACCGAGTTGGAAATCGGATTTTCGGTGGTCCAAGCAAAGTTTTGAAGCCCTTTCACGGGATCGGAGGTCTGTTTTGCAAAAAAGAGAGTCACCGAGGTCGTGTCGGCTACAGGAGTTGGATCCAGAGGCAAAGCAGGAGCCATTAAGACGAAAGCGGACTTCAAAGTGTGTGAACCACCAGAGCCTGTTACTCTATTAGCACGATGATGGAATTTACTCGAAATAAATGAAAGGAACTCACCTAGCCGTGTGCGCTTGAGAATCGAAGCCCCAGAGATACTCGTATTGGCACTCCAAGTTCGTTTCTTAGATTTAGAGATCACATTTTGGGGAGGTAACGCCCCAGTCCTAGCATGGAACTTGTGGATCATTGATTTTCAAGTTCAAATCCCGAAATCAAAGGAATTACGCACTTTGTCAAGATCAATATGCGCCTCAAGGTACACCGCCGCAAATTTGCGATTGCGGAACTTGGGAGGAACGGTCTTCTCCAGATTTTGGCAACAGTCCCTCAAAACCGCCTGCAAAATATCGCGTAGAAGGAAGTGCGGCCCAATTTGAATGTGAACATTGTTCATCCTTGAGAACCGTATATCACGACTAAGTTTAAGTTAGTTTGAAATTTAGAATAGCGGTGTACGGCGTACCAATCGAGCCCCGCTTCTGAGCCGCCTTCCCAACTGGAGTTGAAGCAGGCAATGGCGATCTCTAGAAGCTCTACACCGGATGAGTGAAATTTACTCTCTTCTGTTCAATAATATGTAAAAGCACCAACCTGAAAACTTGACGGAACCCTCGCGAGTGACATCGAAAGTTGGCAGATAATCACAGGGTTTGAGATTCACAAAAGGCTCCAGAATAAAGGCGTAGCATTCCGTAGTTGCGAGATTGTTGTTTCTGAGTGCCGCCATATTGGATCCAGTGATGGCCACAGTCGACTGTTGAGCTCTGATGCTGGAGTTGTTGATGTTGGCAGCATCTTTCCAATTGGAACGGTGGAACTGGCCGAGGTTTCGAACTGTCGCAGTGACATTAGTCAGCATTTTGACGACGATACAAGGAATATTGAATTCAACTTACTCTGTGACAACGCAGGGATGGCCGGGATGGCAGCCGCGGGAGCAGGTTGCTTAGCTGGATTTGATGCAAGTCAGAATCTGGACTTTTCAGATGATGACGGACTCGGAATACCATTCTTCCTTTCGCACGCGCCGCAATAATCGGTCGTAAGCCGAGTCGATGTATTCCCACAACCACGACATTGCGGAAGTTCCTAGAATGAGATCAGACCGGAACACATCTCAAGATCTTGTGTGTATCGTACCATAATTCTTGCGTGTTCTTCGGCCGAGACATTGGCGAGAAGACAACATTTGTGGCAGCGTCCAGCACTTGTCTTGTATTCAAAGTGCTGTAAGCAAGCGTCTTCACCGCCAGAACAAGAAGTGTTGGGGCTGTCCGCAGTCATTCAACAGGAAAAGAGTGGTGATTTTTCCGGATGAGTTTAACGGTTTAAATACTGGACCAGTACTCCAATCCAAGCGGAGAAACCCTTTGAAAGTGAGTCCACTGATCGGGGATGCCACCACCGTGAGAATGAACAGAAACGAACGGACTCACAGTTTGGTTGCCGAAATTGAGACAAAAAGCAGTTTTGAACCGTGGGAGTCGATCTGTATGTGACTCAACCGGTTTGAGACTCATGTGAAGTTGATCCCGAGCTCGATTCAAGATGACTACAAGTGTTCACACCCTCAACCTATACAAAGTGGCAACAAAATACTGTGAGAGGCTGATCTGAGCTGGAGATGAGTCTGAGCGTTCGCCGGGTTCACACGCAAAATTGAGTTCTATTGTTGAGTACATCTTGACGCGGACGCTTACTCAACGACCTAATTGTTGACCAATGTTCCTCGTGAGAGTTTCCAAGCACAGTGGCATGCCAGGACGATTGATGCTGCCAGCTGAATGAACCTGCTCTCCCACATCAATTAGATGCTCCTTTCGGCACGCCTCGCGAGCAAACATTTAAATTCTGGAGCAGATAGGTCGCATTTTGCCATGGTCAATCCCACCGGAGCAAACGGTACTGACAATGGTGTTTGTGAGTGCCTTCATCTTCTTTGCCTCTGTCAGTTATTTCCTCTGATGTGATTCTATTAGTCCCATCCGACGAAGCGCTGGGAAAAATTCTGCACGAGTTTCAACGGCGGTCACTGAACCCTCGCCAACGCCTTCAATATCTTCAACAGGACCATGGAATAAAAATTGGGTGAGCTCCCTGTTACTGTGTTTCCTGACATTGAAATGATTTATTTTGAAAGCAAAACCAAACTGAATGACTTGAATCGCAAGTTCAATGTGCCGAGTGCCCGCAAATTCAACGCCGTTGAAGGCGCCACTGCGGCAGTTGCCGACATTATTGCCCGGGATGTAAACCAAGGGCAGGGCCCAGATACTGTCAGGAAAATTGCATCCTTGAGATTGAATCTCCCAATTCCACGGTGAGCCTCTGAGTCAATTTTATTTCCGCAATTCCGGTGCTCAGATACTTCTCAGAGACTTTACTCGCGACACAATGAAAGGTCTTGTTGGCCAGGGACCTTCTGAAATGCGCCGCCCTGGCCGTCGCAAAGGGCCAAAGAAACGAAGTGCTCTCAATGCAATTGGTATCTTTCAAGAGATTCATGTTGACGGTCATGAGAAACTCGGTGAGAAAGCTCTTCGAATGGGTCCGGGTATCGGAATAGACATATATGGCATGCGGGATCATGTCGGCAAGATCCTCTGGCTTGTAGTTGTCCCGAACTCAAGGTTGAGTGATACCATTGGGCATGTCTTTTTAGACATGGTTTCAATTTACAAAGGTGCACGATATCCACCACTTTTAATTCTCTATGACTGACCCCTTGCCTGGCTTAGCGATCTCGATTCAAGTTACCTTTGATGGTGGCAGTGAGCTCGGCTGGTTGGCGTCGTTTCAAACCACTTTGCGGTACTTTTTTTCTTCTGCCGTCCTCTTACCCTATGTTCATTCAAATCAGACAGATATTTGCTCCCGAACTTACTGCCGAGGAGTGGAAGCCCATCCTTGCTGTTCAAAGCTCGATCAATATTCCAATTGAGTCAACATGGTCTTATGATCGTCAGTTCACCGGTCGTAGTCTACGCAATATCCTCGAAGACGGCCGGATCCATCTCATTCCCGGGGATCTAATACACAGGTATTTCCAGTGAGTTTATTTTGTCAAGTCTCTAATACCATGCATGCAGGAATCTCTTCCGCTGGCTTTGGCCCAAGATTGTCCAGATCGGGCTCGATGAATTTGTAGATTATTTCAACAACCAGAAAACTCGCAAGCAGTCCGGTCGAATCCTCCCCTCGGGTGTCGCTCCCAACGTTGTCTTTGATATGCCGGAGGAATACGGCCTTGAAAATCTTGCTATTCCTATTACTCAAGTAGCTGTAGACGAGCTTCGTAGTTTGATTGACACACCCCGGGAGGATGCGTTCCGTTGGGTATCTGACGAGTTCGATGCATTGGCATTGCAAGTGTATGAAGGACTTGGATCTCCGAAGATGGAGGCCCGGACTGGTTGGGCAATCTTCAATGCGATGGCGCCATTGATTCGGGAGCAGGTGGAGGCGGATGAAGTTGATGACATCCTTGCCACGGGTTAGCTCAATATCTGATGTTGATATGCTTATAATAGGTATTGTTTGTGCAGTCAGACACGCTTCCGGAGTCCAATCGCGGTCGTGGTTGTCTTTGGGTTGGATGCATCCCAACATATATACATATCGCGCGCGGGGGGGGGGGGGGGGGGGGGGGGCGATGCGTGTTCGAGCGTGCAATAATAGGCGTGCAATGTCGCCACATACACACTGTAATTCCCTTTTCTCCTCCTACTTTAACCTTTCTTTTTGCTTTTTTTGCGATCATATCAGGCGCACATCACATCTATGTAATTTGCTCACGTGGTCGCGCTGTCGCGGCAAACTTTCTGCCGATGTCAAAAGTCAGATGTTCAAAATCAACCGCGGTCTATCCGCCGACCGTACGGAGTTGCGCAATCGAGATGACTTCTTGCTAAAGTTGGCCGAACCGGCTCTCCGTGCATGGAAATAGCAACCCATTTATGGATCGACGGATCGAGTCGGAGCGACACACGAAATCCGCTGCCGAATGTATTCCGTCGCAAATCGCACGGTGGAGCGGCAATCGATCCAGATGACGAAGGAGTAACAGGGCCCTGCCGAGCTACGCCGCAACAGACGGAGTTGTGCCGAGGGATGACGGTCGATTGTGCCGAGGCCCTCGGCACACCTACGATGTATGGCGACGTGGCTCCGACGGGGTCTGCCGCGTGGGCCGCCTGAACGCAGTGATAAGGTTGTGTCCTCGAATTTTTCGTTTTGTTTGTAGGAAGTTCCTTGAGTGGGAATCGCAAACATCTTCAGTGAGGCGGAGATTTGAAAGAGATATTACCATGCGAGAGCCTTGCGAGAGCCGATCGAACTTTTTGGGAGAATACCAGAAAGTATGCCCTCTGTGCTTTCACGTCTTGGTCCGGTCCGGCAAAGTCGTTCTGCGGCATGGAATGGTTTCATGCAGCGGTTTGCGGGGTAGTCGAGCACATCGGCTTGGGAGGAGAAAATGGCGGCAGTTATCTTGAGTAAGAATTCTTACGAAAATGAGATACGTAGCGCAGTCGGATTCAATTTCAATGTTGCCGAGGAAGCCCGCAGACGAAGTCCCCGAGTCAGCCAGTAGCCAGAATCGTCCGTTCCGGGGTGAAAGTGAGCGGGCCCGAGAACCAAGATGAAGCTCAAATGCATCGCTCCGCCAGCGGTTTGATAGATGATTCAATTGCAGTGTTAGCCGAGCCGAGCTGCAACAATGGACGCAGCGAATTCATGGGCATCCTCCCGGCCGTGTAATTCTACCTACCTACCTACCTCAGCCCATCCGATGAAGTTACCATTGAGAATTATCGTACCGAGCCAAAACCTTATACTCAATGTAGCTCATTGTAATAGGTCTTGAAGCAATCATTTCAAATGTACCTGATGCGTTTCAGCCGGCACGGAAGCAAATGGAGAGTTGCCGGGAATCACCATAACCAGCGAGGTTACTAGATTCGGTTAATAGCGTCGAGAGCACCGCTATTTGAAACAAATGATGGTATCAGCTGCCGAGTGATCCGCATCACCTGAACATAGGACGCGTTTTGCAGGGTTGTGTTCCCTTGCGCATTTTATGTGCCAGAAGCCAGCCTCAAGCATAACATGCTGCATTGATTTTGCCCCCCCAGTGACCCCCCACTGACAGAAACGTACGAGTGCCAGTTCTCTGGAGTTAATGGTGGTGAATGTGTAATCGTAGACCGCATTGGCGAGCTAAACACTCCTCTTCAGTTGAAAAGAGGCCACACAATACCCTGAACCTACCCGGGCCATAGATATTGGGCCCATCCATTCATTTCGAGATGTCCGAGGATGCCCGGGCACAGGAGAAAGGACCACGAAAAAGACCCGTAAAATCAGATTTACGGACTCTGAAGACATAACTTAGATTTGGTTGTAGTTTCCATCGTTGACTCTAAAGCCTGTAGTCAACCTCGACATGGCCGTATGACATCGCTTTCTCCTCGACAAGGTTCACGGCGCGATGCCGGCCATCACATCAAATGTGATGGTATCACTTGTTTCAAAGCGGTGCTCTGGCTTTCCGTCAACTTTCCGTACATCGCCTGCTCGTGTTTCAGGGGGTGATCATCACGATGAGACAAACAAATACATGAACCACCGCGAGAATCAGATCCCCCACTTCACCTTCTCCCTTCTCCCTTCGTCTGTTCGTCGCTTGACGCGCTCGTCACTAGTACTGTCTTTAACCTCCTTCGTATCCTTCAACTTCATATCCGTTTGCAACAATGGTCCACGTATCCACCTTCTTCCTTGCCGTGCTCGCTGCCGCCGCCTCCACAACGGCATTGGCACGCCCCCTCTTGTCCCGCGAGCCCGCCGGCTTTAATGTCGACACACCTTGCCTCGGATTTGGCTACCTCTTCGTGCGTCCGCGCGCTCCGAACTCGCTAGTGCGTTGACGCTCATGTCCCTTATCTCGGAACAGGGTGGCCCGCACCATGGGCCCAACACGCCGGACACGATGATGCCTGCGGCGTCAGCAACAGCGACATCAACTTAGGCGGTGGCTTTCGTGTGCGTGGAGACCGCCCGATCATCGTGTGCTTCCCTGCTGACAATGAGCTCTTTCAGCGCTCGCAGCCTTCGCTGGGATTTCTGGGTGATCGATGGGCGAGGGCCAGGAGAAAATACCGCGACTGCCGCGGCGGTAGCTGTACTCCTTACTTGTGCATAAATGAGGCTTTCGCTTCGCTCCGGCATTCCCTTCGGCGCAGGCGCAGAGACAATGTGGAGCAGAATATCTGTTTAAGTCTCATATGATATACAGAGCAAGCGGCAAAATGAATAAGATTTATGAAAGGATTACCGTACCCAGTGAAACAGAAGCAGGAAGTAAGCGAAATGAACAGTGATTATAGGAGAGCAGACGCCAGAGGACGGGGTTATAGTGATACAGACCAATGTGGAGAGGACGCGTGCGACTCAAATCGGGTTCTTGGAGTCGAGGATACGGGATTCCCCGGGTCCCATTATGTATAGAAGACAATGGTTTAAGAGGCTCAGACGAGCCCATTGAAGACAATAACATGGACTGGGAGATTTCAAAGTCATCCTTCGCCATTCGGTGAACCCAGCGGCCATGTCCTTGCCTTGGCCAATCTAATCAGAGATGTCGATTGGTGTTTCTTTGCTCGTTGAAGGAGAATGTGGTGGGTAGAAGTTGGGTGGAAATTCTCAAAATTTTTTGGGCTTTGGTCCTTTATCCTACGCAAATCCTATGGCTAAAAAATGGTACCAACAAGCCTCCAGCCCTCCTGGGACCGCAGTTGACAACCGCCGTGGCTTTAGTGATTCACGTTGGACTGTACCTGGTCATACGCAACCGGCTGCTCTGGATTCGACCTAATTTAACACTGAGGAAGTTAAGCGACTCTCTCAGCGGCGCCCGAGGGCGCCCGCAACCAGCCGCAACCTCCCGCGACTGCTCCGAACGTGCGACGCGAAATTACATGGTAACCATCACATCCTTGGGCTCGTCCAAAATGCCGTTTCGGACAAATGAAGACTTACGAGACATGTCACCGGGAGCCGGTCCGATTAACGAACACCAGTTCCAGGGATTTTCCCGGTGTACAAGCAAGCGTAATTACATCGAAATCTGAACACTTCGTCAAATGAACACCTGGCATGGTGCGTGACATGGGCTGAACACTCGGTTGAAATAGTACAGTATATTTAATGGACAGCACTGACTTAGAGGGGAGTCCAATACCACTTCCTGGACCCTCGCAAAGGGGACCTCGTGGTCTTGAAGCCATACACTGCAATTCCTGCTACACTGCAATTCCTGCTACAATGTTTTTGGGCCGACCCTGGTTACAGAAACTCTGTATATTTCAGCGACTGTATCTTCTCCTTCACAGTAGCGATCACGCGGATGTTCTTCAGTGCATTCTGCTGTATCGTCTCCTTCACAGCAGCATAAACCAGGTGGATGTTCTTCGTATCAGTCGCCTGCGTCACGCTGTCGGGCCGTAAGCCCACTTGTATCTCTACAGTGGTGATGCGGGCGGCACTCACTGCGGATACACCGCCAGCCTTGCTCTATTCACCTGCATAAACTTCCACAGGATATACTTGACTGCCTTCTGCAGGTCGTTTCCGCCCGTGTACTCGGGGAAGTAACGCCCGAGGGGAATCTACAAGGACGGAGCGTCAGTGAGATCATGAACCAGGTGAAGTGGCAGATGAAGAGTAGAGGAAGAGCAGAGGAGAACAGGGCGACGCACCGTGGGCAACTTCTTCTTAAACACTTCAATCTTAGTCATGAACAAAATGACGCTCGTGCAGAGAAACCAGCGCGAGTTGATAATGCTCTCGAAAAGGTAGAGCGACTCGCGCATGCGGTTCTGCAGGGTAATCAGCAACGGCAAGTACAAAGGAAGGAAGGACAGTGGGAAGGGCGGGGAACGGAGCTGACTCCGCAGACGGCAGCGGGGAGGAGACAAACCTGGCGGGGTGGACTTCCGTTAAGAACGTCGCCCCTGCCGCCCGGGCTTCGACGCGACATGCACGAATTGGACAGATCCACTACCCTCTCTTCTTCGCCCTTTCCCCGGTCACCCGTCGACCGCGAAAAAGATCATGATGACTCACCACCCTGTCTTCTTCCAACATGTGGTCGTAGTCGCTCAGTGCCGCGCAGAAGATGATGCTCGTTACGCTGTACATGCAGGAGATAGTCAGCATACCGTTTATATGCACGGAGGACAAGGAGGGACAACGAGAAATGGGATCAGAGGAGGGGCGAGAATTCCGGAAAAGGAGATCCGGGACGAAAGTTTCCGCGCGTGGCCGCATCTGAGGCTATTGTGGATGCATGCACTGGACTTTTCCGTTCAAATAGACAAGGGGAGTGAAGTGTGACCATTTCGACAACCGCCACATTTTGCGTAACAGCTTTAATGAAAAGTTTAATGACAGCCCCAAAATTCGTCTGGAGCAAAAATGTGGTCTTTTTGCAGCTCCGAGACAATTTTGGCGCCGGTGTCTAGCCCCAGACCAACCAAAATTCGACAGAGGTAATCCGGGAAAAGTCGTACGATCGCTAGCCCATTGAACGCAAGCCGGAGCACCTGGCCACGCATCATGCATCCCACGACATCGAGACACGGAGCGACAGGGACGATGTACACCCACCCGCGCAAGGCAGACCCACGCGGGCAAAGGAGCAGACACGGAGCCCAACACCAGACTAAGCCAATGCCGACACGACTTCTTACGTGCCTCCGTCCTCCGACCACGTGATGAAGACGCTGCTTTGCAGTGAACAGCACGCCGCACCACGAGCGAAAAGAGTAGAAGGCAGAAGGAAAAGGTATAGGGGCGTCATTCACCTTTCAAAACAATGAAACCACTTCTTGCGCTCGGCCTGCTGCCCGCTGACGTCGAACAAGTGGATCCTGCGGCAAGGCAGTTAGCGGTGAAGTATGGGGGGGTGGATAGCCAGCAGCAGATGCCTGCGCACGAAATCAGGAAGAGCGGAGGATTGAAGCCACAAGGATGGACAAGAACGAATGATGACGACTACTCACGAAAGATCGCCCATGAAAATCCGCGTCTCCATGATCGTGTGTGTCTCGATTCTTGCATGCAGTATGTCCTCGTCGTTGGGGACGTACGCCGGGTCGGCAATGCGGTGGATCGAGGAGAAGAAGCTGCACCCAAGTCTCACCAGTATGTAAAGGGGAGAGAGGGGGGACATCACTTACTACCCAGCACTATCCATGAGATGAAACTCGGTTAGGTACTCGTCCGCGACGCGGACCACAGCGGGTGCGCGCCAGATGTGCCAGACGGCGTCCACGAGCGCAGGGGTCAGCACCGCATGCGTCTGCGCGAGGACGTCCGATGTCCCGGGGCGGTTGCTGCTCACGCGCCCCAGCGGCATACCCCCGTGGTACTCGCCGTCGCTGCCCGTCCATGTGAACGGCACCCGGGTGACGTCCTCATCGACCGAATCGAACGCGGTAATCCAGCTCCTCCTCTCCATGCTCTCCGTCTCCGTCTCCGTGTTGCTCTCCGCATCCGTGAACGGCACCGGGTCGGCGCCCACATCGACAGAATCGAACGCGGTAATCCAGCTCCTACTCTCCATGCTCTCCGTCTCCGTCTCCGTGTTGCTCTCCGCATCCGTGAACGGCACCGGGTCGGCGCCCACATCGACAGAATCGATCGCAGTAATCCAGCTCCCACTCTCCACGCTGTC
This sequence comes from Mycena galericulata, assembly GCA_029289565.1. NCBI lineage: Eukaryota > Fungi > Basidiomycota > Agaricomycetes > Agaricales > Mycenaceae > Mycena > Mycena galericulata. The sequence continues at coordinate 280,030 of JARKIA010000108.1, forward strand.
CATCTCCGTCTCCGCGTTGCTCTCCGCATCATCTCCACTCGGCGCGGGGAAAGCCATGAGGAGTACCTCCACATGTTCCCCCATCGTCTCCGGCAGCGAGCGCACCCCCACCCTCCGCACAACCCTTGCGAGCGTCCCCACGCAATCCAACACATTCGTGTATATCGCCATCCGGTACTCGGCGCGCTCGCGCTCATCATAGCCCCCCTGGGATACGATCTTCATTTGCTTGACAATCGTGCTCTTGCCCGACTCGCTTGTGCCCAGGACGAGGATCTTGTGCTCCTTGTGGATGCGCTTCCCGTCCTCGCGGATTTGGCGGTCGATGGCGTCGCTGCGCGCCTTCTCGGCGCGGGCCTCCTTCACTGTGACCCGCTCCTGCAATGCTAGCTGCCACGGAGCTATGTGCCATATTTCCAGAGCTGTTGGATTGGGCAATTTTAACTGATCAATGATCCAGCAAACTTCGTTGCTCGTTTCGTCGTCCGGTGAGTTCAGGAGCTTTAAAAGCAGATCTGGTTGAACTAGGTTCGATTTGATGAGCGTCTGCGCATCTTTTTCTGAAGCTGTTCGCTCAGATAGATGGCGCAGTACCATCCTCTTCGTCGCCGAAGAAGTATATTTGGATCTGTAGCATGCATCAGCTTTGTGAGATGCAGATCGAAAGTGTCAATGTACGCCAGATAGCTCAAGAACATATCGACATTCGCATTTGAGAGGGGTATTTCGGTGTTGTCTCTAATGAATTTCCGCGCCTGCCGATGATAGAGCAGGCCCATTAATGGCTTCGAGACAGCGTGGAGGTCGAATGTGGCACCAATAGAGTTACTGTCGGACCACCAGCTATGCGTACTGCGTACGCTAGGCGGAGGGGGCATCGGAGGAGAAGGAGAGGAACAAGAAGCTGTACAAAGTGCGAGCCTGAGATGAAGGATTTGGCGCCATCAGTGTGGAAGTCAATTGGCGCTCTCGTGGACTTCGGGTCTCGGCCTGATTGCACAGCTTGACCGTATTCGGAAATGCCGCGCCAATGAATTTTCCTCCTGTCTCCCGTTTCCCTACGTGTTTCACTCCTCGACAAATTTGCTTCTCACATCCGCAGCTTTCTTTCTAAGCTTCAAGCCCCGTGCTGCACACACAAGGTCTCAAGTTCGCCGCGATCGGATCGTTGCGCCTGTCGCGCCTGTCTTGGAGTTGAAACACGGTTTGGACTCACGCATTATGTTACTAAAATCCTTTTAGTTATTCTCCGTATTCATTCGACCTCGCCAATCACTCAAAATACGCCGCCATTCCATAACTTATGTACATTGTAGCAATCCCAACGCGACCGTTGATTCGGATGCCGTGTGGACTCGGACTGCACTGCGGATCGATTACGACGTGGATTGGGCACCCACCGTCGCGCGCCATTTGAGGCCAACTCGACGGGATTTAACACAGGCGAAACCCAAGATTTGTCGGGATCGGCGTCACCCATCTGAACCGGTCCTAGAAGGCCCCCTTCCGGTTGCATTTCGACCGTTCGCGTTCTTGTCAATCTTGCCAAATGCTGTACCACGTGCCAGAGTCCGACGCCAAGCCACCCTTCAGGTCCCAAGGCCAGTTCATGTGTCACCGTAGAAAGACCGATGACATTGGCAGCCAAAATCTCGGAAGAATCGTCTTTTGTATCCTTTATTTAACCGACCGGCCAGTACTTCGCCGATCTTGTTCGACATGTTCTCCCTCGGAGTTTCCCTTTCGCTCGCCGTCTGCGTGGCGCACGCAGCAGAACCGCTGCCTCGCATTCCCACCTACGCACACCAGCTGCAACGCCGCGCGACCTCTATTTCAGTCAACCTCGGCACGACGTTTCAGGTGATGGATGGATTCGGTGTCTCCCAAGCCTTCGGTCGCGCAAACGATATCTTCTCCGCCGCAGCCCCCGCACAGACCGCTGCGCTCGATCTCTTATTCAGTCCTACTGCCGGAGCTGGCTTCACGATCCTGCGCAATCGCATCGGAAACGGGAACACCGAAGCCGATAGCATCTTGTGCGTGAAACCAGCTTCTTCCGTACGGTGTATTGCTTAATGGGCGTGAAACCCACAGGCCCACTTCTCCGGGGTCGCCTACCGCGGCTCCGGATTATCAATTCGATGGCAGCGACAGCTCCCAGATCTGGTTGTCGCAAAAAGCAATTGGTTACGGCGTTAAGACATTTTATGCCGACGCATGGGGTGCGCCGTATTTTATGAAGACCAACAACGCCGTTGGAGGTGGCGGGTCCCTTTGCGGAGTTTCCGGTGAATCGTGCTCCTCCGGTGACTGGAGGCAGGCGTACGCCAACTTCCTTGTCAGATATGTGCAGTATTACCAGAGCAACAACATCACAATCACACATCTTGGCTTCTTGAACGAGCCCGAATACGCGTGCGTTCTTCTCCACATTATTTCGGGAATTTTATGCCGACGCGTGGTGGCGCAGCGCGTCGTATTCTTCTATGTTGTCGTCCGGCACGCAGGCGGCTGACTTTATCACTGTGTTGTATCCGACGATTCAGAGCGCGGGTCTTGGTAGCCAAATCAAGATCGCTTGTTGTGATAGTGAAGGCTGGGACAACCAGAAGACCATGACCACCCAGCTCATCTCTGCAGGCGCGGCAAACCAAGTTGGAGTCATCACATCTCATTCCTACACTACTTTGCCCGATGTCCCAATCAATACGACTCTCAACGTCTGGATGACTGAATACGCCGATCTCAATGGGTCCTGGAACATTAACTGGTACTCTAATGGCGCAGTAGGAGAGGGGCTGTATTGGTATGTCGATCTTGAACCCACTGTCTTTCGTTTCATGTGCTGACAAGACCCACAGGGCCCAGCTCATCTACAACGGGATCGTCAATGCAAGGCTCAGCGCGTACGTTTACTGGGAGGGAGCCGAGGATGCCGCAGCAACCGATTCGTGCTTGATTTCTATCACTGGCTCGACCGCGACGCCCTCGGCGCGATTATGGGCCCTTGCCCAATGGAGTCGCTATGTACGCCCCGGGGCCGTCCGCGTCGCCACAACCTCCGGCTCCACGTCCCTCCTCACGAGTGCGTTCAAGAACATCGATAGCACGATCTCGATTCAAGTAATCAACACCGCGAGCGCGGCGCAGGCCGTCACGATCTCCGTCGCGGGCGGGACCTTCGGTGCTGTGCAGGCGTTCGTGAGCCAGCAGTCTAATGGCGGGTTGCCGACAGCCGCCAGCGCTAGCATCAGCGGTGGGGTCGATAGGGTCGACGACGACCAGCACATCGACATTGACATCGACATCGGCGACCAGCACGCCAACAAGCCCCGGGACCGTCCCCGAGTATGGACAATGTGGTGGTGAATCTTCTTAGTTCCGTCCAACCAAACACTGTCTAAACAATTCATTCTTAGGAATAGGATGGACAGGGGGAACAAGTTAAATCTCCCACTTTTATCCCATTATGTTCATTAAACTGACCGAGTCTTCCCCAGTTTGCATGTCGCCGTTCGCGTGCCACGTTCTCAATTCCTATGTAAGGTCTTTCTTTTCCCCCCCTTTTTTTTTTTGGCTGGCCGCCGCTGACTTTGTTGAATAACGTTGACAGTACAGTCAATGCCTGTGAAGTACCGCGGCAGTTTCACGGAGAAGGGATATGTACATGCGCTGAAATCGCCACCAATACAAAACCGTTATCAGTCCCGAGTTAGTTTATCGCGAGATTCCTGGCCAAGGGTGCATCGCATTCTTTCTTCGCCCAATTAATCCGTCGACGGTGATTTTTCGTGAGTCATCTACGAGCCCCTGCTCGCGTCCGGAAATTACTCGGGTTAACTCACAATGTGCGGGATTGCGTCTGCAGGCGAGATTCCACTGAATGAAATAACGGAGGAATGGATGGGAGTAACGCATGCCTGTTTGCCAAATAAAATTTTCAGGCAATGCTCTTTGCTAGTCCCTCGTTGTAGAGAGATGCCGGGTTACACAGACATATTCAAAGTCTTCTCCTTTCAAATCGTGCACTGATTAGAGTATAATTCGAAGCGGATCTTCCCCTGATACCGATTTTGAACCTACTTTTTGTTCGATTTCGGTCCCTCTTCATCCGATGGAACGAACAACACCGCGCTCTCATAGGAAGAGTTTCTCGGCGGCGGATTTCCTTAGCAAGGCCTTTCCGATACCATCTCTGCTCCAAAATACTCGATGTGTATTCCAGAAAAGATTGCGGAAAAATGAAGCCATGTACTCGACGAGGCAATATTACTACTTCGAGGCAGGATAATTCACTTCCTGAACGAACGGCGACGGATGGTACCGGCTGTTCATTCTCGGACGTCGTGATCCCCGAGAAAGTCGCCGAAGCGCAGAAGAGCGAGTCGACTTTCTACGCTAGCGCTGAATTTGTTTCCGGGGAGGTAAAATTGAACAGAGTTGATTGATGGTTAGGGCGCATCCTCGTCGCCGGCATGGCGACTGAGGGAATCGATCATGTCAGCCACGATGGAGCCGGTGAGGGAATTGCAATGTGCCTGATAGCTAGGGCGGCGAGGCAGGGAAGGGAGAGGAATGGCGTTTGGGACCGGGGATAATAAGTGAATACTCGGAAGAGATCATCAGTGATCAAGCTGTCCGAGTCCTCGAGGGCCAATGTTTGGAGTTCGGGCAGATGGCAGAGGAACGCGACGAGTTCGTTGGTGTCGATCTGCAGATCGCAGAAGTTCAGATGTTGGAGTTTGAATCGTGATCGTGCATGCAAATCGAAAATCACCGGAGCTAGCATGTCGGTGCAGCCCCGAAGAGTGAAGGACTCCATGTTCGGGAACGTGAAGAAATCTAGAAGCTCCCCCAAAGAAGCGTTCCATGGGGCGAAACTAAACGAACGGAGGACGTCCAACGTGCAGTTAGGTGGCGGGGATGGGCTATTGTATGGATCATACATTTCGGACAACGCACAAGTCTCCAGCTGGGTGCATTGTACCAAAATCTGGTAGGCTATCCCCTCGTCAATTGGGATGGAGAGGTTTAACGACGTCAATTGGGACCAAGGAAAGTCGTAGGTTGGGACAACTGGGGAAAAGTATGCATTTAGGGTCAGGGATCGGAGGGAAGGTGCCCGCTGAAACGAGGCCATTATGGTAGCTAACTGTCCTGGCCCGTCATCGTCGACGATGATGTCGAGGGAGGAGAGAACAGGAAGGATTGTGCTGGCCGGCGAGAATTTTACATGGTCCACGACGTCCTTGTGTCCAAGATTGATGGAAAGGTGATGCAATCGGTGACGGAGGGTCGTAAAGAATTGGAAGCAGTCCTCGTCGGCTGGAGGCGAGTGCAACGGCCAGATCTGGGACTGAATGTATCGAATTCAAGCGAAGTCGGGAGATGGCGGGAGCGATCAAGGATAGCTCGCATATAGGATGCCATGGGTTGGGGGACAATTGAGCTCGTGAAACGAGGAAGATCCCATAGCATGGGCGTGCCGACGGAGACGGCGCGCCAACGGGCAGATACGTGACTGAGCAGCATAGGTGCCTCTCGAACATCGATGATCGAGTAGCCCTTGGTGTGCATACTGTTCGTCCGACAGAAGAGGAATATTTCGGCGAGTAGCTCACTTGGGAGGCGTCGGATGGGGCAGAGTATGCGGCGGAGAGCAGCCAGAGAGTCGATGCGCTGGGATTTCTGGAATTTTAGTTCCGAGATGATGAGTGAAATTGTGCGAATGGTTCCTTCGAGTCGTGCCAGCTCGTTCTGCCCGGCGTCCAGCAAGCGGTGGACCTCCCTAACCTGAAATTCGGTGGGGGCGTCGTTCTTGTGAATGAGTGATACAAGATCCATGTCCTGTTTTATCATTATGTCAGTCAACACCGTGAGTTCAACTATATCACTAACCAGTGTGGACCAAGAAGTAGATTCAAAAGCAAAACTCGTCAAGGCAAAGTCATGACGGTGACGGAGAATGGTGGTCGGCAACGCAGTGCCAAATTCAAACTCCGACAAGTGCAGATTCAGTGGTCGGCCTCCGTTCTGAGTCCTAGAGCCACCTTCACACAAACATTGTGCGGAGTCAAATGATGGCATGGGCCGACCATTCAAAATGATTAGAGCGGAATTTTGATTTTTGGTCCGTACATACGTCAAACCGTGCTTTGCGGGTGTAAATGCCTCTCTATCTACCTTGCCTGGACAAATATCGAAAATCGGCTCTAATCATTTTACTATAACTAGTATGAGGTATGTACTGTGCACCAAGGTTGGGGATAAGACCAACCGCTGAGACCAGGAATTCTAGGTGGGGCAACGGAGGGTGGGTATGCTAAATCTCAAATTCACTCTGATTTTAGCCTCAAATTAGGGCTCCAACCATGTTTTGTGAATGTATATGACAAGTGGTTGTCAATAGAAGGGTCCTTGGTACCATGGAAGTGTGCTCTAGACGAAAGAGTGGTGGAAATAGGGGCACCTTTCCAAATGCGGCAATACCGGTTCTCTGATCACTGATTTCCGGCAGCGTTGCCGACCACCACGGAGAAGACTAACGGGATGCGATCATTTCACGTGAAATCCCATCAATCAACAAACCACAATCGTCGGAGACTCTCTTCCTCTTCCTCCATCTACAGACTGGGCGAGCGTGGAGAATCCCAAGATGACTACCCAGTCAATTGCTTTCACTGAACGTGCGATGTGGATCCGTTGACTTGAGCGGCTTCCCGTTTCCTGAGACTCGTCCAATGATCACTCGGATTCTATGCCAAGCTTTCTGGTGGGCCTGGGATTGATGATTAGACTCCAAACTGGGCTCGACCAAACAGCTTTCCCACTTCATTGTAGTCTGGCGTTGTGTCGGAGATGGAAATCCCCCGAACCCGTATTTGTTTGGGCCATGTCTCATTCAGTTTCATGCTTATGTATGCTTCATCCCGGCCTTATCCCATTGACACAGCTGAGACATCTATACTTCTTAGATAAATGCTAAACCACTTAATTTGAACGGTGCGAATACAAATCCATCCTAGCCTCGCCCTTGCCTGACTCTGCCTTTTCTCCCTTGTTCCACCCACTGGAAAGTAATTGAATTCTTAAATTCAATCATAATCTATGCGACAGGTGGGAATAGAACATGATTTTTTCGCTGATTAGGGCCCTTGTGCCGATGCACTTTTATAGCCCGGCCTCGAACGTTGGTAACTTTTTAGGGTTCACCTTGGTCCACAAAGTTCCCGCCGACATGTGCGTACCGCCCCTTCTCCACAACGAGGCCTTATCGTCATGGAGACGCCCATTCTAGATCCACTTTCCGTACATTACCCGCAACAAACAGGCCGCTCGTTCACGGCGCGTGGAATCGACGGAGACAGTCTGCCTTTTGCCTTGCATTTCTCTGGTAATCATGATGACCCCTCAGATTTCTGTGCAATTCTGTAATACAAGGTCACACCTCGCCTTTGTTCGCTCATTGGAATTCACAGTTACACAGCCGATACAGTAACCCGATGCTCCCGATGATATTCACTTCCTCATCCTTACTGGGCACGATATCCGGGTACCTGGAAGCAACGCGGAGCTGAGTGAGTTTTGCCTCACGGACCTGGCGTGGTTTTTTAACTCCCACGGCTATCGTAATTAGCCCTCAGTAGACGCCATCCACAGGTGTTTTGCACTGCTCCGGCGTTACACCATTCAGATCTTTTGCAGCATCTCTTGGGCGTACGTGCGCTTCATTTTGACAGATGATGCGGCATTCTATTGAGCCGATTTGTGTCAACGGAGCAATACCGGCGGAATCTGGCGGGATACATTCGCAACATTGCAGTATGTTCTATTTCGATGACCGTCGGACCTCCGTTACCGCTTGTTTGGGTCGGGAAGATTTTTCTCAGCCACGGGGCGTCTCATAACTTATGCCACAAGTCGAATGATGCGCTCAGAACGCCGGTGACATCACAGAACGAGTGGATTCGAGCATCCATATACTCACAATGTTCCGCATATTGACAATAGGATAGGGACTCGAATCCCACGCGTTCGTTCCAATCGTGAGTGCTGCTTTCGATTTCATCGTCCTCTAAAACAGAATCCACACCCATCTAATTACCCCCCACGCCACAATATGCACCCTTCATCTGTAAAAACGAACATACACCTTGGGGCTTGCTTTTCAGTTCATCGTGCATCAGGAAAAACCTCCATTGCCATTTTTCGAAAAATTCTTACCAATTTCTAACAATCGAGGAATGTCCATAATTGTCGCGAAATGCTAACCAAATGTTGACATTTGTTCAACAATCCAGACCATTTTGATCAAGAGTAGTCAAAACAGACTCTGAACAGGCGCATTTCATGCAGTTAGCAAGTTGGCCTTGATATATTCGCCTCAGTATCGCTGTGATGGAGAAGAGCAATTTCACCCCAGTCCAGTTCAGACCTCAAAAACTGCCCAGTCCTTTAAACTCCGCCGCATGCCGGACAAACGCTCACGGCAGCCACGTGCACGCGATCACCGCCCGCTGTCAGTGTCACCAATTCCGATCAATCGACCAAACATCAAACCAAAGGTTGATGTCGCTCGAAAACTTTTCTTCCTTTTCCCCTCCATGTCTCCTCTTCCATCTTCCCCACAAAGCTCCCAACTGCACAGTCTGTCTTTGTCCGGGTCATCCAAATGTCTTAAGTGAGCTTCCTACTCTTTCCCCACACCCAGAGCCTTCTACTACACTATTAATTTATAGTTCTCAATGCCGACCTACATAGTCTCGACTCAAGAGAGTACGATTTTCCGTGGCCTTTGTGATTACTCCAGAGCTGTGTATGCCTTCCCCTTCCCTTTTTCTACATGCTTATGCCCCCTCAGGCTCTCACTCGGGAGTGTCTCCCCCATTCCCTGCTCCCGTGAGCGCAGGTATATGTTCCTTCAATCTGTCATGCAACCTACTAACCGGACCCCCTAGCTGTATGCGTTTGGATGCCTGGCGGCAATGTGACACGGCGTCCATCACACCCCCGGGTGCCCGCCATCGCGCCATTCAACGATAGACAATGTGTGAGGTTCATGTTTTTCTCTCCTAATACACCTTTCTCTGATACATACTGGCTGTTACCATAACTCACCTACCTTAGTTCCCGTGTACGTGCATTCCCGAGGCATGCTGGCACCCCATGCAACCCGCCATCAGCCAAGTATGGCCGCCGGTGACGTATAATTCTCGGCATTTCCACCAAGCAGGTACGTGTTTGTTATGCTCAAATATGTCATGGCCGATACCAACTTCAATTTTTTCAGATCGCTCAACTTCAGCTTTGCATGCACAGTGATGGCAAAGTGCACGTCACCCGTATTTGGAATCCTGTGGTAAGTCCGATCCTCCACATTGCTTCAACTCGAATCTGAATTTCCCCGTTCATATAGATGTGAGTTTGATGTCAATAATTCTCGATGGATAGTGTATCTGTATATATTAAGTATCTACAAATCACTCTGTATTTATGTAGTCTTTCAATGGCATTATTTTTTCGAATCAACAAGTGGACAGAAACTTGAAAATTCAGTGGCTTTCGCTGCTAATTGTTCGACAATTGTCTGCAAATGTTCAAGAAAGTGTGCCATTTTTCAGGGACTGAAAAATTTTGCCATTCTCACAATTTTTAACAATTTTGCGGACGCAATGGGGGATTGTCCTGATGTGGTCATCCTGCAATTCGTAGCTCAGCGGCAATCATGTCTCTCCGCCGAGTCTCCGGTTCTTTCTTTCTCATACCTTAGCGCTATTGAGTGGCCCAGAAACTGACGCTCGCTCACGGCATATTTTCTAGGGCGGCATCGCACCAGCCATTTCTGCGCGCTAACCGGCGTTATCGAATTTGCCGATCGCCTCATGCATGATGACTGTGTCGAACCAATCAGAAGTTTCGTACTTATGAGACCAAGGCATCCCGTATTGACGTCCAAATTCTTCCCTCGTGTCCTCGTCCTGTGTCCTTCTCGCCTCCATGGATCGTGAGGACGAATATTGCGCGACCTCATCAGCACCAGGAATCTCAAAGACTTCGTCCACCGCATCTTCCTCTATCTTGCAGACTTCGAATATGTGTTGGGAAGGTGAGGGCACGGTGTTATCGCCTTCCGAGTCTATGACTCATGGTTAATAGAAATCTCTGAGGGTTCCACTCGACGCATCATATATCCTCACTCTCAATCACTACACAATAATTCCCTTCCCCCTTCTACTGGCTGGAATTATGGGCGACACCCGGAATCATGGAATCCAACGATCGATTTCTCCGGTCTTATCCCGATGTTTCCGGAGCCCGGCTCCCCGAACATAAGCTCGCGGAACCAATCCCATCTCACATGCGAGAATGAGTTGCCTACGCTGAACATGACGGGATACCAGCCGTCGGACACTCGGATTCATCGTATAATTTCCAAGTGACTATTTTCATCCGAAAAGATATGTCACTCATCGTATTTATGGTTCTCTGCTCTCTGAGGCTCGAAAACCATAACATACCCTTCTGGGCATCCTTCGGATCACCGTTGCGATTAGTCCGATCAGTTGCGCTACTTTACGGATGACTTGGAGTCAAAAAAAAAAAATCAAAAACACTCCAAGCAATAGATTGGAGCTGGGTGAATTGTGAACCTCTATATGGCACATATACTGTGCAAAAATTATTTGGATGACATCTCCGTGGAAACAGGGGTTTTTGGCTCGATACTGGTGTGGGTGGGTGAAAATAATCAAATAAAGAAATAAAGATAATAAAATATACCCTTATTTGTCGAGAGCTTCCGAGACATCAGCACATGACCACTGGGTACCGCCACCCGATAGCGAAGATAGTTTATTGGCTTCTCACCTGGTCTCCTATATTCTCGAAAATATTTAGGGGGACTCTGTTTAGGTAGGTAAGCCTTAGGTCTTTTTTAATTCGGTAACTATCCAGAGGTGAGTTTTCATTCGACTTTTCTGAATCTTCGGCAAGATACTGACTGAGTTTGATTTCGTGACGACCGAACAAATCCGATTTCGGTGATACGGCCGTTGGCTCACAGAGTCCCGCGCAATCGCTCTTCCTGACTCTCCCTCTCCCTCTGGCCTGCTGCACGTAGTCTGTGTGTGTCATGCTTCTATCCACTCCCTTTATCTTGGCCCTCTGCACAAGGCATGCTCTGAACTTGCAGCTCAACACAACTTTACAATCTCCAGAAATCCAAGTCTTCAATTTGACGGCTGGCTTGTTCTTCCTTGCTAATGCCTCGTAATTACACACCAAATACCACTGTTCACTTCCTATTTTCTCTCTACTACCAATACCTTCTTTCCCGTGCGTCACGAAGTGCTGGCTTTAAGTTTCAATGTGAAATGCATGTCATGACCTGAAAGCTCCTCCTTTTCGGCCAATCTGATTGCAGAGCCAAAAGTGGGGGTTCTCCCTGCTCACAGAGGACCATCTAAACACGCAGGTATACTGAGATGCTTGTGCTCGTTGTCTACCCGCTCACCAGGTGCGCAGCCACCTCTCTGTGCCTCTTGCATGTGCCGCAACATTACTCAAATGGTTCCCTCTTGCCCGTGTCAGTGAGCACGCATGCACCTTCCAAAGCAGGCATGGGAGCTAGCATATGACTCGGGCTGCAGATGCCACAGTACATTTAAAAATGTCTTTTTTGCCTCCCTCAGGTGTCAGTACTGCCAGCCTTTGAGTAAAGGGTGGGTACCAGAAGGCCCTGGGAACTGTGAGGAGTAGATGCTTAAAATGGAGAACCATAATTTTTTTTAGCAATATGCAAGGAACTGGGGTTGAAGGTTTTAAAATTTAAGGGCACGGCTGTGGAATTTAGCGCAAGCGGCGGTGGCCGGGCCGCGGGCCGGAGTTTCAAACTCCGACGGTATCTGGTTAGCGGTATCTGCCACCGCCATCAGTAACGAGCCGGGTTTGGCTTACATCTTCAAAATGGATACATAGTTTTGGGAATGCATCTGTTCAAAATGGAGGCAACTTTAAGTAGGTTTACATGCCCATAGAAGTGGATACAACCTAGAATGCCAATCCACAATTTCAAATCCCTGGATTTTTTTAAGTGAAACACGGTCAAGGCCTGCCAAATTTGATGATATTGATCGGAGCAGTGTTCTGAAGACTCCGCCGGAATCCCAAAAAGGATATTCTGTGGCTTTCGAGCCCCAGAGAGCAGGAGACACTCTAGGATTCAGATAAATGTCTTTTAAAAGTTAATTCCAGCCCCTTGGTTAAATCGCAGACGAGTCATGAAGCATATGAGGATTTTGGCAAGCTCCTCATCCGAAACATCAGACAACTACTGCTTCTCTGGTTAGGATCGCTCTTATACAATGTGATTTATCTTTGAGAGACTTTTTAATATTGTTTTCTGTCTACCACAACCCAGCCGAGAGTCCTCGGGAGAAGTAGAAACACAAGGCGGCCGACAGAGGTTGAATGCCCACTAACTTTAGGTAGTGGGTCCTGTAGCGCCCTATCAAAACTTTTTGGCAGTAATGATCTCTTTTTTATAAGATCAGTCACTTTTGATTGATCCTTTGATGTAGCTGCCATTATTTCTCCGGTTCCACCCGATGTCTTCGGTGCCAAAATGTGTTATGTAAGGGTCTTCCCCAGCCGTGCAGCCTTTAGGCCCTGATCGGGTGCTCTGCTTGCCGAAGGCAGACCCGCCAAAATCACGGCATATGCCTGCCACATCAAGGCATCTGCTTTGATTTTGGCAGGGTCTGCCTCGCTAGGCAGAGCACCCGATCAGGGCCTTAAAGTTTTTTTCCGGGACCACCCGACTCGGATGTTTCCTTTACAGTTGTTCATCCGTGTGTTCGGCTTGATTGGTGTCCTTGGCCGATGTTTCAGCCGATGTTGATCATTAAAACTCATTTTTCCTCCTCAAAATTCTCTTCAATGTCTTTCATTGTACCTAGCCTTTACATATTGTCAATTTTCTTCATGTCCTGTCGTTGCATAAAAGACTATATTCTTTTACTCAAAGAACATTGTGCAGATACAACTCAGTATCCTGTGCCGGGCCCTATGAGAGCTGGTCGACTTGTCGACCGAACGAGAATGGGGCCCAATTGATACTTCTGAGGATCACATAATGCCACTTGGATTACTATGAGCAATTTATATTTGAGTCAGGGCTTTACAAGCAGTAGAGGCCACACTAAATGACAATCGGAAAGTCCACCAATACTTGCAATCAACAGGCTTGTTGTCATGTCTCTCTCCCTTGATTCATGCCCTGCATCATGGCAGATACTAGTTATTTGCCACTGCCAGCAGTGGGAGCCCTGGGTCAGAACATAGCCATCTAGACTCTAAATGTATAATTCCTCTGGCAGTTGCTTCTAGACTGACAATGAAACCTGCCATCCATCAATAATTTAACACTTGTTTCCGCTGACTCGGTGATTCCGCCGATTTTTGAATCAACCCAGTGGCCTCTTGGACTTTTCTGTATGTTTAAGCTACTTTCCCTTTGCCTGGAGGATGTATTATACTCGCGTGGTCCAAATGTCTGAACAACGAGTTTCCCGAAGACAAATAAGTAGTATTGTACGGGTGGTTTCCCTTACATATAGCTACAAGATGCCAACAGAGCACACACAATTCCAGGGGGGTCGATCAAAATCAAACAAGACGCTAGCTTACTGTATCTGGCCGGACGTAGGGCAGGACCTCTGGGTGGAACCTTGTGGGGTGCAAAAAAAAAGAGGACCTGACCCCGAGCAAATATAAAATATAGCTGGGTACAGGAGGAGTTCCCTCCTCCAAGGTACAAATGGCCAGTGTCCACTAGATACAGAACATTGTTGAATTTCCCTTTGCAAAATGCATGCACAGAAACCACAAATTCAGCATGTTCAACTTCTGAAGGAGGTCCACAGCCAAGTAAAATAACGTGTTCGACTCCCATTTCAGGTCCACAGCCGAGAAGCAAACAGAATTTAAAGACCAAACAAGTTGCACACCGAGAACAGGCCCAAAGAAGGAACCAATAAAGCCTTAGCACAGGCTGCTTAGGTTTCGGCCGCCGGCCCGTCATTCACTGCGTTTTCTACAAATTATCCACCAGGGTGGATACCTGTTAATACCTTAGGTATCCATCGATATCCGACGGTATCCGACAGTATCCGAAGATATCCGATGGGTCGACACTCGGGATATCGTCCGCACTAGATACCTGAGGTATCCATCAAGATATCAATAGGTATCAATCAGCGTATCGTAAGGTATCACACCTCAAGTATCTTCCCCGATATCTCACTACAGGATACCAGAGATATCCACAGGATGATACCCCAAACTCAGAAGGTATTGGTAGCGGATAACTGCTGATTTCCTCATAGGCGGCTTCAAAAGACGCGTCGCAGAATGCTAAGTCCAATCCTCCGTCCAAATGCCCGCTATTCACTCAAAGTCTGACGCATTTTCCAATTACACACACCAGATGCGGATAGCTGCAGAGCGTAAGCAACGTCAAAAAAGAGCTCGAGAATATTTTCTCGCTCTCGACGCCACCAAGATAGATCCCGTCGACACATGGCTATCTAATACCCGTGTTTAACCGCTCTTATATCCTTGTCCTCCAGATCTCGAACAGTACTGTTCTTACCAAAATTATGGTGCTTGCGACTAGGCTTGCTGCGCGCCCAGTATAAATCTATATTAGGTTTGTTTAAACAATTGGCGTTCCAATGGGAAACACTGTTGAAAATTTGTTCTGTTAATCACCCAGTGTGCAACAGCAACTGCAGGTGCATCAGGGCTTTCCAGAAGCACCTCGTTAAAACACTGTTTTTACTCGATCAGGTTTTGAACACTGTTCAACATGGTTCAGTTCAAGCATGGTTTAAACATGCTCCGCGTAAAAAGCAACCACTACCAGGGCTCGAACTCCAAACCTCTGGAAGTCCACAGAAAGTAAAGGGGGAGACATGCATGTAACCACTCTACAATTCTACCAGTAGCAACTATGGCAGGGGAGCCAATAAAGCTTCAAGTTTGGAATAGAAACCACCAATGTTTCATGTTCACAGCCTCTTTGGACCACGAGAAATCATTGCATAGAAACCTCAATAGCCTTTGCCATAGTGAGCTGAGAGGTAAAGAATTGAATAGTAAGGTCCACGAAGTAAATTCGATGTTACATAACAGGGAATGGTTGAGGATATGTATGTATGCTTGCCTTCTGAGCAACCACTTAACAACATGTTTTATATTCTAACAACACAGCTGACCTGAGCAACCTGGTTGAACAGCTGTGCGCCTCTGTTTCTCCTGGCATCATCATTTGAACCATGAGCTTCCATTCTTCTGAACTGCAGAGCGAGCGTGAGCTTCCAACCATATGTATGGGCTCTGGAGCTCAACAGCTCCTGACAGGAATCTATTTAATTTTCCTGGAATGCCATCATGTTGCTGCAGCACATGTCACTTGTTCAACTGCAGCCACCTGTGCAGTAGTTCCTGGTTGAATAGAAAAGGTCAGGTCCCTTTTCATGTTGTTAAAATCCGGGGTTTAGTAAATTAACATTGGCTTTGAGTTACCTATATTTCTGTTTCTCTGCCTCTCACTTTTTTCTCGGCCTCTCTAAAGTGCCAGAGCAAAGCAGAGGAGTCTTGTAGTATATTCCAACCTCACACTTATAAACCAGAGATTTACCTAGTGGACATGAGCTAGAATACATGCCATACTGTTGAACTAACCATTTATATGGAAACTAGAGGTAGTTCACGCAATTATCATTAGCCCGAAGGTTTTGCTGGACAAGTGGTTATTGCTGTTTCTTTATTTGGTTCCCAATTTGAAGTTGAAGACCTCGGTTCGAACCCCACTGATGCCACTATTTTTTGCTGTTGAACACCTGATTGATCGCTGTTCAACAGAACAAAATCTCAACAGTGTTTCCCATTGGAACGCCAGTTGTTTAAACAAACCTAATAGGGTTACTGGCCCAGTGTCGCTCCGATAGACAATTTACTTGTTCGGCATAATCAGCCACTAGTGCAAAACAGCAAGTGTTTCAAATTTTGAATACCTCCATCCCATGGCTCACTGGTGTGAAGCTCGGGTGGAGCCGGATGGTATAGACGACGGGCGGGGACCGATAACAAGCTAGGGGTGGAACTGATGGCGGGATTGGCGCTGTGATGGCGGGGTGTACACGTGTACTATCTAATCGTTTCGAAGATCGTTATCATTATCTGCTTCCGTGATTTTTGAGTGATCTACCCAAGATCTACTTACCCGAGAGCGACCAGGATATCCATTAGCTGGTGTTCCCAATATCCTCCAGTTGGTAACTTATCAGTTGATATTTTGAATATGTGCCGATGGATACCTTCCGATATCGGAACTATCCAACCTGGTATCCACCAGCGGATAGTGGGGGTATCACACTTGCAGTTGTCTTGTGATATTCCAAATATCCATCTGGTGGATATCGTCTGATATTGTAACTATTCACCCCGATATCCACCAGCGGATAGCGGGGGTATCACACTTGCAGATATCTTGTGATATTCCAAATATCCACCTGGTGGATATCGTCTGATATTGTAACTATTCACCCCGATATCCACCACATAATACCCGAGATATACATGTACTGGATACCTACTGATATGAGAAGTATCCATACGGATATCCGACAGGTGGATATCTTGCAGAAAACGCAGTGATTTACAAGAAGCATGGGAGTCGCATCAAATATCTTCAAGACGTCGAATGCCAGCTTTCCCAAGAGAGGTGTAATTTCTCTCTTTGCCAGGATACCCTTGAATGTCTGAAGTGCATCGGGAAACAGGTTCACGATGCTATTTTCTCAATGTTTTCAAGAAATAAATAACGAATGAGGATCAAGTCAGGGTTCTGACACACAAACATAGTGTGTGCCGGGTCCTCGACGTAAGCATACTTAATAAAAGCGACAGGGCTTCCATTGGTGGGGAACAATTTGGGAACAATTTTCTTTTCGCGCTCTTTCCAATGACGATTTTCAACCGCTAAGCTGTGCCCTGAGAGAACCATTTTTGTAAGTGCACGGCAGTGGTCCGGGGATGTGATTCTCAGATAATGATGAAAATTCAAGGATATCGTGACAAGTTTCTGTGTATCAGAGTCAAGTTCCATGCGGCCGACTAATGTATCCCGGACTCTGGAAGATGACTCGAGTTCCTGATCAAGCCATGCCTCAAAGGATTTTTTCAACACATTTCATTGCCTCTTCATCATCCTTCACGTCTATTCTCTTCGAGATATTCAGATGGACTTGGATACTATAGAGGCGAGAAAGTAAAATTCGGAGGTCATTGATCCAACTGAGCCTATATGTTGAAACAGTGGTGTATAACTGACAAACCCAAGTTAGTGGGCTCTGCCGCAACGCGGGCTACAATTGTTATTGATCCCGGCCCGCCAAATACGATTGATACGAAAGCTCCGGCAATCAATCGGAATTTAGTGAGATACGCGGCGAGATGTCAGTCGCTCAGTCAGTAATACACGCGGAGCTGTCAACCCGGGTGATCGACATCGTTCGGCAATGGCTGATGTGGGCAACCACTGTCGGCCGCTGGCCAGCAACTAAATATTAATGGACATCGGTGGCGCACAGCGTACCACCCCGTTGCCGCCGCTGGCGACCACTGGACTTCGCTGGCTCAGGTACCCAGGCAGTCTCCACCATTCCCCATTGATTTTCGCTGGACTTCACTGGGAGTCATTGGGGTCTTAGCGGAATGAATGGCCACCGAATGCCAGTATAAGCCATCGGCTTTCAGTGGTTGGAGCTTGAGGTGGGTCAATAATTTTATTCAAACTCTTCTAGTTTATGCTGGTCTCCATTGGCTCATGCTGGCAGAATTTCTTTCCATGCCACAACAGGTTCCGCTGACCCACCTGAAAGAATTGGGCCAGTGTGAACCACTGAAAACTGTCATTGAAAATAAATGGCAGACCTATTCGGGAAGTCAACGCCTGTCAAGGCGCATCGATATTTGATCGAGATATCACGTGATGCGATGCGTAAACATTTGTTGGGCATTGTGCAGGGAAGCAGACCTAATAGCGAATTTATACAGGTGTTAATATGTGTCAAATGAGTATATAAGCAATTCAGAGTACCTATAAATGCCTTGTGTTAAATAAATATGATTTTAATGTCAGGGTGGGTTCAAGCTAGGATACAAGTTCATACAACAAACATCTGATGCGGCCGTGTAAAGGCTCAAAAATCTTGTCATAAGTGTTCTTCAAATCTCCTATCACCTGACTTACTGATAATTTAGTTTCTGAGCCATGAAAACCACAATAGTTCTACATGTATGAACACCAGTCAAGCTGCTTGTATCCGCGTGTGGATATGGGTACTACAAAATATGTCCAGTTTGTTTAAATAACTGAATTTTTTTTCATGAACCCCCCCATGTTTGGCCACTGGTCTCCGGTGGTCGCCACTATTATACGATGAAGCCCAGTGGAAATCGCTGGCGAGCGGAGACGCAGCGGTCCGGGGAAAACCGATGGTGATCGCCGGAACCCGTATCTTATCTTGGCGCCCACTGGTACACCACGTGAAACAATGTCCATCAACATCTGCCAATGGCCGCCAAGAGTCACTGGCGGCCACCGGCGGCCGCCAGTGACTTTTCCAGCGGCGGGTATATTACTCCGCTCAGTAAAGATGCGAGCCGTCCAAAGGAGTTGCATCCGAATGAAGGATGCAACCTTTCTTGGAGGTGTCACCCGAACTACCCATCTAGATGTAAGTTGCCCGCAAAAACCCTGTAAAATTTCGCTGATTTTTGCACAGTATATCGCCCATACCTCTACAACAATTGAAACTGGGTTGAAAGATGTCCCCATTTTGAGATATTCCTGGTACTGACTTAGGGACCAGGTCTCCAAAGTCCAATTCGAAAAAGCCCTTTTTGACATAGGTTAGGGTTAATTTCCTAAGGTTAGGGTCCCCCATCACGTTTCATATCAATCAGTGTTCCCTTGCGATTTGCGATTGATCGCTCCTTCTCGCCCACTCATCGAGGAATTCCGGAGCCGCCTTTAGTAATTAGTCCGCCTTTTCGCAATCTGGCACGCCTCCCCTTGAAAATCTTATCGAAACAGACAACTCCCTCATCCCGGCATCAAAACCACGGCAGCTTCGCAAACCACCATGCAACCACCACACGCCATCGCGACCAAATCGTGGCTTAAGTTGCCTCAGTCTTGTTTTTTTTTCGCCGCTATCCAAATCTATGCATATCTACAGTTTTGATTCTGGGCTATTCTGGGCCTACCGACTACGGATCATGGACTCGTCTTGCTCTCAATGGAGCCTTCGTTGGATTTGCAACCCGTCTCGCCTGCATCACATTTGGCGCAGGATTTCTTCGTTCAACGTCGGCCCATGTTGCGTTTGTCAGTCTTTTTCACTCCCACTCATGTGGTCCGAGTATATAATCTGGTCTTCATAGCACTTCATGGTTTGTTTCAAATTGTGGATGGAACTCATCAAATTGAACTCTAGCATTGGAACTTCTGTTCCTCGGGGCCACGGAAAATTATCCTTGAATTCTCCTATGCAGGCTCGATTTACATCCCGAGGTACTTACGTGCGTATCTCCCCTCCGACCACTGTTGGGATTTCCACCAAAACTGATACTGCGTTTCGTTCCAGATGCCTGACAGTGATTGGACCGCACCGCAGCACTTTCCTTGTGTTGCGATCGCGCCGGCGCTCTTTTCTAAATATTGTTTTTTTTGCTGAACTGCTCACTCCCAGCAAGTGTATCTTACATGTAATATATCTCAGCTGATGAATGCAACCCAGATTTAGGGCCGTGCTCGCCGGCACGCTGCATTCGTATTTGTGCAGGTATTATTACTGACATTGCGTTGTGCGGCTCGATTCCGATTTGACCGCGCTTGCTTTCTATGTAGGAGCCATCCTCGCATCTTCAGGTAACCCGTTCACCTCGGGGTCGCGCCGAGGAAGTCAGGGAGTGAGACATTATATTGTTTCGAATCATCGATACTACTCAGGTAAGTCTTGCCGTCGTCCAGACCAGCGTCGTGCACTTGCCCCCCCCCCCCCCCCCCCCCTTTGTCTAGGTTAACCTACTATTCGCACTTCCGGTACATCTCATGTTCTTCTGCATATACAAACTGTGGTTTCAATTCATCAAGATCTGCACCAAAACAATTTGGGACCAATCCAAGTCTGCACTTTGTACTTATATGGGCGATATACTGTGCAAAAATTAGCAAGATTTCACAGGGTTTTTGCGGACAACTTGCATCTCAATATGTTAGCTTGGGTGGCAACTCACAGGAAGTTTACATCTTCAATTCAGATGCAACCTTCTTCGAATTGCTTACATCTTAGCGAGTGGCTGCCATCTCGGCAAAAGAGGGATTGATCGCTGCAATGTTGGCATCAGATCCCACTGCCGGCCCGGGATCAATTCGTACTCTGTCGGCCACCTTACCTTTCTACCTTAACTCAAGTCTCTTGGATGTAATATTATAGGTACAGCAGCATGATAAGACTATTTCGGAGCACATATCAACAAGTTTTGGGTAAATACTGAAGAGAGTTTGTCGTAGTTTGACATCGCGACTAACAATTTGCCCAAAGTTTCAGGGGCATTAGGATTCATCTTTCAACTTCTCAAGTAACTATTTCTACTAGAAAAGATACATTTCTCATCATACTTATGGCTCCCTGTTCTGGGAGGGTTGAAATATCCCTCTTGGGATCCCAGCGGAACCTTCGGATCACGGTCCCGATCAATCCGATCAGTTCCGCTCCCCGAGTGATGGCTTGGAGTCAAAAAAAATCATAGGCACTCCAAGCAGCCAACTGGAGCTGGGCAAATTGTGATGCTCTTACGGAGAACGCAACTAAGTTGGAAGATGTCCCCATTTTGAGAGATGCAACCAAAAACACTGTTTCCATTTCATAGATGTATCGAAAAAAGCCTGTTTCCACTCACAAGATGTCCTCTAATAATTTTTGCACAGCATATGTGCCATATACTTATAATAATGATAATAACTTACATTCTTCCTGTCCGTGTATCATATATGCGGAAACTCGGGTCCGGTTGGATTCGCCTGGTCCGAATGGACTACTGTAGCTTCTAAGATTTGAGATATGATCTGTCATCATAAAACTTAGGAGGTACCAGGGATGCCCGGAGGGCCTTATGCAACCAAAAACCCTGTTTCCATTTCGAAGATGTAAGCCAAAAACCCCTGTTTCCACGGAGATGTCATCCAAATAATTTTTGCACAGTATATGTGCCATACCCCCGCCATCAATCAAAACATTGTAATCAATCTCCACTTCAACACCGTTGTGTGGCGTACGAAATACAAAAAGACATACCTAGCAAGCGACACCCGCAGGTAGGATGTATCCCGCAATCCCAAGGTCCGCATACCCGCTGCTGGAGATGGCACTGAGTCTCTCCGATTCCGAGGTGGTGAAGAAGTTGCTTGTTTTGGCCGAGTTGTACAGGCGGTACATGGGAATGCTCCCGCAGATCTCGGTTGGATAGATATACGTCTGGAGAGTGGGTTTGAGGACGTACTGTCCGCTTGCAATAGCAGCGTCCCGCTCCGTGGCATTGATCGTGACGAAATTGTCCTCGAGGACGTCGCTGGAAAGGAAATAGCAGGGAACCGTCGATTCTTCCTGGGTGAGGAAAACCAGGCCCATGATGGTTTGCAGGACGTATCCGTCGTTCAAAATGATGCCACTGATCCAGGCGGGGTCTGTGCCATAGGCATAGGCGAATGCACTGGGTACATTAACTCTGTACCAAGCAAGAGTATCATCTGGGTCTCCACACGTTTCAGTGGATCGTCCCTGCGTATCTTGGATAAGTCGATCAGAAACACGATGTCCAATTAACCACATACCGCCGCGTGGAGATTATTCATCGCAGCGGCCAAACCGACCACGATGCAAAGAAGTATCGCAGGGAGGATATGCTTCATGCTGAGCTGAGGGATACCATGATGACCCGCCAGTTATATAGCATATGGATGACTGTAACGATTCGATGTCCGACACCATATGATTCTCCCTGACGCGTTGAAGTCGGAGACGATTCCTGCGCGAGGGAATGTTGTATGGATGGATTGGCGCTATACAATCCATGCTTCATGTCGTTTGTTGCGCTCCTCGATATAATTTGAATGGCTCTTCCCTTCCGTGTGACATGTCCAGAGGTTACTAGCACGGAATGGAAGGAAACTGTGTCTGACGCCGTGGAGGAAAATTGCTGCCGGTAAGCGCGCATGATTTGCTTCAGCCCCGCATTCCTCGGAGTAACAACCGCTCGTTTATACATGTAGTTCTCTTCCAGTCCTGCTGTGGAAACGGAAGAGCTTTTTTTATTCAAGCTTCCTCGTTCTCGTTTGATTTTCAGGACGGAAGTCCCGGTTGTTGCATCCTCCGAGCTTTTGCGGAGAGACGTTCATATTCAAACAACGATAAGTCACTGCCACTGGTCAGGCACGGACAGGTATCGGGCATTACGACTGAAGATGAGACAATCAACCCGGTCCAGAACTTTCAGTGAGCTTGTTGGTTCTATGTCCGATTCCGGATATTCTGTCATCGCACACGACAGGAGGTACTCACTGCGTCAAAGGCCGTCGTAGACTCGGTGAGTCTAGGTACACGTAGGTCTGTAAAGGTAAGTGTAGGAGGCCAAACAGGGCCTGTACAGCCGGACTACACCGACCTGCCCACAATTATGGTAATATACACGTAGGCCCTGTCCAGCTGTGCCTAGAGGAACTACGCAGACTCTGCGTAGGTGAGTTCGGTAACTGTTGGAAGAACAAGCCGACACGAGCAACCGCAGCTGCGCTCGAGCATCTCTGACAAGGACAAGTCAAAATCTCCTCTTATAAAGAGCGACACACTGGCAAAACCCTCACGATGCACCCATCTCTTCGAGAACAATATATGTGTTGAGCCATATTTAGAAACATTGAAGCTGAACAGGACTCGTGATTATCCTAACAGAGGTCGGATACCGAAATCGGGCCCAAAGTTGAATTTTGTCCGAACTTTTTTTTTATTTCCCACGCTTTTTGAGTCGGCCAAAACGATTATTTCGACAAGGCCGTTCTTTTTGGCTTTTTTTTTGGTCAAAATTTTCTGAAAATCTTGTCCGAACTCGGTATTCGACCTCTGTTGGGATAATCACGGGTCCTAGCTGAACCTTTTGAAGTGGTCACGTGAGTTTGCAGACAGAACTAGCTTTGCGTCGCGCCGTTTGGAGACGTGGTGGTGTGGTGATGGCGTGCTGATGGCCAGATGCTGCCGATCTTTGTACACACCAAACACTTTCCTTATTCGGGGGGTAGGGTGCCCCGTGGGAACGTTGGTCAAGATCGGCCGATCACTCACCTCTTGGAGCTTCGTTTATGAGGCACGACAACTTTAGTAGCATAGGTGCTCGGTCCGTTGACCGAACGCCTATTGATGGCGCGGAGTGCCTATTGATGGCGGGAACGCCTATCCATCAAGTTGAGCGCATCAAGTAGTGATTGATTTGCCGATGGCTGCCGAAACTCGCTGAATCACTGAACTCTGTATTCACTGTGCGTGGGGGGTTAGGTTCTGGTTAAGTTTGAGGTTAGAAAAGTTAGGTGTGGTTAGGTTTGGTGTTCTGGTTAGGTCCCCAGGTATATTGAAGAACTCGTTGAGAAAGGACTTGTGTTTTGCTGGATTGCCGCCATTGATGGTGTGATGGCTGATCCAAAGGCGATAAGTAGGCGTTCGGCCAACGGGCGCCGAATGCCTATGCTACTAAAGTTGTATGTACTCTTCGTTTAGCTTCCTTTGCCCAGTTTGCGGCTCAACTGCCAGGGTCTGTTTCCAGTTGCGGAACATAATCGCTCGAATCACCTCGAAACACACACACATATCCATATACTAGCAGTTTACCCGTGCCACGCTACGGAAATGGGGTTTCTCGGATTTCGGCCCACTCAAGACGCCGCTCGTGGCCAGCCAAAAGTTGGCTCCTCACAGCCTCATGTGTTTGCCAGTTTGCAGCAATATGAAGTGTCCAATATTTAACTGCTCTCCATGATCCTCTTCATGTTCTCTCTGCTCCTGCGTTCACTTGCTCACCACAGTCTGGTTCGTCCTCCGAGCGCATTTCTCTGTATTTTTGAGCTCGAAACGGAACATTCTTACATGTCGAAAATAATTCTTCAATCGCGTCGGGCGCGCAGGCAGCCGATCGACTCCGCACCTGCATTCTCTCTACCCCTTTCATGGCGTGCTTCGCGAGTGTGAGCCGTACCAGGACGACGCTGTGCAGCAGGCGGCACGAGGAGGACGTTTGATAACGACTTTCTGGATGCCTCAGTCAAATTTAGAATAACCAAAGACAGTGTGGTAGTTTGCGCGTGTGGATTAAGTAGAAATTGATGAGAAGACGCACAGAGATCATCCATTCTCAGTCTCCTCGCTGCGCGTTACACCTCTCGACGTCTCCGTGATGCCGCTTGTCTTGGGGTTTGGGACGAAGGAGGGTCTGTTTTTGTTGCGGATTTGCGACGTGAGTGTGAGTGGGTTTGTGAGTGGGACCCGATGCCGGCGGGGACTTCCCTTTTGTGACACGTCGAGTTATCTCAAGATCTGTCTTGGGTACTTTCTCAGTCCTGTAAGTTGGCCAAAATTGGGCTTTCTGGTGAGTTGTCTCCGTAGAATCGTACTGGAAGTTCACGTCGCAGTAGTACGCGCGTACGCTCGGGTTCCATTTTCACAGCAAGCAGCTTCAAAATGATCAAGTCTTATAGAGTGGCCGCATCCGAACGAAACCCCTCAAGAAGATGAAGTTTGAAGGAGAACTCAAGAACGTCTGGACTCTTCAGAATCCCCAGGCGCTTGGAGTTTTCGACCAGCCAATTGCGTTTCAAGTCGTCTGAAAAGTGCTCAGGAAATGTAGATGAATGTTATACGTGTGAAATGCATGTCTTGTTCAACGTGAGCCTGAAATTGCAGGATTGTATCCGAAATGTCAATTCCCAATTTTACAGCAACATAGGATCAAAATGGAGCTAATGGAATATGGAGGAGGTCCCGAAAGGAAGGTTGACAAGTTCGGAGCAAATCAGGCACGTATATGGTGAACTTGAGGCCAGAGACTTCGACGTCGGCGAAAGAACCCGTAGCAAATCGTAAAAAGGCACAGAGAAGATCTTTTGAGGAAGATGGTCGTGAGATGCGTGGGATGAAAAAATGTCGCGCCGTCTGGATTTCCATTAGGCAGGATAGGTACTCGACAACGAGGCGGCCTGGGACTTTGAGCAGAAAGGCGGGATAGGCGCACTATGAAGCCACACATGTTGGTTTGTCGGGGAGTCCAGCATAGCGGTTTCAGTGGCAAGCGGTTCAACTTCCTACACGTCACTACGAACTATAAACCAACAGAAACACCATATTTTCTCGACCCAAACAACACAATACTCAAAGAATCAAGAATCAAGTAGTACAACTAAACAAAATGCGCTTTGTTTGCAGTGAAGGTTCCTGCTTAATGGCCGGGTATAGTGATGGTCTGGCAGATGGTTGGCCCAACTAGGCAAAACGTTCAGTTTAAGTATTCTCTGCTCTAAAGAACATCAGGAAAAAACCACGTGTCCGGGTAGCACCCAGTAGCGCCAGTAGTCAGGGTAGCTGGGTAGACAGGTCCCCCCGGTGGGAGAACCCAGTAGCAGCTCCCCTAAAGCCTGGTAGCTCCCAGTAGATTTGGGTGACAAGCTCAGTAGCACCCCAGTAGCTTCCAATAGCAAGAGAGCAGGTACTCAGTAGTACTTGATAGCACCAAGTATTTAGTTGTAGAAGCCACAAATTTGGGTGAAAACAATTGTATTCACAATAAAGTAGTAATGTACGCTAATACTACTTACGTGAGGGGTGGGGGTGGGGTTGATTTACGTGGCACTTCGGGTGTACGCACCGCGCATCAGTATTGCTGGTATTCGACAACCAACGGAGGGGGTTTTGCACCGATCCTCCAGGGCCGGCCGTATCGAAATAGTGTCGGTTAGGGTGGGGAGGGAGCTGGGAATGCGAAGTGTTAGCCACGAAAAAATAATCACAAGGGGGGCATCGTATTTTGTGATGTCATCGGAGCCGGTGAGGGCAAGTGAGGGCAGCCAGGACCGGAGGGAAGGACGAGGGAGCTACCAAAGAGCTACCAAACATGTTCCCGAGAAAGCAGTACATCGACGTGGCAAGATGACGCAAGCGTCTTGACGACCTTGACAGTTTGAAGAGAGTGGGATCGTCTTGACGGTCTTGCTCGGAAAGGGCTTGAACATCTCATACGTGATTAAGGGAGTGGCCGGATTGTATATATCTTGAGTGAGTGAGTGCACCGCTAGGGTGATTTGGCGATTCTCGATGTCGATCGCGTTGTCAAGCACCGAATCCTCTGATAGATCTTGCATGCCTTCATAATGGATGTATGGAGGCGTGTCTTGGAGGGTTGAGCACCCACGGCCGACTTGAAGACGAAATGGCGGGGCGCAGGGAGACAGAGATGGGGGGAAAGGAAGAGAAACGATCAGGAATCGATCAACCAACAGTGTTTGGTGCGCAAACAATCACGACATCTTGCACGTGTCGGCGGAGTTTGAACTGACTTTGTCAAAAATTTTGAGATGGGACCCTCAGAGGAGCCATTTTCAAACTGGCCATAATACAAACCTTGGCCTCTGATATTCTCTAGTACATCATATTTACTCTATTTCTCTTCGAATCAAGACTCGGATGCCCCGAATATGCTGTCTTTTTTTAGGATGGCTATCAGGTACTACTGATCCGTGAGTGACGCGCTACCAAGCGCTACTGATTGATGGCACGGGCGCTACCCAGAGCTACCAGCCCTACCGAGCCGCAAGTGGGCGGCTACTGGTGCTACCAATCATCCAGAGCCCTGGCCCACTGCTACCCAGCAAAAACTTTTTTCCTGATGAACCTACCCGGCTCGAAACTGGAGATGGAAATACCAAAATGTTAGTTGAGCACCGTCGACGGATGTAATAAGCAAACTGACGTCCCGCACGCCCCAGCGAGGCCGATAGTGACATCAATGCCGCTGTGAACCGTGAATGTACTGAGGTCGATGCTGTCTTTGAGCACGCAGAGCGGGTTGATATCGGTCCCAGTATTGTCGTACGGAACATATGCATAGGCGACGCAAGTAGAACCTACAAATGAAATGGTCACCACACTGGAGCGAAGAGTAAAGCCAGGGACTTAGTACTCGCCGCGCAGGACTGGAGACACGCGGACTCGGTGCCATTGACGATGTTTGCGGCGGTTCCGTTGTCCATGTCCCACCCCGGATAGACGGCGAATACAGTCCCCGCGTCAGCGGCGCGCTTGATACCAGGCGCAGCGTTCACGTTGGCCACGAAGACGAGGGAGAGCAAAGTAGCGAGACTGGTGAGACGATGCATACTGGAACTAGGCTTTGAGCTCACACTTGAAGGAGGTGCCAGAATTTATGTGTTTGCCTGTGGGAAGACCTTCCGAAAAGAAGGAGGTACCATGGGCTAACATACGGGTTTGACTTGTGTCTCAGTATCGAAGTCTGTTTTACCGCCCAAGGGGAGACTCTCACGCTATGACCAGAAAAAATCTATAACTGATCTTTTCGAACTTGACTGTTCAATATTTCTTGTCAGTCCTCATCACAACTGGCCTTCAGTAAACTGGAGGACCTCCTTGGCTCGAAATTCTTTTATTGAAATTCAAAGGTAGAAAACCCGTTCTTGGATCATTAGGTCGGCGATTTTCGATTATCTCGCCTCTCCTTCTGTTCCATGGCGGAGATCCACTCTGGCGCCTGTTGGGCGCTTAGTACAGTTCAACGCCGGGGAGGTCGGATTACCATCGAATGTACGGCGCTTCTGTGTTGAACTGTCTCTTCTGAGGCGCTTAGAATTGATCATGTAAAATCCTCTGACCGAATCTCAAGTGTCGGACCAGCCTAATGCAAAGGTACTCCAACGTGGACAATTTCACTCGCAGAATTGAAACCGCTTCGAAATACGACAAGTGAGTGGATATTGTCTCAGGCGTCGGTGGAAGTACTCACTAAAATCGCTTTTTTTCAATTCAGTGTGTCTCGCACAGAAGCGCGCTAGAGGCTGAGTAGAAGTCAAATGTCACTGCGAGACAGCCGTACGATTTCACTGGCATTGGCAATGGTAACATTAGCCGCCGGATTTGGATTGGACGTCATATCGGACACGCAAAATGATGAGCGCCAACCATGGATTTACCGTAATCAGCTGAGGATTCAAACATGGGACATGCTCGCGATCGTTTAGTACTCGTGCAGTCATGCGCGTCTCCGTGGCAAGCCGCGGCCGCTCTCGTTGCGGCGAAACAAAATCAAGCCACGTACCAAGCATTCTATTCCTTCGGAACCAATTACTGCCCCCGTATAACATTGGTATAATATTGATGTGTACCCATTCATTCCGAGTCGGTCCTACATGTATCCAACTAGCTGCAACCCGTGCTACGCACGGTTATCTGCATCCGGAAGTCCAGACAGTCAGATGTAATCAAGTTCTGTACCATAAGAAATCTGAGGTCTTGGAACTCCAACCGGGACACTCGTCACCAACCTATGGTTGGTTCCTCGTGTCCCCGATAGACCGTGTTATCTAGGCAAGCCTGAATAAAGATCTAGAATTTAACATCCTCGGTGCAAACCGTGCAAACCACCAAGCCTCCGTTGGCCCTTGTAATCGTGCCCTCGTACATTAACCAGTCAGCCTGTGCCCGAGATCCGAATTTTCAATGTCTTCCCTCACTCAGGCTAAGCCCTTGCCTATTACGCTTGTACCGAACCATAAAATAACTACGTATTCGGGTTACTACGTATTCGGGTTTAGTCTGCCCTCAGAAATTGACCCACTGTACTCGTGCCTTGGCTAGTCCCCACATACTGAAAGGCCTGAATTTGAATACAAAATACAGTAAGAATTCTTGAGCTTGTGTGCTTTTAACTTTGAATAATTGAATTTATTCTGTATGCCCACCAGAGCCGTCATATCTCCAAGCATTCCAGCCCTCGTGAAAATCTGGTCCGCCATCATGAACTCCAGGAATCATTAACCTTAAAACAGAAGCTTATGAAGGAGAGAGCGAACGTTAAATGACGGAAAACCTTGATGAAACCTTGAAGTTGAAAGCCGGCCGGAAGAAGCCGTTGTTTGTCCGCGCGTGCCCAAAGCCTACGGATAACCTGATTGGCCAGTAGACCTTTCACGTGACCCTTGTCTTTTGTATAATAAGATTAGTGGTCGGCAAAGCTGCCGGAAATCAGTGATCGCAGAACCGGTATTGCCGCATTTGGAAGGTGCCCCCTATTTCTACCACTTTTTCATCCAGAGTACACTTCGATGGTCTAAAGAACCCTTCTGTTCACAACCAAATGTCATATATATTCACCAAGCATTGTTTGGGTCCGAACTTGGGGCCAAAACTAGAGTGAATCTGAGATTTAGCATACCCACCCTCCGTCGGTACACCTAGAACTCCTGGTCTCAGTGGCAGGTCTTAGGCTCAAACATGGTACACAGTATATACCTTATATAAGTAAGAACAAAATGATTATAGCCGATTTTTTATATTCATACGGGTAAGGTAGATATAGAGGCATTTATACCCGCAAAGCACGGTTTGACATATATACGGGCCCCAAATTGAAATTCTGCTTTAATCATTTTGAAAGGTTGGGCCATGCCATAATTTAAGTCCCTACAAAGTTTCTGTGAAAATGGCTGTAGGACTCAGACCAGAGGCCGACCACTGATTCTGCACTTGTCGGAGTTTGAATTTGGCACAGCGTTGCCGACCACCAATAAGATGGACGAGTTTCTGAGCGCACAAGTTCAAGATGACGACGTCCTGCAACAGAACTGATGGACGTCAGTGGTCTCGCTGTCTGATGGTGACGAACTTGGAGGAAGAAATAATTATAACACCTGACTCGCGGGTCCACCTTGATAATTAGACGCAGGTCCGGCAACCACTGCGTTTTGAGAAAAGCGTCGCAGCCATGGACAGGTCGATGGATTCTTAAAATGGACTGAATGTCCATGGCATCGCTACATTAGGCATGCATGTGTGGACGGAGGGGCATATAGATTGCTAATCCTACCTATCCACCCTATTGAACATCCCAGCAGTCCTAGCACGCCAGCAGGTAGACAGTCTACAAATCCCGTCTGGCCTACTGTGGACAGACTACCTCCCCACATGTAGCCAAGCTTTCCAGACAAAGTGGCCATGATAAGACAGAGATAAGGGCAGCCTAAGCGGCCTGCCTTGTGTACCATGGACACCCTACCTGCCTACAGATGGCTACGCAGGATAGAATACTGCACAGAATAAAATTAGATTTGAAATTAAATCAGCTGATGTAATAAATCCCGCCCCCCCGACGCGTCCCGCCCCCGAAGTTTCCCGCCGCCCCAGCCTCGCTACTGGCTCGGCCCCCGGTCGGCCGCAGTACGCAAGGACCCGGCCATCTGCAGGTCCACATGATACCGGTATATCTAGAATATTTGCATCCGGATTCGCATATGGATTGTGTTAGCGAGAGCAAAGGTAGCAAGGGAGACCATACCGAAGATAAGCCCGCCGCAGTCTGCTCAAGATAAGACCGCCGTGGAGACATGCTCCATTAAATACCTGTACCAAAAACCGCATCAGAATCGAGCCATGGACCTCAATACCACGACTTACGGCGCCGTGAACGGAACCGACTTCAGCATGCTTCAGGGATCCGTGAGTCGCATTCTTGGACATTCCTACGAGAAGGCTGACCTTCAGTTTCCCAAGAACACCTATCAAGCGGACGGGCAGCCTGGCACAGGATACATGCCTCAAGATCTAGACTAGTACTATTTTCGTCAACAGATGCTTCCCCAACAGCACCAAGAAGCACTCACCGGAAATCAGCATAACCAGCAGTACTACGGCCATTCGCTTGCGCACCACCGCCCTGTCATGCATGAGCCGGTTATCACCAGAGACGAAAATTATCCTGCCGCAGCTGCAATACTCACCCAGATCGAGAACAAGCTTGCCGCACTGCAGGCCGAGGTCGACGCTACCAAACAAGCCGCTGAGGCTGCGAAGGCCGTGGCGCACTCCGTCACTCAGGCCCAGCATGCCGAGCACGCCACTGACAGCGTAGAATCAGTACGCACCGTAGAAACCGACTCGACATGTATATCTGTCATACCACAGACCAAGAGAGCTGCAAAGCTCTGGGGATCGACGAAGCTGTACATGTGGCGGGGCTTCAAGAAGCGCGTCCACATCGGAGCGTCGCCATCCTCGGAAGATCCCACGAAGCGACCGATATACATGAGAGGACTCCGAGGTTGGCCCTGAAGCTCGATATCGAGTAAGATCGAGTAGGTATCAGGACCCTGGAAAATGGAGCCATCGTCCTCGGCCTATGAACGACAAGAATAAGCCATACACCAGTAGGAAATAGCTGGGGACAGACCTTCGCAATATGCATGCTGATGGTAAACCGAGCCTGGTGCGGGCGTAACGGCTGCCATTCGGGTAGATCGGGTGTTATGTTTGCTGTAAGCCACGTATTGAGGGCCTCGTGGGGAGCGAGACGGGCAGCACGCAGATGCGCGCCGTATCGCGCCGTCATCGTGCTCGGACGCGGTAAGGGCCGAGAGTAGGGCGAGAATCTGCTCGAGCGTTCTTGAGGGACAACGATGGACTTCATGAAATTTTGGACTTACAAGAAAGTACCGGTGGGCCCATCTTTTCAAGGGCGGCGAGGCGAGCTGGCCCAAGGAGCCATAGGAGGACAGCGCAAGGCGCCACCTATGTGCCAGAGACAAGGCAAGATGGTCTGTTCACACGTCGAGCTGTTTGGGCCAGCTTGTCCGTCCACGTAATGACAAGTCGTAGGATCTA
Source organism: Mycena galericulata (assembly GCA_029289565.1). Classification (NCBI taxonomy): domain Eukaryota; kingdom Fungi; phylum Basidiomycota; class Agaricomycetes; order Agaricales; family Mycenaceae; genus Mycena; species Mycena galericulata. The sequence goes on from JARKIA010000108.1 coordinate 312,081, forward strand.
CAATCCGACTGCAGGTGGCGATTTCGCAGAGCCGCGTCCCGACAGGTAGGCTAGAAATCAGGATTGGTAGGCTATACTGAAAATCCTGCCCATCCACCCCGGGGTATAGTTTTCATAAAACACAGTGAACGCTCGTATCCTGCGCGGAATCCAAGTATGTAAGCACTCATCGAGTTCATTTTTCGAGAGCGGAAAGCGGAAATACAGTTGGGGGCCACACCAGACGTCACTACTGCCCATCTCAGTCGTGACGCGGAAGCTTTGAGGATGTTGAGTGAGGAGGTTATGTAAGAAAGGTGAGGAGCGCCGGGGAGTTCGAGAAAAAAACGACCACCTTGTACATGACTGCTAGCGAAGGAGAGAGTTACGACGAGTCAGTGGCACAGCGAACAGAAGGCTTGAAGAAAGAACGGTTAAGCTACATCCATGCCGAGGTGGTCGGAAGAGGGAGGCGGATCAATATACTCCGATCACACGGATCAGACTCGAATCGGAACCACGTTGCCACGTCTCCCCAGTTCCACCGTCATCTGTTCGAAATGAAGCAACCGCCATGCAACAAGGACCCAGCTTCTAATATCGCCGTTTGAATAGCCGACTCTGCTTCTATATCTCATCGTGTTCAAGAGCTCTCGGATCCACCTCGGATCGTTACTTAGGAATTCTCTGAAGTAAACTTTCCCCACAGTAGATCTGCGAGTACTTCAGCCTTCTTTAATTTCCACAACTCCGAATTTCGGCCTTCTGAGACGATTAACCAGCAGTAATCCGCGACTCTACCCTCAGATTCCACCCCACTGGGGCTGTTTCGACTACAATGTAGCACATGAACTTCAGAGCCGTTGAGCGGTTACAGGCTGCCTTTTCCTGAAAATCACGGATCTAACTATATGTATGTGCGGTTCATTTGGGTACCTACTTGTTTGGCGGTGTGCGTTTGACGGAGCTCCGCACTGTCTTCGCGTTGTCTTACTTTTTTTTTCTGCTAACATTTGAGTTCAGCCCGCACCGTTCACTGCCCGTTGCTTCGAACTCGTTTCAAGGCCTCACTCGCTTTTCTACATAGGTTGAAACTTCGGTCCACACGAAATGGGACAGATGAATAAAACGCACATAAAAAGCTGCGTAAATGAAGGTGCGCCTCTTGCTCTGCACGTGGCTCCATTTGTTGGCACGATGGAACATCGTGCGAGCCTGCAACAATAAATTATTTCAGTCATCGACCAAACTCCGCTCTTCCGATTACCGTCGTGCGCGTTTTACTGACAGATTCTTAAGCTACGGCCTTGAGCCATCTGGTCGCTGCGCCAAATATAATCAGCCGCTTAATTGCCATCCACGTTGTTTCCGGCAGGCGCCTTCTTTTCTGACTCCACGATGTCTGTCCCTAACAAGCCCCCACCCTTCACTCCGTCGCCGCCGTTCTGCGACCCAGGTCGCGGCGATCTGATCCTACGCTCGGCGGATGGTGCAGCATTCTACGTCCACCGAGTTGTACTCTCCCTCGCCTCGCCTGTTTTCGAGGACATGTTTACCGTCGCTTGGCCCGACTCAAAGGAAGAGGTGCCGGAGGTTAGCATGCCTCATAGCGGTGCCGTCCTTGATCGTGTCCTGCGATTCTTCTACCCGGGCGCTCAGCCAGCCGTGGACAACTTGGGCCAGTTACGCGAAATTCTGGAAATCATCATTGATAGATACGGCATAGAGTCGGTCGTTACCCACGGCAGGGCACATCTGCGTCAATACATCGTCTCTCAACCCGTCGGTGCTTTCGCAGTGGCCGCTCGTCACGGGTGGAGCGATTTAGCGCGGGAAGCCGCCAAAGAATGCCTGAAACTGCCCTTGCGTGCATCGGACTACGAAGCTCCGGAGGAATTGCGATATGTCTCGGGCACAACATATCAGCGACTCGTTCAATATCACTATCGGTGTGGAGCAGCCGGCCGAGCAGCCTGTAAACGTCTCGAATTCAGATGTACATGTGCCCGGCCGGTGCATTGTGTTAGGGCTCGCCCGTTTAAGGGAGGAGCATCGGTCCAAACCATATTTCCCGCCATTCCGGAATGGCTCACCCAATATCGTGACGCAATGGGGGAGAAAATCGCGGTTACCCCGTCTCGTCTGCAAGCCGATAATCCGCTATTGCTGATCCAGGTCCTGGACAAGATAGGGAACTGTCCATCCTGCGGGGACGTATACAGCAAACAAAACTTTGCAACATATCTTGCAGAGACGGGGTGGCCTACAATTGAGTCGGAAATTGCGAAGGTATGTCTTCATACAACTATTTTAGATTTTCACTCAGGGTTGCACCGTAGGTTCAATTTAAATTCGAGCTCTGATGCCTTTTACTGTCGCGCAGACGGCTTTCGGCGCTCGCCGTGATTTATACTATACATGTGTGCATTACTTACTCGGATCGTTGTTACAATTTTCCCGCAATGAATCTTGCACCAGAGTGATGAATAATAGCCCTAGCGGAAAATCGGTACGAGCAAGTAGCAATCAATATCCAGCAAGGGAGAGCACGCCAGTTCAATTTGTCGAGTTCGAACCAATATTCTTGTTCCTGGACCCCTCCTCGAGGCAGGGCAGAAAAGCGGGTGCCACAGCTACTCGTCAAGCAAAATTTGATTGCCAGCGGCTTGATGAAGGAGCGCTCCCAGGTGAAGCATAGGAGATGAATACGCACCGACGTAAATATTGTCTCGCACAATATCCACCGGAACATCTGTGCACACCACCAGTGCAACACCATTCGCAGAGTGAAACCCCAGAGACTTAGCCCGCGTGAAATTGCTGCCCGCTCGAGCGTAATCGACGAGCTAGGAGATTTCTCGGAGAAGCCACATCCATGCCGAGGAGTTGGAAGAGCGGATCAAACGACTTGGATCACACGGATCAGGCTCGGATCGGAACCAGGCACTTCCGTCTAACTTCCACCATCATCTGGTCGAAATGCAGCGACCGCCACGCAAAAAACCTGCACGACCTACACGCTAATTTTGCTGAACCACTGTCGAAACAACGCTGTCAACCTGTGAGCTCCTCCGCAGCGTATGGGTCGGAGCTGCATTCCTTCGTATCTCAGGGTCCGGATCCTCAATCCAACTTTGCTTCCATATCTCATCGTATTCAAGAACGTACTGAAGCTCTCGGATCGTTACTTAGGAATTCTCTGAAATAAATTCCGACGCAGTACATCTGTGAGTACTGGGGTCCGCCTTTGATTTGCACACCTTCTAAAATCGGCCTTCTGGATCGATTCACCAGCAGTCAAGGGCGACTCTGGTCTCGAATTCCACTTCACTGGGGCTATGGTTTATGGCAACAGGGACTTGGCAGCTCGACTTTCGGGCCAAATTAGGAAAAACCATCAGGTCACAGTGTGATGTCTGTTCGGCAGCGTAAGCAGGACCCCGGAGACAAGTCGTTTATGACAATACCTTTCTTGTAAATATAAATCAATTATCCTCCCCAGGCGTCGTGAGCTGTACCCAAGAGACATTGAGTCTATTCAGAAGACGGGGATATTCACACAGTCATCCAGAGTTCCTGCAAATATACCAAGAGGCCAAAAGAGCCGGCCCCCATGAGCACTGGGCAAATCTAATCGACCTGAGTGGACAACGAAAGCTCGGCTTTCTCCGAGCCGGCCGAGTTATGTCCGAGTGCACAACGGGGCCGGCTTCCTGGGACCTCAAGATCTTCGACAGGAGCTCAGACGGTGTTTTAGCCGAAATGCGACTTCCCAAAGGGAGCCCGAGTGAATTGAGCTATAGTAAGTATAGTAAGATACCGAGAAGAAAGAAAGGTAGACTGGGAGAGAGGAGCGGAGGAGAGCGGAGCGAGGTGAGGGAGGAGCGAGAAACCGGGAGAATAACTAATAGGGTAAGAGGTAATGTTAAAAACTAGGGCGGGTAGAACACGGGGGTAGAACACGAAACTAGTGACACGTGAAGCTTAGTTTCTGATATAAACTACGGTGGAAAGGAATCAACGTACCTAGTGACGCGTGAAGACTCGTGAAGGAGCAACGGCTCTATATGTCTCGCAGTGCACTAGGTGATTCAGCAGCCAACTAGACGAATCATCTCAGTTAGTGCTAACACGCGAGTAGGTTCTCGGGTGAACATACTGAGGTGATTGCAGCGAGTGACGCGGAAAGCTGGCAAACACACTGAGGAGGCTGTATTCAAACGATGAAGACTGGTCCAGACAAAAGTGTCGAATCAGTCTCTGAATATAGCGACCAGTCTCTCGGAGACTTACCTAGGACGAGCAACGAGGAAGCGGGAGGTGAGGGCTCCTTCTTCGTAGTCGCCCTAAATAGTTGAAAACCTGCAGGCCCAAGCACATTAGCGAGACAATAGAGCTCGGCTCGCTATTGTACACGCTTGGGCCTCCGGTGGCGGCGCGCCTTCCCCGACACGGCGGGGACCAAGCAGATCTCGTGATCTCGTGATCGGACTTTGAAATGCGGCTCGGCGCACATCCTGCCCCAGCTCGGAATTTCTCCAGCTTCGCAGGGCAGAATGCCAGGCCGTTCTGCCTGAGCAGAAGGTTCGGGCCAGTCGATTAGACTTGCGTAAACATTCTTTTTAAACACCATTAATGAAGTGTGTTAACTGACAAGATCAACTGCGACAAATCATGCTTACGATGTCATGGCTGTTTGATGTTCATGCCAAGTATTATCCAAGTGGCTTTGAGTCTATTCAGAAGACCAGCCTATTCTACTGAGAAACCCGGCTTTCAATAGAAACCCCCATGAAAAATGTGGTGTTATTTGGAAACCCTGGTTTCAGGGGTTCTCCACAGCCGGATGCCCGGGGAGGTGCCGAGGCGGCAGCACAGCATGTGGTCATGATCATTCCGCCGATATTTTGAGTACACCTATACCCCTGAACAGCACTTCATAGGCACATTTTCATGACTTTAATCTCATTGTTGAGTTCTACCTGCATATGTTATTCCTTGTTCTTCAGAACTGCTTAGCCGGACAATCTGGGTCATATTTCCGCTGCTTGAATAAATTAAACTCTGTTGCGATTCAAATTCATATCCCACAGGCTACAACTGCAGAGGTCACTTCAAACGATTGTGTCCCTCGTGCTTACAGAGGGTGCATTTGTAACTTCTACCTACCCAGGACTGCAGGAGGGGCTGAAGCAGGCTCGAACTGGTTCTGTGCACCAAACACTGCAAATTTTTCCCTGGTTGCTTGCTATACATACAGATTATTATACAGATTATTGCCCTCGATTCAGGTGCACGCCGCCATGAGTCGGACTGATTCATGGTGGCGAGAAACATTGCCTTGACTTGCACATAAGCATCTTGACTTGTGTGGACCTGGGTGCCCAAATCCACGCACAAGTCAGATCCCAAAACAAGTCAATCCGTGCAGGTTCAAGTCAGTTTGGCAAGTCAGAAAGTTAATGCTCATTTAAATCCAGATTATGGTGTGATTCTGCCTGCCGGGTGCGAGCAATCAGGGACTTGTTGAGATTTTGGTAAAAGCATGACTGTTATATACGGAGCCGAGGACGGAGGTGCCCAGTGGAGGGCCGGAGGTTCAGGTAAGGACCGGAGGTCCAGAGGTCGGCAGAGGGTCCGGGCTGTATACGGAGGGATCACAACACCACAGGGGGTAAAGGGTGAGTGACTACCTTGACCGGCAGGTAGTCCGGTGGAAGGGACGACGACCGGAGGTACAGGAGGAGGACGGGAAGTGCAGAGGCGACTCAGTGCAAGGAGTTAGAGCCAAGCAACGTTAATTATCAATCTGAAGTACAAGACATATTAAAGTGATATATATACTAAGTAGCTAATTGTATTCCATAATAGGAAGGAGTGTGGTTCTAAACAATAGAGCGTGTTGGAAGAACAGATGAGAAGTTGTAAGACAATAAGGAGGAAGATGAGAAGACGGATAAACGGGAAACACTCAGTAATCCTTCATTGTGTAAAAACCCGATGATACACGGACGTCACCATTGCGATTTCGGTGTGGAACATCACAATTTGAATGACACATCCTGTTGGCCAAAAATAAATTCCAGGAAGGTCTGGTCATTGATGAGGAGTCGAGTTGAGGATCAAATCATTCTTTGAACCTGGAGGTCGACCTGGAGTCAACAGGATAACATCTGATGCTTTCCGCTGCCCTGATTTTGATGTCTTTTGGTGAGTATCCAGGTCTTTGGTCGGCTGCAGAACAGAGCAAGAGCAATGGCTTTGCGAGTTGAATGCATCAGATCCGGAGATAGGATATAGAGTTAGTATTGGGGTTGGAGATCGCCCTACGACATTTTAATGTGGCCTCAAATCCCCAGGGTCAATTAGTAATAGTTTTAGATTGTAGGTATGGCTACAACTTTCATTGATTGCCTAGAAGGATTCGTGGCATACTAGTCGCGCTAGAAGGCCCAGAAAGTGGCCAAAACATGCATTTTCGTGATGCTCTGAAAATATTTATTTCCTGCATGATCATGTTCCCCTGCTATTTGAAGGTAGTATTAGCACGTGGCTTTATGATCTGAGTGTTTGCAGAGTGTCCTATGCCTGGAGCACAAAGTTATTTGCCAGCCATCCTCGAAAACGAGGCTGTCATGCATGTGACCTTCCAAGTCCGCATCACCTTCGAGCGCAAAAAATTTCACCCCACTCAGAGAAGAGTTATAGTATTGTATGTTTAGCTTCTAATCTACTCACACCGGATAAAGGAAAATATTAACCTACGTCAATATGTTAGCATAGAGTAGATAATTCAGTGGATGAATCCAAGCTTGCAAATAGGTAATGAATTCAACTGGTGCGAAACCGCCACCGAAGTAGCCACAATCAGCGGGTGTTTCAAAGGCAAGATGTTTATCTATTATCAGCTAGGTAAGAAAGAACTGTTGAAATATCAACTTTCAGCAGCCATGTCCAGCAAGAAGAAAGGTCATCTTTCAAAAACTTCCATTGTTCGAACAAAGGAATTTATGAAAGTGCTCCTTTCTTCTTGCCAGAAATGGATACTGAAAGTTCATCTTTCAGCAGCCCTTCCACAATTCTCGAATAGTAAATGAACATTTGGCCTTTGAAACACCCGCTGATTGTGGCTACTCCAGTGGCAGTTTCGCATCAGTTAAATTCATCACCTATTGACAAGCTTGGATTCATCCACTGAATTATCTACTGTATGCTAACATATTGATGTAGGTTAATATTTTCCTTTATCCGGTGTGACTTTTATTGGATGTCTCTGTGTTCCAGTACATTATATGCATTATTTGAGTCCAGTCAATTTTTAATTCTGAACATCTGGAGGATCAGTCCTTATTTGGCAAAACCACAGTCCTTTGGCCTCAAATTACTAGTTTTAGTGCCTGGACTACTATTAGTACATGAGGAAACAAATATAGACTGTAAATGTAGCCCATATGATACCTGCACAATGTCTGTGAGCTGAGTGGTGGATCTGGACAATTGATGGAAAGGAAGTGATTTGAGTAGGTCCAAGCCCAATTTTTTTTTCACATGCGACGTAGTGGTCAGTTATACTCATTTAATTTTTTCAAGTGCTGTAACTTTTTCTTCGGCGAGTTTGAGACGCGTCGAGGTTGCAGTGACAAGTGTGACGCTATGTGACAAAGCTCACTCACGAGAGCGCCTGTGAGCGCCGTATATACACATTGTTACCTAAATTCCTTGGTATATTTGAGATCATTAAAAAGAGGCATATGGACAATTAAACCACCCAAGTGTATGTTTAAACTGACATCCTAGACCTTGAGGAACATATTTCTCAAAAAAGGACAAACCTGTGATCAGCATTAACATTGGAACTAGAAGGCAACTGGGAATTAAATCACCCATCCAAAATAACTAGAATTTACCCTGACATATTATCTACAACCTACAATTTACTGCTAAGTGGTTGGATAAAGAGTGAGGTCGGTGTGAGATCATTCGCAAGCCCACTGTTTGGCGCAGTTTGAAGCAAGCCCCTTCAGCGAAGGGCCGGCACACCGGGCCGGAGCTGCGCGGGCTTGCTTAGGTCAATGAGAGGTCTCTGGGGTCCTGAGTGCTATGCCGAACAGCCGGGAACGCCAATCAACGGTCTTTGCTTGAAGACCGGAGCTGCCAAGTCCCTGTTGCCATAATGGTTGGAAAGTGGCGCGTATGAACCTCTCGCGGATGAGCGGTTACTATCAACACAATTTTCAACACACGGTCTGCCTTTTCCTGCAAATACCGAGTCCGAGCTGACACCAGGTTACTTTTATCACCCTTTCCTTCGAAACGTCCTCCTCTAGGTGCATTTCCACTCGTCATCTAGAGCCTCACATTCCGTATCTTATGATGAGGTTTGGGATCTGGTTCGATTCGTGCGCTAGGCGCCACCCGCTAGCACACGATACATCTCTCTGAAAATTCCGGGAGCTCTGACCGTGGAGATCCCAACCTCGCCGCCCCAGCCGGATGTACCTGAACGCAGAAGCTCCCCACGCAGAGGGTCCTCGCTAGTCAGTTTCTATGCGCCGCGAACGCTGCGGGATTTCTCTTGTTCCGGCAAGTCCTAGCCCTCGTAGGTGCGATCGCGCTGTTTTCTGTCTTCATTTTCGATAACAATTTTCAATGCAGCCATGCGCGGGGCTCTGATGCTACTTGGTACCACTCAAATATTTGAACCCGTTCATTCATTCTGCGCTTCAGTAACTCGTAACTGAAGAACTTCCTCCGTGATATCTTTGCGCAGGCGTTCGAAATCCGACATCCTCACATCAGCTGAGGGGGTAGGTGTCTTCTCTGTTTTCCTTCCCTTTGAAGTCATTTATTCATCCCTATTCGTCCGTTCCAAAGGATCGCTCCGGCTGCAATTTTTATTATGACTTATGAGAACGCTTCGCGAATTTGCCCGCTGAATCCCCAGCTTGTCGAACACACCGGGCGAGGGCGTTGTGACAGAACGTATGACCGCAGCTCACGGGCTTGAGATCACAGATGATATATATGAAGGTGAGGCCCTCGAACTTATTACAGGTGACGGAGTCAGGATCCGATAATGGTTTTATCCCCGGATCCGGTCAACCCAGCATGGCATGGGAGAGTGACATTTTTGGCTTGGCCGAATGGCTTGCGCCCGCGCCGAATGGCTTGTTTCGGGCGGGGGCGTGGATTTGGGTGTGATCACCCGCCCACGCCCGGCCGATCGGCTTGCAAGCCAATTTGTCGGCTTGGCAAGCCATTTTGCCGGCTTGGCATCAGCCAAAAAAACAAAGTGGCTTGTGCTCAGTACATGTTATGTAGGGCCCTAGGGTTGGATCTTATGTGGCAAATACGTTACCGTTTGTCCCCCGTAGGTACCTGGGACATCGATTGTCACGTAGTTTCTATATTTCGGGAATACTCGTCGTCACCATGAAAAATGATGAGTGCAACTCCTACCCCATATGCAAGCCAGCGGGCTTGTGGAGCTTCGCTGATACACCATGCATCCGAGGATCCACCTGCATGGAAAATATTGGAAGAAGGGTCCTCCGCACAAAGATATTCATAAAAACAGCGTATAACTCACCCGACTTTTGAACCACACAAGTTTTCAGTACCTCGAACTGAAATTTGAACAGATCCCTTCACAAAAAGACTTGACCAACTGAGGAAGAGGTGAAACCAACCCTTTTAACATCGCTTCTGGGTTGCGGTTCTCGTTAGTTGACATCCTTTGAACCAGCCTGAGGGTCTTGACCATAACCAACCAAAGGGGTGTAAATAATCAATTCTTTGATGTAAACTACCCCAATAAGCACATTCGAATTATCTGGGGCATTTTCGGGCCCAGGGTTTACCAGGAAATCATTATTTTCGTTCGGCAACAAAATGGCTTGCGCAAGCCATTCTGTCTGATGCCATCAAGATAGGCGTGGGCACGGCTTGTGACAAAAAGTTAAGGAATCTATGGTAGAATAATGTCAATATCGTCTCGGTTATGTTTTATTCAGCTGCTTATACCATGTTGCGGTGAAGATCTCGGTGAATTGGCACCGGGTTGATAAAAGTTGAACATGTTGTATGCCATCACAAGCCATTTTGTCTGATGCCATCGAGCGGGCGGTGGCGTGGCTTGCGATGAAGATTAGTTGGATGTGGGTGCAGAAACCTTCGGAAATCGTGAAGCTGTACGTACAATGTTATATACATTCAGTGAACTATTTTTTAAGTGGATTTCCGCTCGAGTTTCGCATATTTCAACAATAACGTTGAACTGCGGAGACAATTCCAAGCGCCCAGGTCACTTTGCCGTAGACATGCAAGCTTGTTGATGTCAAGGAATTTACCTGGTATTTAACCACCCTATGCCAAGGGCAAGTTCTCTTGAAATGAAGGAGCACGAAAATACATGATATGCCACAGTGATGAGCAAAATAACAACCTTGAACGGCGAAACCTAGTGGCTTGTTCCATCTGAGTAGTAGATACACTATACCAGTGCATTTATGAGCGGGGAGACAAGAAAAAGCATAACATTTTGTCTCTATGGCAAGGTTATCAGCAATGAGCACCATACCTATATTTATTCGTGATTCTTGGCATTTTTATGTTATTCAGAGCGTTCATTCTCCCCTTACAACCCTTATTCTTCCCAAGATACACTTGTGGCTGAACCTGGACTGGGCGTGCGTCGCAAGTGCGTCGCCCGTTGGGCGTTGGCCGAATGGCTTGTGCACGTGACATATGCTGGCCAAATGGCTTGGGCGAGTATCCGAGGATATTTCACCATATATATTAGTCTCTAGCCACCATAGCAACTGAACAAGCCTCAAGTTAATGTTCCGTGAATTTTTGAACCAAATGGCACCCGAATCCCGATGTTCGCTTGGTTGAATGAGCAGATTGGCTTGCGTTCGGCGTGCGGGGTTCGGAAGAAACAGTACTAGATTCATGACATATTCTTTAAAAGCATTTAGCGCATGTGCATGTCGGATCGATCCAAGAGGGTAAAGAAGAATAGAAAACAGATATAGACTGCGGGAAACGGTCAAAATACCTAACGACAAATAATGCAACTTACTCCTCCTGCCGCGGGTCTTCAAATATGGTTCCCAACTGAGAGTTAGATCAGATTTCAACATCTATCATTGTAAGACGAAGGGCGACTGACCATGCATTGCTGGTGATCCCATTGAATATTATCCGAAATATTGCGATTCAGGCAGGTGGGAATCATGGTTGAGTTTGAGGCCTGGTCGTTGGCGTGATGTATGCGTGGGCATGGGGCGTGGGTTAAGGCGTGTGTGCGGAAACGTAGATGGCGACAAACCATAGACAGCGCTGTGAAGTTGGCATTGCCAGTCGAATGATGTACGTGAACGACCGTGGTCACACTTCACATGGTTTTTCCCTGGCAGGTGTAGGCGACTGAATAATTGTTTCACCATATGTGCGACGGAGTCGGGCGCCTGGACATGCTGAGTGTGTTTTGGGCGCTCATTGTTTGATTACGCTGTTCAACGACGGCAACTGCGATCAACCACGGCGGCGCGGATGACCGAGGTGTTCCGAACGTCCCGGCGTAGGAAAGGGACTGAAAGGGACGATGGCGAGGCATCAATGGATGATATTTCAATATAATACCTACAGTGAGAAATCCTCAGTATAGCCGAGGACAAGCCACGCCACATCACAAGCCACGCCGTCCACGCCCGCCCCACCAAATTCAAACTCCGCTAAGGGGCGCAAGCCATTCGGCCAAGCCAGTCCGAAAAGTCTGCATGGCATGGCACTACCTATGTAACGGAATCAATTGCCAGAGTTCAGGTTTTCATTCATTAACCTGCGGAAGACATGTGAGAGTGTTCTTTTTGGCGGGCAGGGATGGCTTGCGTCGCCGCGGAATGGCTTCTTGAAGGCAGGGGTGTGGATTTGGGTGGTGTACGTATTTCTCTTGTACGACAGCGCACGTTTGCCTAATTACCGGTGAAACTACGTTGCTTCCCCTTCAGTCCAGCTTCCAAGTATGGGAATCCCAAAGAGGAGTCGTTCATAGATGTATTGTCGCCGCGGTGTACGACATCGAAGAAATGGAAGTCACCTTTGTTAAAATTGCCGCCCACTCCGCGGACTTCGGGATCGTTTCAACTGTGAAAAATGGACCGCCGTGCTCCGTTTGGGGTATACTCATGATATCCCTGCTATCGTTGATATCCAGGTCAGGGTCACAATCATCATGATGAAGTCCTTGTTTCGCAGGTTCGCAGAAATCCTCCGGACAGATGGCGAATGAGGATCAACTTCGCGACTTCGTGAGTAGGATTCAGCTAACCTGCAGTCCGGAAGCCTCCGCGGATAGACGCCTGTCGATGCTCATCGGCCGCGAATATTGCTGGGCCATGTAACTTACCCAGATTGATATGAGAAACAGGCAAGAAATCCGACAAACCGAGAACATGGAAACCAGGATACCAGTAGTATGGGTTAATTGCACATCATTTTCGCGGTCAGATTTGACAACAGGGGAATTGTTGGTCCCTTGATAAACTTGAATAACGGCAATATGGTTCGGAATTAGAAGATGAATCGAACGGCACGAGACGAGAGTAGACTGAGCTGAACGAAGGGCATTACATATTTTCACGGACCGGGTGGTTGGTTTGATTGGGACTCGAGATTAATTTCGTGGCCGAGGTGATACGACGGGGGAAGACCACTCGCCCTCCAGGAAAGGCCGTCGACGAGGCAAAGGGACCTGGACCTACTTAAAATACCGCGGCGATCGGCGTTCGCATCGGCGTCAACTGATGGAATACTGACATGGAGGCGTACAAAGATGAGCCACCCAGGGCCGAGAGATGCCGTTCCCTAGACGCAACGAAATTAGAGCGGACCTACAGTGCAGGGAAATCTTCGACGCTAAGAGACACAAGTGGCAGCGGGAGATGCAAAGCTTTATCCTATTCACGCTGTCCGATGACGTTACCCATCTTTCTTCAACGGCACGATTCGGATAACGCCACAGCCCGGCAGCAATAATCACCGGATTTCCAAACCTGCAGGTCCAGACCGTCGCCAGACTTATCTGCTCATTTGTTGGTGATAGGCCTGCCGACCTGCGAAGCTTCGCGACAATGACCTCACGAGTTGGAGGTGATTGTACGCATCTAAGGTAGCCGCCAAGCAAACACCACCAACGTTCCAAATCGGGATAAAATTTCGAATCAGGTCTGCTAAACAGTGTCTGGAGAGAATAGGCAAAATCTGTCTCCAACATTTTGTAGATATACATCCCATTCATGTACCTGCAAAGCAGATTGGACTCAAACTCAGAACTGACAAAGTTTAAAGCCTCGCAAGTTGTCGAGTGGCCCGTGAGAAAATTTGTGTGATCCCGACTTAAATTTGCTTAAACTTTTTTTCCTTGCTCACAATGAAGTGGTGGGATGGTCAACAAGGCAGCTAGAGCATCTCTCCATAAAATGTTGGGAGCCGATTTGGCCAATCTTGCTGCATGATTATCTGGTGCATTTATTTTGTCCATTTGTCCATATTTGGAACGTTGGTGGTGTTTGCTTGGCGGCTACCTTATCTTTCCGTACGTCCCATCACCTTGTGAAAATGTAGATAGATAGATTTCAATACTCACGGGCTCTCGACTATCCCCGAGTGCAGTTTCGGACCCAGTTGAAAATATTCTAGGCTCTCGCAGGCATCCGTGGATCGTGGGACATGATACCCGAAGACATACCTTTGCGCCGCCCGCGCTGTCGGCGGTGGAGCTATACGATAGAGCATGTCCGTCGGTCTGAATCACGATCATGAACCAGCTGAAATTTCCACGGAAAAGTCCGCCGGGCCACTGAAGTGCTAGAAGTTCAAGAAGTACATTCACCGACGGATCAGGATGAGATTTCTTTCCCAGGAAAATCCCGAAGAAACACACGAAGGATAAGAATACAGGTCTCAGGGCCCAGAACAAAAGGAGAAGAGTGGAGGAGTCCGGAGCGTTGGATTGAGGCTGAAGTGTAGAGTGAGTTCATATCTAATGAAGACTAGGCCTGAGAATTTGGGAGAGCCTGAGCGAGGGCCGCGACGGCAGGCTTAGAGGGATTAGATATGTACATCAGAGGGTTTGGAGACGGGGAGGTTGGCCTACCGTATTAGATTTTCTCTCTATCATCCAAGAATCGTAGAAATAGTAATGGTCGCTGTAAATCGGTCAGCGACGCTGTATCCACGCACCCTAGCGGCTGGAGTGCTGTTCGATTTCTGCCCATATCAGTTAACATAGAACATTATGTGGCGGTATCTGAGATATCCAGACGACCGAATCGATAATCAGCCTCGGTAGGCCGTGTAGCGAAACCGCGATGGTTGAATGGGACAAGAGGTGGCTGTGTGGACCAAACAGACCAACCACAAACACGTGACGAGCCGTTCTTTCTTCCAGCTCTCATCAGAATCTTGCCCTCATGGTGGAACCTCTCGCTCTGCAGTCCCGCGCCTTACCGCGCAAACTCACATTTGGTCTCTATTTGTGCGCACCCTGGTGCCAATCAATCCGCTTAGTTAAAATCTGCATCCTGGCGATTCTAGTTGCCACTTCCGCTCAGGGTTACTCAGTCTCAGGGATCAATCCACCTCGCTGGGTGGCGCATCTAACAATCTACTTCTCTAGTCTGCTTCCCCGTGGTACCCATCCATGGGATGCGCGGGCGCCGATTCAGTGCCTCAGCCCTTCAGCGCGGCTCCGGTACCTGCGGATGAAGCAAAACACATCCCGGAGCGTAAAAAATGGAATTACTCGCACGAGCGCGATACTGCTGAAAAATTTATACAGATAACGATCCATCGGGGATCCAGTGTATGCATCATAGCCAACCCCCCACAAAATGATGGTAATTTTGCACTGGCAACATCAACTCTCCGTAAACGACTTCTCCGGAGCTAGTTCTCCAATTCTGCAAAGCTTACGCTCAGAGTGCATACTGTATCTCTATTCCTCGCAACGCGATCAGCAAGGCTGACTGAAGGTAGAGTTTAACCTGACCTTCCGCCTCGTTTACATCGCTTTGCAGGTTCTCGTCGGTACTCCTTTGCAGGCCCCGATGTGGCAAGAGGCGCTGCGAAGACTCTGAGCGTGAGAGTTAAATACACATCTTTTCAGCGGCCGCTGACACGGATGGTGGTGTCCTTAACCTGCCCGTACCCTCTCGATACACTTCCCCGCCATCGTGCAAGGACTGGGGATCGTGATCCTGTCATCCGGCATATCGAGCTACATTTTCATTTCAGTTGAACGGAGGTCGTAGGCTTATTGTTGAAACACAGCCGGCCCGACAGAGAATTCGGGACCTATTTTGCCTCTGGAAACACATCTTCGCCGTCGTTCTCATCATGTAACCTCATTAGTACGTCTTTTCTCTTCAATCCCCGTCTATCCCACTCGAAGCACACCACGTAGAACGAGGTGGTACCCATACCGGCCACGCGGGGATCTTGTATGGCCATATTTCTCCTTGAAAGGACGATTGTGGTTTCCCTTCGCCGTCCAATGAGATTCGCTTGATGATCCCGCCACGGCGAACAGTTAACACTCCAGCACGTTGATCCCCGTCTCATCGTACCCACGCCGGAGCTCAAAAAATGGAAATAGTTGCGAAACAGCCCGAATTGGGGAGGGAGGTGTGTGCCCACGACGGGTAGGCGTGTGTGATATGTTGGGTGGGCAGTCGGCAGCGGCGCAGCCAGCATTTGAATCCTTTCACTGAAGTCTCGTTGCACAGTGGCAACTGTCACATATTCTTATCACTGCCAAGCATCACCGCCAAGCATCGCATTATCCCGATTATAGCGGGCAGGAATGAATGTCGGGCGACGTCCTGCAGGGAAGCTTCCAGATGACATGGACCTGATCCTGTATTAGTATTACTTACGCTTTCTCACAGCTGCGACACGGCGCTCCGCGTATGATTCCGGGTTATGTATAACCAACGCCAGTCGATCGCCGAGGAACGCAAGAACGCCAGCCATTCTCCTGGGCCAGAATTCATGGACGTCACAGGAATGCGGCAGCCGGTTACCATCACGAACTTCAATGCGCCGCTGGGGATTTATTGTGTGTAGCGTACACCTCCTCGCGATGCGATAACGCCTCGATAACGGCGGGTGACGATCGGCGCGGGGAAAAAATACAGGTCGTGTGCCACTTTGGCGGTGTGTTTTGACTTCAGCCTCGCTATCGGTTAAAGTGATTGGGATTATAGTGCAGCGCATGTTCTCCTTCCCTTGTCCTGTCCCCAAATCCATCGCCGTCGGTGACTTCTCGTATGCCACTCAAAACTGACCCCATAGCTGCCCTCAGCAGACCACAATCCCAAGACTTTTCGCGCGCCGACGGGGAACACGCCACACGGGAATCAGACTCAGATCGGCGCGAATGCATTTTGCATCCGCGAAAAAGAACGACGAAAACGAACGTGCGTCGCTCTCACGGTAACCTTAATCGTAGCGTCCATTCTCAAGGTTAGCGTTAAACCTGGATCACTACGTCGAAAGTCTCAGCAGCAGCCATTTTCTTAAACTGCTGCAAGCTTTATAGGTTCGATGCATGTCAACGACGGACTTTCAATAAGTTGGCGCGATATTCCGTATCTGCTCGATCCTTTGGGGGAAACGAGATAGTTATCGCCATGCGGCGGCTTGTCGGTGGAATGAGAACCGCTGAAGACTCTTTGTGTTGACAGTCGAGTGATAACCTGCGTGAGCGTGTCCTTTACACACTCACTGGGTTTGTAGGTTTTCAGTGGAAATCCATCTATCAGTCTTCTAGTCGTTTATGGTTCGGCGGCAATTTTTGCGAATCCACCGCCGCGCTGACATGCTGCGCATTCGGCAGAGCATTCGGGATCTGTGTAATCTACAACCCCACCGAGCCACTGCGGGACGCCGTCACCGACGGCAAAGTCCGGCCTGAGCTCATTAAATCCAGGCAGTCTGGGAAGGTCATTTGCTTTAGCGTTCGAAGTCGGACAAGTCATAGGAGCGCACAACGCCGTATCTCATGATCGACAAATGTTTACCCCGATGAAGACTCGCCATACTCGGATAGCTGCGTGGAATGTCACTTGAAATTGGCTGAAAGGTTCAACTCTCATTTCGATTCCTGCTGTTTATCAGCACTGGCTTAGACCGGTCCTTTGCATCTGGAACCACCCTCCGTGAGATCCTGAAACAGTATATGACAGTGCTAGTTGGAATCCGCTCTGTCGGTGGTCTTTCCTGTCCTCTAAAACTTGGGTTGCTTGAATTCATGAATTGAAGCAACCCAACTGGGATATAAACGTAGGTAAACTGAATCGCGGAACATCCAGTGTGGTGGGTGACAATATTTACGGCCGCCGACAGGTTAGAACCATCGGCGAATGCTTGAAGTCGTGCTGTGCAGTTGAGGATCGCGTTACAATACATCGGCTGGGTAGCCTGGTGAAGTTCGTACATACGTGCTCTCATCTAACCGGAAATATTGATTAAGCTGGTGTTGTGGGCGAGCGAAAAGGCTGAAACAGTACTAAGCATGCGCAGCCGGGAGGAGACAAGAGTGTATGTATACCCCGGATGCAGAAACCTCGGGGTCGTGTCAAGGTAACCGAGGAACGCATCACACTCTTGTTCCTAATTTTCTTTGTTAGCATACATGAATCAATCCCAGCTATATAGGGGTTTCAAAATTCGAATCTACTTGACTAACGCTACGCAGTACCTCAATCGTAAAAAATATCGCCAGACGCGTTCCCTTCTCCGTGCTCCGCTACGGTTTTCCGCGGTGTCCGAGAGTGGCCCTTGCCCTGCGATTTGATACAAAGGTATACGAACTCACTTGAACCAGGATCTCCCGCCCCGTAACACCACTTGATTAATTAATTCAAGCATCCTGTTATCTCCGGCCTATTCACCTGGTGCAGTGATTCATCCCCGCAACTCCCGTTACAGTATAGCTGCCCAAGGATTTAATCGGGGGCCTGCGATACCCGATGTTATTTTGGAATTTAATTGTCCCTCGGCGCTGAGGCCGATTATGGTTCCTGGTCTCTCGCGGAGATTTTATTACATTGTCGTACGACTCACTCTCGGGGATAGCAGGCGTCAGAAGTCTATGACCTGATTATACAAACGGGACGAGAACAATCTCACCGGGAGCGAATAAAAATGGCTTAAGTCAACATGCCGCGACAGCCGAATCATGCCGACGGCGTGCCGCTCCAATCGGCGGAGATCTCGATCATTGCCGGCACCCGGTATCTTCCGACCTTCCCGAAATTAATACTACGTTCCTCATTCAGGACGTGCTCCGGGCAGCGCCTACTTTTTCCTAACTCGGAAAAAGAGGGGCGAGTGTTGGGGAAGCTATATCATCCCCGACGATGAAAGTCTAACCTGTCGGCGGCCGCCACATAAAAATGTTCTGACCTGATTCTAGGCACGAGTGCCACGAGCTAATTGTATCTGGTCATTTACCTATCACTACAAATTCCGCCGTTGTATCTAATATCATGGGAAAAGCGGGGAAGTTCACTGGACTGGATTTCGGGGACCGCGACTCGCGAGGGACAGAGATAATTATTTCAGCAACCATTCAATGCCTGGTGACAGAACTCGTCCACTTGGATTTACTCTCCGTGAACCTTGCGGAAACTCACCAGGTGACCCAGAGGAACCCGAGAAGAATCACTAAGGAGGAAAATCACGCAAGGAAGAAACAGGAATGTTGCGTACATTGGAGAGCTCGAGCAGTGGAATATCGGGTGGTGGAAGGAAGTAAGAAGAAAAGTCTCATGTGTGTAAACGGATGTGTAAGTAAAGGTGCGTAGCGGGTTTACACCTTTCCAAAATTGCAGTGCAGTGAAATAGAAGGGGCCGGGGTTATTTGCAACAGAAGGTGAACCAAGAAATCGTCGGCGGTGATCAGTCCCAGTTAAGTCAATTTTTCAGAGGCGCGGATCATCAGGCACTCCAGAAACATTCCCGGTGGCTGTAGGGAGCCTAATATCAGCGGCGATGAAGGAGGAGAAGTGTCAGCCTACATGCTAGCAAAGTAGTTACAGCTATGCACGAGAATGAATCCCCGATTTACCATCATCCAAGGACGGAGCGCCTCATCGTTACGAAATACAGGATAATCAACACAACCAATCGTTGACATTGACAATGCGCTTCGACTACAAAAAATACAAAAAGGATTCCCGAATTGCTGTGTTCTGGCGGTTCGAGCTAGTTGCGGGAGAGCATCAGCATCCAGGATTGTTCCAGCACAGAAGAGATTATCGTGCCAAGAAAACATTCACAACAAGATATCCATCCAATCCCGCTCCCGCTCCCAATCCATCCAACTAGTACATACAGTAGCGTGTGAAATATATATATGTGTGCGTGCGTAAGATATGCCATGCAGATGATGATGAGATGCAGCAAGAAAATGTGGCATGAGTATGCGGGAAACAGTGCGAAACAACAGCAGAAGTAAGTCTATGTGATGGATAGGATAGATACACTGGATAGTCCAGTTCAGTCCGAGAAAGATGAGAAGTGCTGGTACATTTTGAAGTCGTTGACCAAGGTCGCTTTTTTTTTTTCAGTAACGTGAAGACCGTCGGGGTCGGCACACAGGGGACGACAGAGAAGATTTGGAGCCATGCAAGGGGAGTGCACGGGTGATATCGAGTGCGAGCCGCGCGGCCATTCAAGAAGGGGTTGCAGTGCTTCCGGGACTATGTTGGTCGGGGCGTACGAACTGAATCGAGGCAAGTGGCGAGGAGAGCGGAACGAGGAGCGACAGAAGCCTATTCCTCCGCCCTGGCGAAACAGACACTTCCACCCCAGCTCGGCGCGAGCACATCTTGTGAGGCCATCTGCCAAGTCCCCTCGAAGGTGTCGCGCCCGACAAGGTGCCCCGAGATGAAGTACGTTGCAAGACCGATGGTGCGGTTGCGCTGCGGGAGAAGGGAAATCAGCGTGTTACGATATGAGGAGGATGAATGAAGGGGGCGTACGGGGCGCATGACGAGCCCAATCAGCCCATCCCAAGGCCGCACCCGCCCGGCGTATTCGTAGTGGTGCCACGCCATACCATGGCTCGGGTCCGTCTGTGAGAGCAACCAGTCAGTATCATGTATTCATCGTAGAAGAAATAATAAAGCCAGCCGAAAGGAAGAGAATATGACGATTCCAGAAGGAGAGGAGGCGATAGAGGAATGCGGGGGAGGCAGCGCATGTTTCTGACGCGCGCACGAGGGCGCAGGAGCTGCCATGCTCGAGAAAGGATGAAGGGAGTGAGGGTGCCATTCAAGTCCCAAAAAGGAAATCAATTGCTCCCGCGTCGAGAACAAGAAGAGAGGGTCGATTAGAACTGGGGACGGGAACGGGGGAAGATATGATTCGATGACGAGCGGAGGAAACAGAAAAACACGCAATCGAAAGAAGTAGCAAGAGACACGCACCCCACCGCTAAACACGACATCCTGCACGCCATCGCACGCGCCCTCCCATCCCTCGTCAAAACGGTGCTTTCCCCAAGTGGGCGCGCTCCACTCTGGCCAGTCGGCGTCGGCGTCTGCACCGGTGGAGTCGTTCTCGAGAGAATTCTCCGAGTCGTGGGCTTGAGACCGGGGGGACGAGGACGCGCGGCCCTGCGAGGAAGACGAATAGTCGGACGCCGACGAAGACGAAGACCCAGACGACGAATTCCCCTCCTCGCCCGTATTGTCCTCCAAACTGGTCGAAGGCGACGCACCATACGCCCCCCGCGCCTCCGCCGCCCACACCGCCCTCATCTCCCGCTCCCGCTCCCGCACCCTCGCACACCCGGGACATGTCTCCACATCATGCGCCCCCTCGCGCACGCGCCCCTCCACCACCGTCTCGTACACGTACGCCGTCTCCTCCCTCCTCCGCGCCGATGACGCAAACTCCAACGAAGACGAAGACGCCGCAGCGGCACCCGCATCAGCACGCACCTCGACGCGGCCCCCGCCAATGCCGACGACGCGCGTCCCGGGCGGGAGCCACCCCTCGCGCATGCCTTCCTCGCCTGTCGTGCTGTCCGCGGGCGGTGGCGGGAGCGGCGTGTGCGGGTGGAATCTGCGGAAGGGGGGTTAGCGGCAGGATGCGCACATGGCGGGGAGACGATTAGGAGAGGCAGCACCGTGACGCTACTCACGAGTGATACTCCGCAATGCGCATGTACACCGGTCTTGCCGCCGCGACAAAGTCGTCCCGCGCGAGGCCGCCTGCTGGGAAGGCGCCGCCGGGCACCGCGAGGAGCGCGTTGTACGGCGCTTCGGAGGGCATCTGGGGAGATGTCAGTTCGGCGTTCTTCGCGCGCAGGATGAGTGGGGTCGTGAGGATGATTGGCGGTGACGCGTAGTGAGTGCGGGAAACGACAAAGGAAGAACGGAATGGAATGAGAGGGCGAAGAAACGCACGACGCACCAACATCGTCCCACTCCAAAGCCCCGCGAAGCTCCCGAGCTGGTACACGCGCCCAATACGCCCCGGCGCCGCACCACCCCGGCCTTGTCTCCCACCTACATCTTGAGTCGGCGGCGCCTGCGCGACGCTCACCCACAGATCCCCTGCTCGCCTTTCCTCTCGCTCTCGCTCTCCCTCGCCGTCGCCGTCCCCATACCTCCGACACAGCCGCGCGCGCCACGCGTGCGCCGCCCACCGCGCGCGTGTGTCATCCTCATCTTCGTCCTCATCCTCGCTCTCCCCGTCCACGAACGCCACCCCCTCCCCCTCCTCCCCCGCGGCCTCGAGCTGGCGCTCGAAGCGCACCACGGGCCTTGCGTTCTTCTCGTGGATGTCCGCCTGCGTGGGGCCGATGGGCGGGCCGGAGGCGGTGCCGGGACCTGTGCGTGGGTGCGTTAGTGTGGGGTTTGGCGGAGGGATGGGGGGGAGGGAGGAGGGAGGGGGGCAGAAGAGGAAGGGGCGGAGCGGGGAGGCGTAGGGAAGGGAGGCGAGCGAGGCGAGCGAGAGAAGAGGAGGGGGGGGAGGGAGGAGAGAAGATGGGGGAGGGGGGGAGGATGAGGATGAAGGCGAGGGGAGAGAGAGAGAAGAGGAGAAGGAGGGAGGAGAAGGATGGAGATGGGAGGAGGGGAACGAAGGGAACGATGGTAATAAGGAGCACGGGAGAACGAGGAAACGAAAATCCAAGACGGCACAATGCTCACCTCCCCCCGCCGTTGCCGCCCCCGCCGCCGCCGCCGCCCGATCCCGCGCCAAATGCGACGGCACCCCCATCCGCCCGCCGACCTGCATCCGCGCGAATAAGAGCAGCCGCGCGGGCGGCGCGGTGAGCAGCCTCCCTCTTCCTCTTCCTCCTCTTCCTCCTTCTCCTCTTCCTCCCGCGATTCCTTCTTCCGCCCGTCCTTGTCGTGCGCCATCACCCGCGGCCTCTGCCGAATCGCCCGCACCCGCACCCGCCCCGAGCGCATAGATCGGATACGCCCCATGATGCGTCGGGACCGTGATCCCACCCCCACCCCCACCCCCTTGCCCACGGCGGCGGCTTGCGAGGACGGCGGGGAGGAGCGGGACGGTGTAGTGGTGCGGGGGGCAGAGGGATGAGGGGTACTGTGGGGTGATGGGGGTTAGTGTGGGTTGGAGGGAGGGGAGGAAGGGAAGGAGGAGGGAAGAGATAAGAGGGAGGAGACTATACTACAGGAGGGTGCATACGACGCCGACTTGCGTAGCGTATTCCACGGGCGTGAGCGCGACCCAGCGCACTGCGCACCGACACGGACGAGACACGGCTTTGCGCCGCGGACGCGCCGAGCACGCGATACGCAAAGGGGTCCGCCATGCACGCATCCGCCCCCGCCTCCACACGGGCATCGATCCCGCAACCTAGCACGCCATCTGCTGTATACGGCGCCACAGACGCTGCGCGCCGCCTCCTCGTCCGAGAACAGAAGCCCACGCCCCACATCATGCGCGTCTGTGTTAAGGCACCCCCGCTGCCACTGTCACTGCGCCTTGCGCACACGTACATCCTGCTCCTTCCTCCCGCCGGCGACGGCGACAGCACCACCTCCGCCATCCTCCACGTCGGCTGCCCAAACCCCGCCCAAGCTCCTCTCGCACCTGCACGTCCACTAAATAAGCACCCCGAGTGCGGAGGGCGCCACGTTACAGTGACACACCGCGCCCCCCGCCCCCCCGCGCCCCCCGCATCCTACGCACCCTGGATCCAAGCCAGCGTGCGCGTTCTCCTCCTCTCTCCCTTGTACCGGCACCCGCACCCGCTCCCCGAAACGCCTCGCTCTACACGCCTCGCTCTACACACCGCCGTCCGTCCGCCCGCTCCCCCTTCTGCTCCTGCTCCCGAGGATGATGACGAAGGTGGAAGGCGGAGACTCCGCGCGCACGCCCAGGCCAGCGTGCGCGTTCTCCTCCTCTCTCCCTCGTACCGGCACCCGCACCCGCTCCCCGAAACGCCGAAACGCCTCGCTCTAAACGCCTCGCTCCCCGAAACGCCTCGCTCTACACGCCACACCGCTCCTCCCCCTTCTGCTCCTGCTCCCGAGGATGAAGCGGAAGGCGGAACGCAGAAGGCGGAGAGGAGACATGATCACACCCCGCGCCCCTCCAGACCAGCGTGCGCGTGCTCCGCACCCCTCCAGACCGGCGTGCGCGTTCTCCTCCTCTCTCCCTCGTACCCGCACCCGCACGCCGAAACGCCTCGCTCTAAACGCCACACCGCTCCTCCCCCTTCTGCTCCTGCTCCCGAGGATGAAGACGAAGGTGGAAGGCGGAGACTCCGCGCGCACGCCCAGGCCAGCGTGCGCGTTCTCCTCCTCTCTCCCTCGTACCGGCACCCGGTACCCGCACCCCAAACGCCCTGCTCTACACGCCACAAAAGCGCCCACACCGCTCCTCCTTCTCCTCCTCCTCCTCCTCCTGCGCGCGAGGATGAAGACGAAGGCAGAAGACGAAGAGACTCCAAACGCACGCCCCCGCCCCCGCCCCCGCCTGCTCAGAGACACGAAAAAAAAGGCGAAGAACCGAAAAAAAAGCCGAAGAACCGAAGAACCGAAGAACCGAAGAACGGACGACGCAAACATATCCGAAGACTTTGACCCCCGGCCCCCGTCCCCCGCCCCCCGGCCCCCCCCCAAAAAAAAAGAAGAAGAGAGACTTCAAACACCAACCCGAAAAACCGGAGGAGGCCAACAGCAACAAAAAAAAAAGAAAGCAAACAAAAAGAAAAGAGAGAAAGGCACAAAAACGCACCCTAAACGGCGCGACGACGAACGGGAGCAAGAGGCTCATGAGGTGGCGGCGCGCGGGGTCGGGCTCGGGGCGGAGGGTTGCTGGGGGGTGGTTAGCTTTCCTTTGAGGATAAAAGAGGATGGGGATGGAATTTGAGGATGGAAGGTGGGAGGGGGGATGGGGGAAGAAAAGAAAGGAGGGAGGGAGGGAGGAAGGGGAGGGAAGAGGGAGGGGAGCGGGACGAGAAGAAAGGAGGAGCGGGGATGAGGAGGACGAAGAAGAAAGGAGGGGGATGGGGATGGGGAGGAGTAGGAGGACGAATAGAAAGGAGCGGGGAGATATGGGGGGGGGGGGATAAAGGAGGAACGGAGGGGAGCGATTAGCGTAATTAGCGTAGTGGGGGTAAAGGAAGGAGGGGGGAGGGAGGGGAGGGGAGGGCACGAAAAGAAAGAAAGGAGGGAGGAAGGGAGGAGGGAAGAGGACGAAAAGAAAAGAAAGGAGGGAGGAGGGAGGAGGGAAGAGGGAAGGGAAGAGAAGATAAATGGAGGAAGGACGAGGAAGAGGACGAAAAGAAAGGAGGGAGGAGGGAGGAGGACGGAGGCAGGAAGCGGCGAGGACGGGTACGCGTAGGCGTATGATGATGATGAGTATAATGGTGAGGAGGGGGACGAAAAGAAATGGAGGACGGAGGTATGTCAACGTAGGCGAATGAAGGCGAGGAAGGAAGTAGCAAGTAGAACACGGCCGAACGACGACCCAATGATCCAAAGCCAAAAAAAAAGCCCCCAAAAAAAGCATCAGAAAAACGCAGACGCAGACTCACCCCCGTCCTCGAAAAACCACAGCACCCACAGCGCCGCGGCGCCCGTGGGCGTGTCGCGCGGCCAGCCGGCCGTCCATGGCCCCGCTGCGTCTCCTTCCTCTCCTCGTGCTCGTGCTCGGGCTCGGCCTTCGCCGAACGAGGGGTCGACGTCGACACTAGAATCTGAGTGTATGTGAGCGTGGAGTCGGCAGGGAGGAAAGAGGGAAGCAGGAAACGCACCAGCACCAAACCCAAACCCAAACCGCCCCTCCCACAACCTTTCCCTCACCCAGCGCAAAGCGAACGCGCGCGCGCCGGCCCATGCGAGCTGGTGTCTGTTCTTTCCTGTCTTGCCTAAACTTTTCCCTTCGACTCTTGAGGTGGAGGAAGAGGACGAAGAAGAGGGAGAGGGAGAGTGAGAAGGAGAGCCAAGCCCAAGCGCCGCGAGGCTGGGCGTCCCGCTGCTCAGGCCCACGCGCTCCTTCACCGTCCCCTTCCCCTTCCCCTTCCCACCTTCGCCCCCATCAGCGTCGTCATCCTCCGCGGTACCCAGCCCCCACCCCCCCTCCTGCACATCGGCATCGGCGACGAGCATGGCATACGCGCCCCGCAGCGCGCGCGCGGCGAGCGGGTGGTACGGGTCGCCCGTGCGCAGGACGCGGAGGGTCGTGAGGTGGGTGTGGAGCGCGCGGAGGGGCAGGGGGGTGGAGGGTTTGCCTAGGTCCGAGAGCGGGAAATCGTAGTCGGAGTCGAGGAGGGCGGCAAACGCGGGGGAGCCGGGCAGAGCGAACTTTGCGCGCGCGATGCGCGCCCAGAGGCCTGGGTTCCCGCTTCCTCCCTTTCCTCTGCTACCACTCCCATTTCCACCACTACTACCACTCCCACTCCCATTTCCCCCGCTACTCACGCGCCACGTCAGCCGCTCATACACGCCGCGACACGTCAGCAGGAGCGGGAGGAGCGCGGCGGGGGGGCCGAGGTTGGGCGGGAGGGTCGCGAGGCGGAGGGCGATGAGCGTGAGGAGCTCGGGGGGGAGGGCGAGCAGCGGGGAGGGCGGGGGGTGGGCGGGCGCTGGGGGTGCGGGTGCGGGAGATGCCGGTGATGGCGGCGAGTAGGACGGGCGAGGAGAAAAGTGGGAAGAATGAGAAGGAGGAGAGGGCGCAGACGAGCGGCGCGTGCGCATACGCTTCCGCGGGCGCCGGTCCACGCCATTACCCACATCCGCGTCGGTGTCGGTATGCATTTATTCCGTCGTGCAAGTATCCAGCTCGTCGTGTATCCAGCTCGTCGTGTGCGTTGTGTCGTGTGCCGGCGCCGTCCTATGTTACGTTGCAGAAGAGGAGAGACAGTCGAAAGCCAGAGCGGGGTATATAAAGGAAGACGAGATGCGATCTGAGAACGCCGCACGGCCCACGCCACCCACGCCGCGTCCAGGCTCCAGCCGCCAAGCTGCGTCTGCGGTGAACTCACGGAGGAACGAGCGGGGATACGCCGCATCGCCGCGCTGTCACGTCATCGCGTAAGCACACACGGGCATCAATCCAAGTAGGGTGATCCCGATCCGATCTCGACTCCGCCGATATTGAGATTCGGTCTATCGGAGGAAGATCGGAGGTGTTACACAGT
Organism: Mycena galericulata; assembly: GCA_029289565.1. NCBI lineage: Eukaryota > Fungi > Basidiomycota > Agaricomycetes > Agaricales > Mycenaceae > Mycena > Mycena galericulata. The sequence continues at coordinate 338,761 of JARKIA010000108.1, forward strand.
TCTCAGAGGTTCTCAGGCAAGTGGAGGAGATCTCGCACGTAGATCTCCCTCCAACCCACCTTCACTTGCATGTCATCTCCGTTTTCCGTCTTGCGTTTATTACCGTTTAATCTAGTCTATAATTTGTAAGGTAAATGCGCCCGCCGTGACATCGCCTGCAATCGGCGTCGACGCGAATCATTCTTTCCTGTCAATGTCATTCCTCGTTCGAGTGCGTAAACCTCTTATCCTATCCGAAAACCCTACTTGTCTGTCGCTGAAAGGCTCATCTCGCGTATCTTACATCCCCGCGAACAAGTGCAATCGAAATCTGATAAAAGTTCTTACTGCATCGCGCGAGTGCATCGAACGAACTCGGACCGCGTTTAATAAAATCGACACAAGGTTCCGTATTCCTTCGGGCTGTAAGGGAACGGAAGTTACAGCATACGAGGTACGAGTCGAACGGACGTCTCCGCCGAGATTGAGAATCGGTCCATCGGAGGTGTTAATTCTCTGGCAAAGGAAGGGAGATCTCGCACGTAGATCTCCCAGTCCTTGATAAAACTAGATGATCTCCGTCTTCCATTTAATTTGGTCCGCAGCTGCGCATATAGAACGCAGTAGTGGAGCCCACTGCACCACCCATCCCAGCGGAGTCCCCGCCCCCGCCCCCGTCCCCGTCCCCGTCGAAGCCGAATCGACGCGAATCATTCACTCCTCGTTCAAGTGTTGTTCGAATGCGTCACGGTGAACCTCTTATCCTATCCTATCTCATAACTTTATAGTATTGTCGCTGAAAGCCCCGCCTCGCGTATTTGACATCACCGCGAAATCAAATCCCACACCGCGACGTTCATGTAATAAAATTCGACACAAGGGTCATTCCGCGATCGCGTATTCCTCCGGAACAGGAAGCGCTCGCAGTCTTGCCGCAACATCTCCTTGGCCGGACTCAAGACTCGGAAGCCAAATACAACTTGTCCAAGGGAAAGCGGTAACGCACACCAGATCGACCGCACGTATGTATGTCTGTAGTTACACAACAAAAGGCGAGCTCGCAGCCATGATCAACGAATCCCCCCGCAACTAGATAGGATATACACTATCCCTGATCACCGCGGCGGCCGAACGTAAGTAGAACTCGGATTTTTCGGTCATAAATTCTGGACCAATTTCAGATCTTTGCGATGGCATGCATGTCCTTTGCAACTTGAAAAAATTCCAAGGTTCCCACTAAGAGTACCGGATGATCTTCGCCTCATAGGCTCGCACCTCAAAAATGTCGAGTCTTTAGCTGCCTTACCTGTTAGAAGGACAGGGCATACCCAAAGCTCGCCTTACGTGCGGTCGATCTGGGTGAGCAACTGTTTGTTTGTCCGAAGTTACCGCTCTCCCCAAGTTCCATTTGTTTTCCGGCGACGGAAATATCCCTGCGACCCAGGAGGGACACGCATATTCGACCGCCTCGTGCCAGTGCCGAATTTACAGATAACGCGTTCCGAGTCCGGGTAGACGAAGTAATACAGCGCGGAGTCGTGCTTGCTGTGCAATCTCAGGATCGCCTGGGTGCATCGGCTGGGCTGAGTCGAGTGGTCGCGTGCTGGAGTGGGCAGGTACGCATTTTTGCATTTAAATATACCTAAAGCCCACAGATGGAAGTCAGTCTTCGCGCTGTGCTCGCATCAAATATCAGCTGGTTCTGCAGGTTTGAAGTTCAGCTTCAACCGGAGTGAATTATATTTGAGTGTACTGCAGCCACCTGATCGCGGCGATTTAAAATCGCGAATCCACCAGCTGCGCTAACAGGCAGGGAGTTGAAGATCCATCCCTGTATACATCTCGTGTGTTTCCCCGCTGAAATATGGCCATACATATACTCGGATAGATGCGTGTTGCAATTGGCTGTCTGAAACCCTGAACCAGAACATGACAGTGATACTTGTAATATGCTCCTCGATGGTGGTCTGTCCCACGCTCTAAACTTTAAGTATCGAATCAGTAATTAAAGGGTGCTCAATTCTTAGTTCAGTTCGTTCGTTCGTCAGATTTACTGTGATATTATCCACAGCATCTGATTGGTTGATTTATTATTTGAAATGACGAACGAACTGCACGAACTACTTAAGAATCGAGCACCCTAGTTTCCAATCAACCCAACGTGAATCGCCGGAGATCCAGCCGACAGGATAGAACCATCGTCCATGATGACCACAACTTCCCCTCTCGTTTTCCGAGTTGAGAAAAAGTAAGCGCTGCCCGGAGCACGTCCCCGAGAGCGTCGGAAGATGCCGGACGTCGGCAATGATTAAGATCTCCGCCGATTGGAGCGGCAGCATGTCGGCAGCACTCGGCGGACGCGGCATGTTGACATTAAGCCGCCGGGTGAGATTTTTCTCATGCCATTTGCATTCATGACCAGATGTCAGCTCTCTACCCCCGAGAGTGAGTCGTACGACAATGTAAATAAAATATCCGCGAGAGACCAGGAACCATAATCGGCCACAGCGCCGAGGGACAATTAAATTCTAAAATAACTACTTACGGATACCGCAGGTAAATTAAATTATGGGGCAGCCGCTGAACGGGAATGCAGCGGGAGCTGCCGGCCGGGATGAATCACTGCACCAGGCGCATGTCCTAGGCCGGAGATAACAGGATGCGTGAATTAATTAATCAAGTGAACGTCCTCTCCTCGATTAACAATCCTCGCCGAGGCGCGTGAGTGCATATGACTCAGAGTTTTTTATCCGTCTGCCTATTACCCGCCGGGCTGTCTCGGACGCGTTGCCTCCCTGTCAGTTGTTAGTTTACGCGGCGGGAGATCCAGGTGCAAGCGACTTCGTGTACCGTTGTACATGTATCAAGTCACCGGCCGCGGGGCACTCTCGGACACCGCGGAAAACCGCAGCGGAGCACGGAGAAGGGGACGCCTCTGGCGATGTTTTTTGGATCGATGGCACTGCGTAATGTTACTCGAGTAGATTCGAATTTTTCAGCTGCAATATAGCTGTGATTGATTTATGTTAACAAAGAAAATCAGGGACAAGCGTTCCTCGGTTACCGTGACGCGACCCCGAGGTCCCTGCATCCGGGGTATATACACACTCTTATCTCCTCCCGGCTGCCTAACTTGGTACTTGTTTCAGCTTGTTCGCTCGCCCACAACACCAGCTTAATCAATATTGTCGGTTAGATGAGAGCACATACTACACTTCGTAGGCTCGGAAACGCTCGAACAACCACCGTTGACTCTTGAACGTATCTAGTTGCGGGCCGACGCTGATTTCTAACCGACCATATTGATTGAGCTGGTGAACAACTACTAAGCAGCCGGGAGGAGATAAGCGTGTATACGCAAGATGTAGGGACCTCGGGGTTGCGTAACCGGGGAACCCATCACGCTCTCGTTCCTGATTTTCTTTGTTAATATAAATCAATCCCAGCTAAATTGAAATCTATTTGACATTACGCAGAGGCCGAGACAGTCCGGCGGGTAAAAAAAAAAAGAGGGAGATTCTGACTCGTATGTACTTATGCGACTCGCAGAAGTCTGAATGCGCTGGGGCGTAGAATGTTGGGAGAAAATCGCGTAGAAAATGCGCCAATCACTGTTTCGTTCAGGAGCCGACTGGAGGGCCGAGGCGACCTTCGGCGGTAACACTGCCCGACGGTTCACACGCCATCATCGATTGACCGCCGCGGTGCTCTCTGATCTAGTTTGTCAGGTTGTCCATGGCTCGATTCTGCTTTGGGACTGCTGCCTTCCGCATCCTAGAATGACATACTATTTAATTCACAATTACTATGCGCTCTTGAATAACCTCAGGTCGAATTACCGGTGGCTCATGCTATTCTTTTACATTTATTTTGATATTCTGGAGACTGGGACTCGCACTACGTATGTCATAAAGACACGAATATTTTAACATTGCCCAATGTACTTGAAACCGATGAGCACCGCCTGTTCCTTCGGAGACGAGGCCAGCCGCCAGAAGTGGCGAGGAAATTCAAGGTAAATCAGTCTGCCTTGCCTCGAAAACCTTTCCTTCTGTGATGCGCATTTTTCTCCCTAAACCTTGTCACTCTTTTCACTATAATATCCTGCCCACTCTCCCGTCTGCCCACCGGACTCATGGACCCTGTTCCTCCCCATGCCAATATTTATCTAAGAAAAGGATGAGACCATGTAAGGGGACCCTTGAGGGGACCACAGAAAGCGTTGGGTATCGCTCTGGTACCCAGATTATTTGTTGCTAACTCATTATGAAGAGGCAGGTGAGTACAAAAGCCTGCAGCGAACCGGTTCGACTATTACAGCACACTGGCGATGCCGAATTATCTAGCCGAATTCTCCCAATTTTCTCCCATCAGTCTACCTGCCATCTCCGGCATCAATTCTACGCGGCCTCTACGCGGAGTCTCAGAGAGAATTTGATCCCAACGCATCCATTGCTCTCGCGACTCGGCGAGGATTGTTAATTCCCGGATCCTCATCGCGTAGTTTTATCTCCGGCCTTACGACTGGTGCAGTGATTCATCCTGGCAGTTCCTATTGCAGTCCCGTTCTGCAGCTGCCCTAAGATTTAATCCGGGGACTGCAATATCCATAGTTATTTTAGAATTCAATTGTCCCTTGGCGCGGAGGCCGATTATTGTTCCTGGCCTCTCCCTCGCGAAGATTTACATAAATACTTACTCCGTCGCACGACTCAATCTCGGGGCTACATAGCAGGTGTCAAAAGTAGACTGTAAATTGATCAAGTATACAAACGGGATGAGAAAAATCTCACCCGGGAGCAAGGGGCGGCTGAAAGCGTAATGATGGAACATGACTACCCACTGGTGGTAGCTGATCAAGTGTCCGGGGTCCTGGGAAAGTGGTTTTCACACCCATTTCGACTGGGTTTTACATATCTCGTCCATTTCAGCTGGGTTTGGTGGGTTTAAAGATTGGAGATCATGTAGTTTCCCCTCTAGACTCCGAGTATTATTTTTTAAAATGCAATGAACAAAGCTGTAATTAGTTTTTGTGAGGTTTGTGTCGCACCGGAATCTGCCGAAACACGTGAGTTGCGCGTCAACATTCGGCAACAACGCGTCCGAAATACACACGAATTGAAGTTAAGCCTAATTGCAGCATTAAATGTGCTCTGGGTACATCCAGAGCAGAGATATACCAGTACACTTGCTTCTGAGCCATTTTTTGAGAGCTCACTTCATCCACAGCATTGCAGTGACCCGTGTAGACACACCCTGGTGTTCCGTGTCGAAGCCCTTCCATTTTTTTTGACCACAGGAAGCACGATATGTGCTGTTATGACAATACTGAGAGGTTTTTACGATGTGGAATAGTGTTTCCGGCTGTAAATGTGAATAGAATGGGCGAGTGCCGCTGAGCGGACGATTCTGCCATCAGCCGTTTACCGCATTAGGTGTATGGATCATCGGACCGACTGATTGGCGACTGGTGGTGGGTATTCTGGTACCCGGGGTCCTGGCCAGGCGGTTTTTGATAGTCATGGTCCAGCAGTTTTGATTTAGCCGCCCCTTGCCCGGGAGCGAATAAAAATGGCTCAATGTCAACATGCCGCGAACGCCGAGTGCTGCCGAACTCGTGCCGCTCCAATCGGCGGAGATCTCGGTCATTGCCGGCGCCAGGCATCTTCCGGCACTCTCGAAATTAATATTACATTCCCCATTCAGGACGTGCTCCGGGCAGCGCTTAGTTTTTTAACTCGGAAAAAGAGAGGCGAGTACTGGGGAAGTTGCAGTCACCCCCGACGATGAAATTCTAACCTGTCGGCGGCCGCTAACATTGTCACCCACCACACAGGTTGGGGACTATTCCGACGTTCATGCTCAAGTTAGGTTGATCGAATTCATTCGATACCCAAGTTTTAGAGGAAAGCCCACCATCGGGAGCGGATTCCAACTATCGCTGTCATGTAATCGTTCAGAATTTCACGGTGGGTGGCTCCACATGCAGCGGATTGGTCTGGGTCAGTTCTGGAATCGAAATTTGAGTTGTACCTCCCAACGGATGTGCGCCGTCTTCCGGTTGCGCCAGGTCGCCGCTCGTTACGGCCAATCACATTTCAACCAATTGCAAGTGAGATTCCACCTACTATGGCCCTTCTTCAGCCGGGAAAGACTTGCTCGATCATGGGATGTATAAATGGATCCAGAACACCCTGCATGTCAGCGCAGCCGGTGGATTCGCAGAAACTGCCGCTGATAAGGTGGCTACTATAAACGACTGGAAGGCTGTATAGATTGATTTCCACCGAAAACCTACAAACCCAATGAGTATGTAAAGGAGACGCTCACGCAGGTTATCACTCGACTGTCAACCCAAAGAGTCTTGGCCGGTTCTCATTCCACCGACAAGGCACCGCGGATTTTGGCGATCACGATCTCGTGGCTTCCCCAAGAGGATCGAGCAGATATGGAACATCGCGCCAACTTATTGACAGTCCGGCGTTGACATTCATCGAACATATAAAGCTTGCAGCAGCCTAGAAAAATAGCTGCTGCTGAGACTTTCGACCTAGTGATCCAAGAGTCAGCTTTAACGGTAACGTCGAGAATGGACGCTACGATTAACGTTACCGTGAGAGCGACGCACGTTCGTTTTCGTCGTTCTTTCGCTGATGCAAAATTACATTCGCGCCGATCTGAGTCTGATTCCCGTGTGGCGTGTTCCCCGTCGGCGCGCGAAAAGTCTTGGGATTGTGGTCTGGTGAGCGCAGCTATGTGGTCATTTTTGAGTGGCATACGAGAAGTCACCGACGGCGATGGATTTGAGGACAGGACGAGGGAAGGAGAACATGCGCTGCAGTATAATCAATTTAACCGATAGCGAGGCTCAAGCCAAAACACACCGCAAAAGTGACACACGACCCGTATTTTTCCCCCGCGCCGATCGTCACCCGCCGTTATCGAGGCGTTATCGCATCGGGCTTCCGCTCGAGGAGGTGTAAGCTACACATAAATCCCCAGCGGCGCAACTTCGTCATGGCAGCGGGCTGCCGCATTCCTGTTACGTTCATGAAATTTAGCCCAGAAGAATGGATGGCGTTCTTGCGTTCCCGGCGATCGACTGGCAGTCCAGTTATGCGTGAACTGGCGTTGGGTATACAGAAACCGGACTCATATGCGGAGCGCCGTATCGCAGCTGTGAGAACTTGAAGTAACAGAGGATCAGGTCCATGTCAGCTGGCAGCTTCCCTGCAGGACGTCGCGCGACATTGATTGCTGCCCGCTTTAATCGGGATAATGTGGAGACGGATGTTTGGCGATGGTAAGAATATGTGACAGTTGGCACTGTGCAACGAGACTTTAGTGAAAGGATTTAAACGCCGGCTGCCCACCCGAAATATCACACACGCCTACCCGTCGTGGTCAGACACGTCCCTCCCAAATTCGGACTGCTTGGCGTGGGTACGATGAGGCGGGGATCAACGTGTCGGAGTGTTAACTGGTCGCCGTGGTGGGATCATCAAGCGAATGTCATTGGACGGCGAAGGGAAACCATAATCGTCTTTTCGAGGAGAGATACAGCCATACAAGATCCTCGGGTGGCCGGTTTCGGTACCATTGGTCTGTTTCGAGTGGGATCGATGGAGATTGAAAAGCAAAGACGTACAAGTGAACAACGGTGAAGATGCGGTTCCAGAGGCAAAATAGGTCCCGAATTCTCTGTCGGGCCGGCTGTGTTTCAACAATAAGCCTACGACTTCCGTTCAACTGAAATGAAAATGTAGCTCGATATGCCGGATGACAGGATCACGATCCCCAGTCGTTGCACGATGGCGGCGAAGTGTATCGAGAGGGTACGGGCAGGTTAAGGACACCACTGTCCGTTTCAGCGGCCGCTGAAAAGATGTGTATGTAATTCGCACGCTCAGAGTCTTCGCAGCGCTTCTGGCCATATCGGGGCCTGCAACGGAGTACCGACGAGAACCTGCAAAGCGATGTAAACGAGGCAGAAAGTCAGGTCAAAGTCTACCTTCAGTCAACCTTGCTGATCGTGTTGCGGGGACTAGCGATAGAGTGTGCACTCTGAGCGCCAGCTTTGCAGATTTGGAGAACTAGCCCCCGAGAAGTCGTTTACGGAGAGTTGATGTTGTCAGTGAAACATTACCATCATTTTGTGGGGGATTGGCTATGATGCATACACTGGATCCCCGATGGATCGTTATCTGTATAAATTTTTCAGCAGTATCGCGCTCGTTCCAGTAATTTGTTGCCAGTCCCATTTTTTACGCTCCGGGATGTGTTTTGCTTCATCCGCAGGTACCGGAGCCGCGCTGAAGGGCTGAGGCACTGAATCGGCGCCCGCGCATCCCATAAGTCGGTGCCACAGGGAAGCAGGCCAGAGAAGTAGATTGTTAAGTGCGTCACCCAGCGAGGTGGATTGATCTCTGAGACTGAGTAACTCTGAGCGGAAGTGGCAACTAGAATAGCCAGGATGCAGATTTTAACCCAGCGGATTGATTGGCACCAGAGTGCGCACAAATAGAGGATGAATCTAAGTTTGCGCGGTGAGGCGCGGGACTGCGGAGTGAGAGGTTCCACTATGAGGGCAAGATGAGAGCGGGAAGAAAGAGTGGCTCGTCACGTGTTCGTAGTTGGTTTGTTTGGCCCACACAGCCACCTCTTGTCCCATTCCACCATCGCGGTTTTGGCGACACCGCCTACCGAGGCTGATTATCGATTCCGTCGTCTTGATGTCTCAGATAACGCCACATACCGTTCGATGTCAACCGATCTGGGCAGAAACCGAACAGCACTCCAGCCGCTAGGGTGCGTGGATACAGCACTGACCGGTTTACAGTGGCCATTACTATTTCTACGATTGGATGATACAGAGAAAATCCGATACGGTATGCCACCCTTCCCGTCTCCAAACCCTTTGATCCACATATCTGATCCCTCTAAGCCTGCCGTCGCGGCCCTCGCACTCCCAAATTCTTGGGCCTAGTCTTTATCAGATATGAGCTCTCTCTACACTTCAACCTCAATCCAACGCTCCGGATTCCTGAATAATTCCTCTTCTCGTTTCGTTCTGGGCCCTCAACTTGTATTCTTATCCTTCGTGTTTCTTCGGGATTTGGCCCCTGGGAAAGAAATCTCATCCTGATCCGTCGGTGAATTGTACTTCTTCTGATTAGCTCCACTTCTGTGACCCGGTGGACTTTTCCGTGGAAATTTCAGCCGGTTCATGTTCGAGATTCAGAGCGACGGACATGCACTATCATATCTCCACTGCCGACAGCGCGGGCGGCGCGAAGGTATGTCTTCGGGTATCATGTCCCACGATCCACGGATGCCTGCGAGGGCCTAGAATATTTTCAACTGGGTCCGAAACCGCACTCGGAGATAGTCGAGAGCCGGTGAGTATTGAAATCCATCTATCTACGCTCTCACAAGGTGATTGGGCGTACAGAAAGATAGATGCGTACGATCACCTCCAACTCGTGAGGTCATTGTCGCGAAGCTTCGCAGGTCGGCAGGCCTATCACCAACAAATGAGCAGATAAGTCTGGCGACGGTCTGGACCAGCAGGTTTGCAAATCCGGTGGTTATTGCGGCCGGGGTGGCGTTATCCGACTCGTGCCGTTGAAGAAAGATGGGTACATACCGTCATTGGACAGCATGAATGGGACAGATCTTTGCATCTCCCACTACCACTTAAGTATGTCTCTTAGCGTCGAAGATTTCCCTGCACTACTGTAGGTCCGCTCTGATTTCGTCAACGTTGCTTGTAAGGGACGGCATCTCTCGGCCCTGGCTGGCTCATCTTTGTGCGCCTGCATGTCAGTATTCCATCAGTTGACGCCGATGCGAACGCTGATCGGCGCGGTATTCTAGGTCCAGGCCCCCCTGCCTTGTCGACCGCCTTTCCTGGAGGGCGAGTGGTCTTCCGCCGTCGTATCCTCTCGGCCACGAAATTAATCTCGAGTTCCAATCAAACCAACCGCCCGGTCCGTAATGCCCTTCGTTCAGCTCAGTCTACTCTCGTCTCGTGCCGTTCGATCCATCTTCTATAGTGCTGGGTCTGAAATGGTTTGGGCCTTGTATAATACACGGCCGCGCAGAGGCCCCCATGTCTTGAATGAAGGGCTTGTTTAATACATTAAATACACGCACTTTGCCGATATCAAATTCCCTTATTAGGATAGGGGCCAATCTCGGCTGCATCTTCTCGAAGTCCTCCGCCATCCTCCATCGTCCACCTTGCACTCAGATCTTCAGGTGTTCCACAGAAAAGCGTGTAAGGACTCACTGGAGGTCTTCTTGGTCCAGAACCACCTCAAAACACGGCCTGTGAAGTGTCCAAACCGCCGTAAGCGGTGTATTTAATGCATAATAAATACATGGCCTTTGGGAGCCTTGAGGTATGAAATGTATTATACCATGTATAATACTGCTTGTATAATACACCGTTTTTATACAGCTTTTCAGACCCGGCACTAATCTTCTAGTTCCGAATCATACTGCCGTTACTCAAGTTTATCAAGGGACCAACAATTCCCCTGTTGTCAAATCTGACCGCGAAAATGATGGTATCCTGGTTCTCGGTTTGTCGGATTTCTTGCCTGTTTCTCATGGCAAGTTACATGGCCCAGGAATGTTCGCAGCTGATGAGCATCGAACAAGTTTCATCCGCGAAAGCGTCCGGACTGTAGGTTAGCTCAATCCTACTCACGAAATCGCGAAGCTGATCCTCGTTCGCACTCTGTCCGGAGGATTTGAGAACCTGCGAAACAAGAACTTCATCATGATGATTGTGACCCTGACCTGGATATCAACGATAGCAGGGATATCATAGGTATACCCCAAACGGAGCACGGCGGTCCATTTTTCACAGTTGAAAAGATCCCGAAGTCCGCGGAGTGGGCGGCAATTTTAACAAAGGTGACTTCCATTTCTTCGATGTCGTACGCCGCGGCGACAATACAGCTATGCACGACTCCTCTTTGGGATTCCCATACGTAGAAGCTGAACTGAAGGGGAAGCCACCTAGTTTCAGCGGTAATCAGGCAAACGTGCGCTGTCGTAAAAGAGAAATTAAATCCACGCCCCTGCCTTCAAGAAGCCATTCCGCAGGGACGCAAGCCATCCCTGCCCGCCAAAAAGAACACTCTCATATGTCTTCCGCAGGACTTCTTGCTGGACCAGGTTGTTTCGGCTGTCGGGCTAAACCACCATGTTAAAGCTCACAAGTCCGTAGATGGAATAAAGGACGTAGGATACATAGCTGCGACCGACAGTTGATGCGCGCCGCGACGGTTCTTCCGCTATTGCTGAATTTTACCTGTACGTTCGGAAGATCAAGGCGACCCGGAATCTACTGGCATGAAAATTTGGATTGCATTCACCCCGCTCACAACTGTTGTAGATGAGAAACAGCTGGAGGTCTCAGAGGAACATATAATATATACATGCAAGGGCCAACATAGTGGCACCTTCAAATAGCATTGGACGAACTCGAGGCCGCGTGGTACATAAGAAGTCTGGAAATGCAGGGGATTGAAAGCAAGGCGTTTATTGCGGCAGGGGTGTGCGGACGCCCCACCAGAGGAGGCGGCGCGAAGCGAAGAGGAATGGCGAGATTATGCGCTCGCGGCCCTCCTCTCTTTTCCTCTTCTTGCGAATTGCGCGCGCGTGGAGACTGAATTTGGGCGATGCGCAGGCTACCTCGTCTCCGGCGTGTCGCCCGAGGAGGTCGAGGCGCAGCGCGCGCGTGTAGCGTGGATGGCAGGCGAGTACCTCCGCTTCCCATGGCACGCCCGCCGATCCAGCGGCATGGGAGGATTTCCGTGCCAATACCATGCCTGATGTGTTCTTTCCCGCTACGCAGTCGGTTTCCAGCGGGCTTGCGGCAAGTGCCTCGACGCAGTTACCGTACGAACCCGTAACCTTATACCGTATTATCATACGGTTACGGTGGGGATCCCTAAATCGCTGGTGTAAAGACTTTGTCAAAGGAAGTCAACGGAACCATAGTTTGCACAAGTTTTCATTTCCGGACAAGGACAACGTTAGGTTCAAAGTAAGTGGAAGCAACCGTCAACTCTGACCTCGTGAACCATGATTTCGAGAATGAATATATTTCTCAAGTGAGTGTACGCTTCATCACGCACCTTTTCACATGTCCCCTCTTCCCTCCGCAACTTCAACACATTCAAGGGTAACGATCCACTATTATACTGACCATGGTCTCCACCGTACCAGGCTCCACCAAGCCAGTGCGTGGATGGCCATGCGGTATTTCAGTGAAAAGTGGGGTCCTGATGGAACGGGATGGACGTTGGAGAAAGATGAAATGCAAAGACATACTGTACCTAAATTTGCGGCCAAAGCTTTGGAGGCGCTTTGCCAGCGAAGAAGGCTTCTGCAGGATCCTCAGTCAGTCGAATGTGTTGTGAGGGGACATAGGTCAAGACAAGCGAGATAAATAAATAAATAGTAGATAACCCACCAGTTGCTGATGCCCGAGATGGCTGACTCGGAGTGGCCTAGAGTGCGGGCTGTATTCTATCTTAGAATTATACGGAAATATCCCTCCCAGCATTAAGATGTATGGACTGTGAAGAACGCGCTAAGGAAGAGCAGATTGTGAAAATCCCAGTTCTCGGCAAGTCGGACCGAGAAGCGGAGTTTGTGATTTCCTAAAGAGGGTAAAGTTGATGGGATCAATCTCTTCTTGGTTTTTTCGTCCACCATGAGCTCTTTCAATTTGGGCCCACATATCCCGACCGCGAATACTTGCCAGGATTGCGATAAACATCTTCGAGTAGTCCACTCTGGCACACCTCGATGCGACCGTTGCCTTCCCGATGATGTGTCTCAGCTGAAAACATGTGCGTGTCATCTGGCACGGTATTGCGTCAGTAACCTCCCCGTATCCACGATCTTTCTCGCTTCTGATATCTGGCCCAAGAGCGCCCGGTGCCAGAAAAATAACTGGAAAGCCCATCGGGCCCATTGCCAGAACGCCACACAAATGATCCAGTTTTCACGTATGCTTGGCCCGACCGCGGAAGCACGTCACCTTAGCTTCGTGGAATGGTGCAAACATTCTCGCAAACACTTCTCTCCCTCTGCTCTGTGGGCCCTGGGGGCGGGTACAGACGCCGATATAACAGGTGAGCAAACTATACAGGCCGGAGACTCACTCCATAATCGCTCCCCTTCAGGAACGCACCTCTTCGTCATCTACATCGATGTGGAGGAGACGATATCTACAGCTGGCCAATCCCGTTTCAAACGTCGGGCCAGAACGCCAAATGTGCCTCGGAGGCCGAGGTGAAGCAGGAGTGCGCTTCCAAATACTTCAGCAGTTGGAAGGTCCCACCTGCCGTGCCTTTCTGTGCGAGGATACTCCTTGTAGACGATGGACTTCCAAACGTCGTCAGTCTGTTCGATCAGCTAGTGGAGGGAGTTGCAGTTGTCAAGTTCCGTTCAGAGGTCTTTCCAGGCATGGAATGCGACTGGCTTCCTCTTTTGATGGATTCTGTCGCCGCAGGTGATCAACTCCCAATCTATCGATATATCCACCGCCCGGGTAGTACCCCTGCTGTGAACGAACTGCGATATGAGCACACGGATAGGTGGAAAGTATCTCACGCTGATCAGTTCGCCATGGCTGCCTCCAGCGCATTGGATATTCCTCGACATCCAATGCGGATCGGTATGTCGCCGTTTGCTGGCCTTTCACTCGCTAATCAAACGGACAGTGACCCATTCTCTTGTCCTCTACATTGACGTGGAAGAAGAACGACAGGGGGTGTTCGGAAAGCACACCGTTCGTAGTGCCAAGATGATGTCGCTGGCGGAGCTTCGACCCTTGTTCCACGACGCCTATATCATGAAGGCTAAACTCTTCCCTCAGCCTAATATCCTTCGCACTGTCATCGTGGATGACTCTCTTCCATTCTGGAGCAACATTCAGGTTTTGGGTATAGACATGAGCGTAACTCCCAATCCTCGGACTTTATACCCTTATTACTCGGATTGGCTCACAAGACTCAAGAGAATAGTTGAGCAGTAAAGTTCGTGATTTTTTTCGACGCAATGTCCACCCGCTCACCTTTTTTAGTCCGGATTCCGTTGTACACCATCAATCCGAGAAGATCTCTTTTCGATCAACGTGGAGCGCTCTCCGTTTCTATTGCTGTCATAGTCTTGAATTATTTGTCCTGCCTCCTTTCCTACTATTTTCAACCGTGATACCGGCCACCTTAGCATTTATGGCTGGTTCTCGAGAGCCATACCATCCCTATAAGATCTACCGTAGGCTACAATGAAGGCTGGTATCCTACGAATAGTTCAACACCATTTTCTCGATTTTACACGAAGTCCCGATGAAGCAGCAAATTTATTTCCGCCGGCATCGCCAACAAGACCAAATACTAGGAAACCGGCCACCCCGCTATTCAAGTTCCATAGGAGCAAACTTATGGCAAATCGGTTCAGGAACGATACAGGGAGGGTCTAGGGACTATTCTGTATGGTTGGGGTTCCGATACATACAATGGGATGGATAGAAATATCTGCTTGTGCTGGATGCAGAGCCTGCCGGATCACAGATCATTGACTACCCAGGCGCCGCATCGAGCCCAACAGCGTTGGCCGTCAAAAATGAGGCACATTACATTAAATATGAAGGATCCAAACATACTGGGACACCTGCCTGCATACCAAGATGCCGCTGACTTCCCAAAAAAATCTAAATGTCCCGGGTACCCGATTTCGGTGGTTTGGGGTAGAGGACAGCAGTGAGAAAGGAATTGAGGGAAGGAAGACTTAGAGAGCACACTGGGCTGTAGGATTCCCAACACCAAAAACCATTGCCAAATTCCAGACCAATAGCATCGACAGGTCGCCCGATGTGAGCGTGGCGAGCCTGAGCCACTTAAGAATGAAGTCGAGGTGTATTCAGGCCATAGCAAGAGTTCGTGAGAAGAGTTAGCGCATGGTGGTTGCTCTCAGAGATAAATGCTGTGAATCGTGGGAGTAGACTGAGCCTAGGAAGTCGTCGAAAGACAGAGAACTGGTAGAGAAAGAGAGAAAACAGTCGTGTGGGGGCAAGAATCCGGCGTTTCGGGCGTCTCAGCCGACACTGCACGTGCCATAATTTTTGATCCGAGCCTCATTTTCGGTCGAGAAAAGATTTGGACCATCGTTACAGGTCCCTTTCCTTCCCAAAACCCCAACCTCACACATTTTACAAAGTACTGACTCCATAGAGGCCAAGTGGCTGGTTTCCCAGTCGAAAATAGTACTGTCTCTTGACTGTCTCTCCAATGCTGCGCCTCTTCAAGTTGCGTAATTTGTTCTTGGTGTTTCCTATAACTTGCCTCAGCCTCCCAAGTTTGAGCGAGTAACCATATGTACCTACACAACGCTCGATCCTCAGGATGGTGTTGTTCGAAATGCAATCCAGGATTCGGGGGCTGATCATGGAACTAGCCCAATATTCAAGCCATCGCTGTCCCTAGACTGTTCATGCTCCAGGACGGCATCACGTCTATGGCAATTACGGAAATATTGCTCGAAGCGTTTCTCCTGCGCGCCAGCTACGTGACCCGGCACCATACGGTTGCTTTCGAAGCCAGAGCATCATATTGGATAAGCCATTTGGTTGAAAGAGTGCAGACAGCGAAGAATTTCCAACGCAAGTGGATTGAACGCGAAGTGTTCGAGTCGGACATGAAGAAACCTCCATAGCGGCCTTCATCGAAAGCTTCAGTACCATGAAAATTTTTGAAAGAGATTCGACGTCTATTCTTCAAGCGGCGAAAGAAATTAGACCCCGAGTACTCAGGACTCGGAACCAAAAGGATTTACAATATTGAAGCAAATATGAACAGGTGTCAGGAGTTTTTTTTGCGCAGGGCCTGTCCGCGAACTAACAGCGATCCTTGCAGGCAAGTTCAATCAAAGCCAGCGAAGCGAGCACCAGGTACGCACGTCACTAGTGGATCTTCATATCCACTGTGGAAATGACGATGTCAAAGGTGTGAATATCGATCATAATGATGTAGAGCCCGAGGTATTAGAGAGCATAATAATCGGCACGCGACGAAATCTGAATGGCCATGCTACGTGTTGCGCGCCACTTGATCTTCGTACCCAGCGTGAAAATGCTGTTGGGGCGATCTCGATCATAGCGTGTAACCCAACGTAGGGAGCGTAATAATCGACTTTAACTTTGCAGTGCCCTTGAACTGTGGCGAACATCTGATTTCCGTGGCCATTGAGTATGAGCAAGAGGGGCGGACCGAGACAGACTGAGTTATTTCACTATGTGAGCTGGTTCGTCGTTGATTTCTCGAGGCGATCCGGATACGTCTCTGCACCAACCTCGAAATTCATCCAGCTGACGATGGTATATGAAGCGGGGGCACTGGGAGGATGATATTGACAAATTCTCGCAAATCTTCGTGGTCACCGAAATGTTGGGTCTCGGTGGAATGAAGGTGACCGCAGAACGAATGATGGCAAGCCAGCTCCACAGCCTGTGTGATCCAAGTATATCCGGGCGGAGTTTTCAGATAAGAGGACAACAGAAAGAAAGAAAGCCGGAAGGCGGGCTATCACAAACTTATTTCTCTAACGCTGGTTCCGTCTCGAGTAGTAGGCTAGTCCTCCCACCTCTTATGCGGCGGTTAAAGACTTAGATACACCGTTTCCCTCAATCGCAAGTATCCGAAATGATAATTGGTTCTGCGCGATATCAGAATGTATTGTATTCAGGAGGCGGCTCATCACCGTAGTTGAAGTTCTGCTGTTGTCTAAGCATTTGAACCTCGCGTTCCAACCTCGCCAATGCTTCCTGATGCTGCGCTTCCCGCTCGGAGGTTGTCGTGGAGCCAGAAGGAGAGTCGACAGTAGGGCTCGAACCTGATTTGGATGATCCCATAGGCGCGCCATTTTCCTTGGAGGAAGGGACGACTTGTGTCATCGGGGGTGGAGACGGTTTGAATGGCGTGATCACTGGCAATGGAGGCGACGCGGGAAGGGGATGATTTATCCCGGGAGTGGAATATCGGCGGGCCCGCTGTCTCCTCCGTCTTAGGTATAATAAGAGGAGTCCGATGCCGGCGAGTGCGAAAATCAGTCCGAGGACTATGGCGCCCACAGATAGAGCATGTTGTGGCGCCATCGGGACGGTGGCTGGCGCTCCGGTTCCGTTCAGTGCTGCTGTGGATGTTGGCTGGGAGGAATCGCTGAGAGTATACCATCGTGACTATCGTCATAAGCTCTCAGTAATCGGAAACACATACGTTGGACTTGCGCTAGAGCTAAACCTGAGAAGCGTAGGCGGCGTCAATCAATATAATGGTTCTGAAAGATGGAAGATGTTTACGATTGCGGCGGTGTCGTAGTCGATCTTTAAGTCGGTGAGCGACTTGCGGAATATCGCTAACGAGAGACATACTGAGAGCCGCTCAAGGTCCCGGGACTTGGGCTAGAGCTAGACTCGGGATGTAAGCGGCATCAGTTAATGTAATAGGAGAAACATACGAAGAACTGCTCGTTCCACCACTGTAATATAAAGTTTTAGCTGCTCTTTTGATTTGGACAGTAATACATACCTTTGTACTGCCGCGATGATATTGAATTCCCCTCCCCATAACGCCGGACTAGTGCTTGTGGTAGGACTGATGCGAATGTCAGCCAGACCAAACGGGTTCTTACTTGACTCACCTATCTGTGCCCGTGTACGCGAGCCCGGTATATACGCTGATGAGGTTAAGCATGATAAAAGAAAGAGTATAGTGATTGAGCCGAAGCACCCTGGAGAGGTCTCAGGCGGCACGACCATCTGCACAGTTCCAGAAAGCTGGCTCCCGGCATTGACCAGCTGGGCGTCGATCACATTCTCCTGCGGTCCTTCGGGTACAATGTAGAGACTGAATTGGCTTGGATTGGGCGTGAGGTTGTCCTGCGCCCAGACGATTACAACTGTCCCCCCGGCAGGGAGAGGATCTGGGGAGGTCATATTGATGCTAAGGCCCATAGCACTCGCCGCCCCCATTACAATGGTTCTAGCGAGTTAGTGAGACCAATACCGCTCGAGACGGAATGTACGCACAGCCATGGTGAAGGTCGAGGCATGCCTCTACCGAAAGAAAGGAGCGTCGAGGGGGTATGGAAGTCGGGCCCGCGACAGGAACAAGAAGAGGTGAGAAGATAGTGGGTGACATGTGGTCGTTACATAATCAGTCGTTGCCATCCGAACCCTGGCAACCCAATCTGGCATACAAACCTTCCACTCAGGCGCAAGCTCGGGCGATTGTTGTGAACTAACCCTCGAGTCTGCACTATAATTTTGGAAGCCACTCGGGATGGCCGCGGCGGACGAGCGTCTCGCGAGTGTCTAAGATCTAGTCCAGGACCGTTGAGAAACAGGACCTCGACAGAATCCGAGAAGAGGGGGTTGACTGTCCCATTATTGGCAGCTGGGACCGTCAGTAATACTTGGTTTCTATGTCCGATTGGTATGGAGGCTCGAAATAAATCATACTAAGTAGCAGAAAAATAAAGAAAGGTAATTCCATCCTAGAGGACCAAAGAATGACTGCCAAGGTAAGTATATTTCTAAAAAGGATGGGAGGCCCAGTTTGAATCCCCAGTGCCGGTAGGTAAGTAGGTTAGCCCACAGCCGAATCAACCAACGCGGTGCTCTTCCATTCAAAACATTGCCATGAACATTGAACACGTTGATGCCTTCCGACCGCGGATACATCATGCTGTTTCTACTGTTCCCAAAAGTTTTATCACCAATCTGAAACATCATCGGGATATGAGCCTAGAAGCAAAATCCGATAATGGTGGCCTGTAAGAGGGCTCCGAGCAATAATTTATAGGAGACGCGCGTAACCCTCCTTGCATTTGAAGGGTTCGAGGATCCACTGGGACGAGGACTCGACGGCGTTTTTGACGCTGCGGCAGAGCTAGTCGGTAATGTGAGCGGAGAGGTACCCGTCGCCGGCGTGGACAGGGTAGCAACCGACGAGCTAGAGCTCGATTGCGCGAGCCCAACACATGGAGATTGCTGAGCTACAAAGAACTCGTCCGACAATGCACTGAACTTCCCCGTGCTCCCTGGACCGGTGCCTGTGAAGTTCATACGCATCTGGAGAGAATTATCAGGTTAATATACAACCCCAGGGTATCAGCACATACCTTCCACGTCCCAGGGTTCAAGGTGACGTTATTTGTTGTATATTCAATAATATCATCGTAGAATGGTAGTGACCCGCTGTCAATCTGTTCGAATTAGTTCCAAATCACAGGACCGTTCCACTCATAATCACCGACCGTTTGCGGGACAGTACTGAACCCGGTCTCCACGTTCACCAGCTCCAATGTCACGTTGACCATATCGATGTCCTAACACAAATGCAGAAATTTATGCGGCAGTCAGCGAGCAATTCTTCGTCTCGTCGGTAGACTCACGTCAAACAGGCCATCCAAGACCGTCAAAACCCCGCCTACGGATCCTAACTCTCCAGCCAACTCCGTCTGAAGAACTACATCTCCGGCGGCAGGTTGTATGACTCGAACAGGACTATAATCCGCATCCGAGAGAGAGCGAACAGGAGTAAAGGCCGCAGGTGTATTGCATTGAAACCCATCTCCAATGGTGATGTTCATGGTCGATGAACGAGTGGTTACGCTAGAGAGCGGCGTGTTCCCGTTGTATATCGTCCCGTTCATTCGAATGTGGTAATCGCCCGCCGGGGTCTATTTTCAGCATGGGTGAATTCAACAGAATCCAAGAGAAAAAGAACAAAAAACTGACCGAAGCGTGAACATAGTAGATGACTGAATTATCACGATTTGAAGTCTGTTCGACCGCTGATGAGGTATCATCAATAAATGGCAAAATAACATCGGATAACCGTCGCACCAATAATATCCATAACCTCGTTTCCGTTGTCTGCAACGTTTCCGATAAATCACTCATGGGTAAACGAGCGGTGTCTCACGCACCCTCCAATGTCCCCACCATGAGCTCCATCGTGATGTTGTTCAGCTGTATAAAAAAACGGAGCCCATCAACGGAGAAATTTCATCGAGACGCCTCGACTTATCATGGCCACTTTCCCCATCCCAAATGTACGTGAAGGACACGGGATCAAGACCAGCATGCTGAATGGTGGCGGGAACAATGATGTTGGCGATAGTGTCGTTTCCCTGTGCGTGTGCCGACCACGTGAGGAATATCAGTGGGAGGACAAGTCCGAGTAGCATTTTTGTGCGGAGCATGGGATGGAGACCCGATCCCTCCTCTGCTTTAAGTGCTGGCACACAGCCGGTGTCTCAGTGGCATAATTTTCGCTGTCGCATGGCTGTCTGTTCTTGTCTCGAGGCTGACGGATATATCAAGACATCGGCATCCGCTAAATTGAAAGAGCCATTGTAAGGATGTCTTGATTACGAACCGACGACGCCCTCTATATGTAATGTGGTGATCCCCATAAGTTCCGGATATCAGCAAATAATTCTTTCTAGCGTCAGGAATTGAAGAATCCAACTTACTCTTCACAGACATGAACTTGAGGAAGGACCATATTAGGACCCCCCGTGCTTCCGGTATTGTAAGTCAGTTCCCTAGGTCTTTTTTTTTTGCGCGCTGAAACGCGTACGTGCTGTCCGGACGTTATAGACAGTGAAAATGATGACCGTCAAGCAATTCGGGGACATTCGGATTATTTTTGAGCCAATTCGTGGAAATTTGTGCACGAGTATCGTGATAACCATCTGTGAATCAATCAGCTGAAGACGGGTACAAGAAGTGGCTGGCATGCATTCGAAACAGCAATCTTCCATCCGAACTCAAGTCCGAAATTATTCTCAGCCTGGAGCTTGGGCGATGTGGACACTGACAGTCGAGTCGAACTGAGGGTCCTGATCTGAACGCGGGCGCAGCTGCACCTCATAAGGGAAATATCTCAGGGTCGTCCGGTTAGTTATAGAAATGTAATATTTGCCGCCAGGCCGGAGGGAATAGGTTCCTGAAGCAAGTAGTCAGCAAAAGTAAAAGTTATGAAAATGGCGATCCACCGCGCCATTTCGGGTCGAAGGATGGCCTAGGAGATAAGTCAGCCAAGATGGGGAAGACGTAATACATATTACAGCCCTGAAGCTCGTAAGACTTGACAGCTGCACGTCTCTCCCGTCGATTTGAAGGTCTGGACGAAGGTCTGGACGAAGATACGTGTTGTGTACGAATGTGCAAGCTAAGTTAGAACGTCCTTGACATCGCGAGACATGCCGCCAAAACGGAGATATGAAGCAGAAACTCGGACAACCGTGACGGCATATTTCCACCGAGCCGGACCAGAAGATGCGCGCGGTGCGAGGGATGTAGGAGAAATGAGAAGAGACGAGAAAATATACGAGTTCACGAAAGAAGCATTTTACTGCCGATTTGCGGAGGTCTAACACTGAAGTTCCGAGCTCGACGCCGTGGAAGAAATTGAGGAGAAGGCAGTCGAATAAGTAGAATCACCGGTAAATGACGGGACTGCGCAATGCCACAGTCTATAGTGGACTCAGTGAGTGGAAGAGGACAAGAGCAATTTCGGGCTCGGCCCGATCACGCGTTATGGGGGCGATGTCACGCATTTTGATTCTATCACAGCGCTGGCAACCTGCTCTTCCTCCGGGCTACCGTGAGTGCTACGGAAACCTTGTCTCATAGCCAAACTTGAACAGTAACACCTCAGACCCCGGAAGTTGTACTCTTCTCAGAGGGCCGCTTCGCTCTTCTCCTCACCCACCGCATCGACTGATTCGAAGCGTGGCACATGCGGTGCTGCGACACCTCTCAATCGGATAATCCACACTAGATCTCAAGCCACAGGCTCCCCAGCTTGTCTCCTCAGTCTCGACGCTGCTTTACACAGACTCCCAGCTGTCAAATGCTCCGCTACAATATCCCTGAAATCCTCCGACAGCGTCGACAGCAAAGAACAAGAACGGATCCGGACATAGCCGCAGCCATCTCTCGTTTGTATTTTAAATGAAGTTCAAAGAACCTACAGTATCCCTGACACACAGCCCAGGGAGTGAAGAGATCGATTCAATTATCCGGCAAGAGCTACAGAACTACAGAGGCATACGCAGGAACAAATCGGTTCTCGTCTTGGGAGGGCCGAATTCTGGTAAGGTATATGATACGCATTCGAGTCTCTGACAGCGAATGACACCCGATTACACACTCCCACTAGGCCACGTTTATCAAGCAAGCGAGACTCTTTGGATCTGGGTTCAGTGATACAGAAAGAGACGAGTATAAATCTGATATTCACAAGAGTGTGATTAATACAGTAAAGTAGGTGGCATAGTATGATCCCACCCGTACGTGCTGAAGTGATTATAGAATGGCATTGGACAACATTCCGTCTGTCACTCAAAACTCGAGCCTGAATCAGATCATCCTTTCCTTCCGCCAGGAGGCAGAAATGGCGACCACTCTTATGCCAGATATTTCCGGCGCCCTAGTGAGCCTTTGGGAGGATGAACTTACTCGGGCTGCGATATTTAACTCGGCTGGATCTGTACCTGGTGGATATTTCCTTTATTTCATGGACTCTATCAACCGTATCGTGGATTCTGCCTATACACCCACGGACGCCGACATCCTGCGTCACAAACTTACGTCCCCTCCCTTAACGGATACCGCTTTCGGCCCAATCATTCCTGGCCATGAACATAAACTAAATGCGACCCTGACCTGTGTCCACCGGGATATTGGCCTCCAGCGGAAATGGATCAGTTTTTTCTTTGAGGCTTGGGCGATCGTCTTTCTCGTGGATCTGAGCAGCTACGACGAAGTTATTATCTCTGAGGATGGGAACGAAAAGGTTCCGAATCTGCCCCTTACATTCTTGCGATGGAGCTCACCGCGTTATTAGAACGGCTTAAGGGAGGCAATGAAGGAGTTCGAGGACCTCTGTATGCATCCAGATCTCCGCAATGCCGTAAAAGTGTGTGCGGTACCTCCGTCTAACCCGTCGCTTGAGCATATCGCACTCTTAGACCCTCGTCATGAACAAGATGGACTTGTTCGCCACGAAACTCACGCAATCTCCGCTTTCAGCTCACTTCCCTGACTACCGCGGTGCAGACGAACCCATCGCCGCCTCTGAGTACTTAATCGCGCGGTACACACCATGCTCGTCGGACAATGACCGACGCGATTTACGAGTCTGGCGCACCAGCGCCATTGATAGCGACTTGATGTCCGGTACGCAATGGTTCTCCGTACAAAATCACGCAGCTTAGTTCTCACCGCATCTCTCTTAAGAACCGCTCCGAGATTTGGGAGAGCTCCTTCAGAGGCACTTTACCGACGCGATTTGCTGGTTTTGAACGTGCACAGATCCGTACAACAGTCGTTCTTTCTCATAATATGAATCCCCCACACCTCATTGATCCCGGAGATGCAACAAATGGACTCAGCCTTCACTTGAGTTTCGTCAAGTGAAGTGAGCACCTTTCTGCTATTTGATAGCCGATCATGACTGGGCCTACATATGATATCACACATACCCCACTTTATAGGTTGGCTCTTGGGCACACTTTGAGTTATGTCTGCTGTTCGATTAACCTTGCCATGGTTTGAAAAAACATCCACTGCACGGCGGCAAGACAAAGCCCCAAATCACAACCGCCTCTATAGCTAATAGGGAAGAATTCCTCAACAGTCCACGCACCGACCCGTCGCGTGTACTCGGCGGCAGCCAACGTCTCGTCCCACAACCTCTTTTGAAGCTGCTTTCCCCCTCCCCTTCGCGTCCAAGGATACGTTGCTGGGGAACTGGGTCACCGGAAACAGGCTTTTTCCAGAGTAATTGCAGAATGAGCTTGATAGCGCTGACCGCCTATTTCCGATCCCTAACGTGGCAAAACAGCATCAATTATGAATACCGCCCCGATGCTTACGCATTGAACCTGATCTGCATCCCAGTACCTGCGGAGACGCCCGTGCGGCTCTGGACTGGGCCATGCGGAACATGAGGGAAAGTTTTTACGCTGTCCTACTTTCTTTGTTTTCTTAGGCCTTAATTAATTAGAATGCCGGGAGGAAACCATCCTTCTCAACTCTTCGGCAGCCTCATTCTGAACTCGCCTGAGTTCGGGATGCCCCGGCCACTGTCATAGCCCATATATGGTACGACCTGAAAAACATGAGGGAAGAGAAACGTGAGACAATATTCTACTAAGTTGAACCAAGACTAATCAGCAATTCTGGAATGGTCTCCAGTTGACCCGTTCTATCGGTAGTTCTCAAAATCATGAGAGAAAGAGAGAAGCAATTGCCATCCGGGAACTCTCTAGAGCTGCAACTGAACCTCCGGGTATGGCAAGGTACAGGCCAGTTTCGTATCTGGCTTTCGTTCAATTGATTGCACTCTTTGGTTTTAAACAAGCTTCAAAAAACACATGGGTATTTGTAAGTAAGATCGCGCAGCCGGTAAGCCTAGGGAAATGAACCGTCGACGAATCCAGCTACACGACTAGCTATTAAATTTGACCAAAGTACGAACGTCAACCGCAAAAAGTTAACCGATCCTTCGGATCAACCGGCGCCAATGCCGGGGCTCGGGCTGTGTCAGCGCTTGTCTCCTAACTCTCTTCCTGACAAAATCCTCGCGGCAGAATCTTCTGCACTGCTCCAGGCCCTGAACTCGAGATTCCCACTAGTGAACGTCTGAGACGATTCAACCGATATATCACATCTCTGTGGGGTACGTACCGTTTCTCGCTGGCACCATTTTACGTTCTCACTTCTCACTGACGAGACAATCCCGCCCTAGTTCCTCCTAAACCTTTGGGTACGTGTCCCCTGCCGGATTTCCTAGGTGGTGCTGATCATATCCTACCTAGCTTTACTACGAACGAGTTGCAGTGAAACTCCCAAGCTTTTTGTCTACTACCTGCGTCGGGTCCGTACGGAGTTCCACCACCAAGTTCCACATTACGAACGCTTAGACAGTTTGGACGTATGTTTGCCTACATACTTCCCTTTGCGGACACGTTTCATGCCTTGCATGATTGGATAGAAATTCGTAATTACTGGGAGACCTGGAACCTAAATCTGTACGAGGAACTTACCGACGTCCCGAAAACAGCATCAATTATGAGCACCGCCCCGAAGCTTATGCATTCAAGCCAATCTGTAGTCCCGGTACTTGCGGAGACGCCCGTGCGGCTCGGGACGAAGCCATGCGGAATATGAGGGAAAGTTTTTTATATTGTCCTACTTTCTTTATTTTCTTCGGCCTCACAATACATAGTTAGAATCGGCAGGAAATCAAGTCTTCGGCAGCGTCGTTCGAAATTCGGTTGGGTTCGGAACGCCTCGGCCATTGTCATAGCGGGATTTCTACCTCCGAGAGGATGGCTCCTCTCTCCCTTCCAGTGTATTCACTACGTTAAGACTGCCCGTAGAACAGCCGAAAGGCCCTGCCGAGATATGCCGTCTAGCGACGGAACGCCAAGGGAAGGCGGCAGCGGGTGCCGACGTATCTCGGCATGTCCACAAGCCGACTGCAATGACTCCAGCCCCGGAATCCAAGAATGCGACCTGGCGCCGCGCGCATACCTCCATTCTCGCTATGTATCGTATCCTTATCGTACAACGTCGGTGCATGCAATTCTGGTCACGGTGCCTGAAACAGAGACAACTTTCAACCCAAATGCGCCCTGTACATATCCGACTGATGCATTCCGGATACCATCGCGAGCATGTCTGCGGCCATTGACGGAATGAACTCTACGACGATAGCGCTTATCGCCAAGTATATGACTTGCTGATCCGCTACCAACGTCCGTCCCTTCAGCATTGATCAGGAACACCGATGGTTTACGGATTGAAACGTAAGGATAGCACGTATGTGAACAAGTGAATTTGGCGCGCCGATTCCATCAGCTTCATGGTGGAACTCGGGGAAATTCAGCAGAGTTGCGTTCATTACTGGAAATAGTACCCCGATGTCATCGGTGCAAAAACCCGGTGTCGGGTGACCCGAAGAATTCAAGTCAACACACACCGTCTTCTCGTCGACGGCTGGGATACGTTTTCAATTTTCGCACTGGGGACAAAGTGTATGACAGTATTTATCACGGAATATTAAGTGCATGTTGGATCGTACTTTCTGGATCGTGGAATGTACACCAAAACGTACAATCTGAAGTATAGTTGTGCACATACTCGTAGTACGTACTCTGTACAACAAACGCGTGCTATCAGAACTGTAGTAAGTCGTACTGGAATGTGCTCATTTACCACTGGTGTTGCTTATAACCCATTACTTTAGATTCTTTTCCTTTACTTCAGACGTGTGCCGTAGTTTCTTTCATGCCAAACTCAGCCAGCTGGTGCCGGGGATCTACCGAGACCCGGATCAATCTGCCGCAATCTGCCGCCGCTGATTTTTGGTCAATGCTTCTTGATTATCAATGCCTAGCAGTACAAGGCTCTTTCTGTAGATTACGTTTAAGATACAAAGTGTAGCCACAATATTAATGGTCACGCCTTCTTACAACTTGCCTTATTGTCGCCTGTTGTTGCCTTGTAATGGATAAACCTGGCTAAACCGCAAACAACCATTTCAATTTTATGTAAGCTTACATGTGGCAATTCAGAATGTGAAATACTCATTATTATTCAGATGGCTTTCAGCTAGTCTGAATCTCTTGCTATCCCAAGTCCGACAAATCGCGATTTTCGGATCGGTTGATGCCCGTGAGATTGTTGGCCGATCTCGGCTAGCCTCGGCAAACCAGATGCACGGAGCACAATCGCGAAAAGTACGGTGTTCGAACATGGCTCCACAAACCACACAATATTCAGTGAAAAAAACTTTTATAAAAGTGCCCCACTGAGGTAGCCCACCTGGCACCTAGGCCAATTGGCCATCTTCATATGTCACTTCAACTCCAAAGGAGACCGCGCACGGACTGATGACAAAATCCGCATGGGACGGAGGTGGCAAACTTATAGGTTGCATAGCATTCTCGGTACACGGTTGACAAAGTTCATAGCACATACTCCTACCCCAATAGACGACTTACTTAACCACTGGAACTATAGTATAAAAGCCACAGCTTCTCTGCGTTCCGAACTCGAACATCTGTTCACTCTCAAGTAGACATGCGCTTCACTTCGGCTTTCACTGCCCTCGCCGCGTCCACCCTCGCCGCGGTCTCCGCCAGCCCATTTCAGGACTGGAAGTACAGCCTTGGCTGGGACGGCACAGTTTTGAACCCGGTCGTCATCGGTACACCCACCTCACCCAACGTTGTCCGCTCTGCCCTCGTGGTACGCGTTATCCCTTCCCTTGTTGAAAAAAGCAGTATCGTCTCACCGCTCCCGCTGCTCAGCCTCGCACTCCCGGCGGTGTATACATCTGCACTGGCCTCGGGTTCACTTGCACCTCGGGTTCACTTGCACCTGCGGGTACGCGGTCCAGCCGCTCGACGTGTATCGACCTCGCCCCCCGTGGTACGACAGCATCTCGAGTTTCGGTCCGGACCCCGGCGCGACGTGCTTCGGTATGGGTGTTCCTTCTTCTCTGGAATCTCCGACTGACTTCATACCTATTCAACCAGCCTACAGTCAGAACAGCTGTGACGAAGCCCAGTACTAGTGGGAGTTTACCTACCCTGGAGATGGGACTGGAGGGCTCGCAACCACTGATCCCTGGAATGACCAGGTTGATCACCCATCCATGTCGATTTTAGAGGAATATACTGACGGTGTCGATCTGACGTTAGATCACGAACTTTATGTGCGAGTAAATCCCACGACTCACGCGCAACACTGGGGTAATATGAAAGGAGGGAATGTAGAACCGAGAGAGTTTTCATAGATAGTTCAAATGTGTTTACGCATGGCGGAATTAGACTTGTGGGATATCCTGAGATCCATTGAACCACCGAAGAACATTGATTAAACGGACGCCGAACGGCCCTGGCTTTCCCATGCATCAAACCACTCATTTATCTCATCAGTGGAGCGCTGGGAAGACGCATCAGCCAAGGGACATCAGACAGGCTCGGCAAATTACCTGCACGTATTTGATATTCCCTTGGATGATTTCTAGGGTTTGTTCGACGGACCGAGTGAATTTCGATGTATCTTTCGTCTATACATCAAGATCATTCCGTCAGTTCCGGAATCACTGAATGGGAAGGTCCATAAAAGAGCAAAGGCACCTTGAAGAACGCCTTCGTGTCCTCATAATCACTCTGCGTCGTCAAAATTCTGAAAGGGAGCTGGGTTGATCGATTGAACAGTAAGTCATCAATCATCGAAGAAAACGCGCAGAATCTGACCTGGGAATAGTACTCGAAGCCGGAGTTCTCAAATCGGGTATGAAGCTACACGGGGCCTACGGTTCAGGGAACAAGAGGTGAGGTCAATAGCCCATCACTCACAGCATCGTAGTTGTCCTTGAAGAACCGCACCAATGGGCGCCGAGATTTCCGCTGTGCGCTCAGCGCAGCTAAGAGCCAATCCACTGCACCATCGTTTTGCTGCAAAAGTCGCTCAAATGTAGTCGCCATAAGAGCCGGATCCTCCGCTGCACCGATGGCAGACCTGCGGAGGCATCAATGTTTGAGTGGGAAACGTAGAAACGAAGACCAACATACGCTGTTTGTCCCTCCTCGGCCGGCGACTTTGTTGTCAGCAGGATTTTCCAAACATGCTCGTATTCCTCTCTACCACCGAAACGCACCCCCTGTAGATATCCGGATGATAAACGGAATTAGCCGGTGAAGAAGATTCCACTCACCGTCATGTAAATTTGCCCCAGCAAATCGGGAGGAACACGAGAGGAATTTCCAATCATCAACTCCGCGAACCGACTTTGCAATTGTGCCACGACACTACGTATGCATATGTTAGTTCGACGCCTTACAACCATATAATTCCCTTACGTGGGGTCCCCCGCATTTGCAGCGCGCTTCACAGCCAGGGTTCTGAGGGCTGATGTATCCGAGGACTCCTCAGAATCATACTCGTATCCAAGTTTCGAAACCAAAGGCACGAAAATGCTCTGGAAGACACAGTATCGTATCAGTTCAAGGTAGCGGCGCAATGAATGGATGAAACAAACACGGTCAAGGCTAAGAAGCCGCTCGACAATTTTAGGGTGCTCCCACCATGTTTCCAATAAACCATTGATGTTGGCCGCAATGCCTTCGAGGATGATATCTGGGCAAGTCAACGTGACGATGTGGGGAGTCAGGCAAAGCTTACATTCCGTGGTTCCAGCAAAGCCATCCATCAACGTGAGAGCGCTGCTCAGTTTAGCGAGGCCAGCTTTCGCCAGAGCCATCGCGTCATTGAGGAGGGCAACCATATCGCATATACTCCCCTTGGCGGCTTGCAACGCCAGTTTATTGAGTTTCTCCGACGTGTAGAGTACGCGGTCTGCCAAATAATAAAGATCAGCACGGCAAGTCGTGGACGGATCAAAGACTCACAGAATCCAGTGGCAGACGCATTCAATTTGAAAGGTTTGTTCGTGTCGAGTTCGATAAACTGTTCTCGTCCGGACAAGAATAAGGACTTGTCGATTTTCAAATTTCCCGCAGAATCCAAGGTTAGAAGATTCAGAGGTACGGTCCTATGATTGGTTCATGTCTCCGAATGAGTGGTTGAACAGCGTACGAACCAGAGAGTTTGATCGTCCTTCTCGTCAGCAACCCCACTTGCCAGGAAGAGATTTTGGCGGATGTTAACCCCGCCGGGCGCTTCGCTGACCGTGATAACCGGATATCCAGTCTGTAGCGGGTCAGAGGTGCGTTGCATATTCGCAAGTGGATCCATCTACCTTGGAGATCCAGGCTTCCATCAATTGGCCGACATCGGTGCCTATGAGCCGTATAAAACTATTATTTAAGCTAAAGTTGAGGGCATTACCGCTTGCTCGGGAGAGCGCATCCCACAGGTCCTGTGCGACACTGCTGCCAAACTTCCGTGCTTTCAAATACTGTGCGACACCTCCAAGAAATACTTGTTCTCCGAGCAAGTTAGAAAGCATGCGTAACACTGTCGCCGAGTCAGTGACGGATTAAAGGATAATACATCAAACTTACATGAAGCCCCCTTCATATATGTGATCCCGTCCATTATCTATTGACTGGAAGTGAGAACATGAATTGTGTAGCAATGAAAATCAAGACCTCGGTGACATGATTAGCGTCCGGGCATTCCACCTGGATCGGGTGCGAGGAGAGTTTCGCATCCATGGATAAGGCCCACTTCAAAGAACCGTTGACAACTGAGGCCGCTATGTTCCATTCCGGATAGAGCCTGCATCAAGATAAGAGGGGTGGCCATTCCTCGACGGGATAACATAATGACCTGTCTGGGAAGAACGCCGAATGTGAGCTAATCTGCGAGGTCAATGTAGACAACTAACCTGAAATGATGCCTCCCATCTGCCAAAGAAATGCACGCCGTGAGCAACCCATTTTAAAAGACGAGAACTCGACACACGTACCAGCGTAGCGAACCCTGTTACGTTTCGAAGCACAATGAAGATCAGCGCTGCGAAATTTCATTCGTGTATGAAGGTTAACGTGCCTTCATTCAACCATCTGTTCCACAAAAAGAATTTGAATATAAAGGAATAAGAATGAGCGATGACACGTCAACGTACAAGTTATCCCACCACTCCATGGTTACAATATTTCCAAACCTATACAACGAGTTTAGAGAGGAGCTACGAGGCGAGGCGATAATCAAACCTACCATTGATGCGCCAACTCATGGCCAGTGATATCCACCACCCGCTTCTGCGTCGAAGTCGCGCCTGTTGCCGGATCGAAGAGAAACGCGTTCGGGTCGCCAACGATCAAGCCCCAACTTTCCAAGGCGCCTAATGCAAATGATGAACGACACACTCAGGCAAAGCGAGTAACACTACTAACCCAGGATGCCGTTGGCCTTGAAGGATGTTAGCTGAGGTATGAATTAATTTGAGATGGCCATCATACGTTCAATATATCCATCTTGGGGAGGGGATACTCCAGGTCGAACATGGTCTCCAACATCGGGAGAACTCGCGTCGTCAAGTCAAGAGAAAAGTGTGCTTGATCGATGAGGTCCGGCGTGGCTTGAATGTCATCAGTAACCTCCGTGAAAGACATGAGAATAAGGGACTCACCATAAATCCGCACGGGGCAGACCCTGCCAGTGAGTGCGCTCGTGAACGAGCTCTCGAGATGTACAAAAGGCCCGTTGGCGAACGCGACAATGTACGTCGATATCTTTGGGGTCGTCCCAAAGCGTGTGGTGATCCACTCGGCGGGATTCTTGTCGGCCCCGAAGGATTCTTCGAGTGGTTCCTTCACAGGATCGTACGAGCCCTCAGAGAGCGCCGGCATGTTGCTCAGATTGACGGTCCCAGCGCGCGATATCAGGGTCACAGCGAACGTAGCCTTGAGTGCCGGCTCGTCCCAGCAGGGAAATGTGCGCCTCGCGTACGTCGGCTGGACCATGACCCATTAGCTGCGCTGAAAAATCGAACGAATTTCTGTCGTACCTCGAAGTAGGTGGCGGTATAGTGTTCCGTGACACCGTCGTGAACCCACTCGGACTTGAAGTAGCCCGACATGGAGGCGACTTTCCCACGGAACGTCATGCGTAAAATTGCCTCCGACCCACGCTTGAAGGGCTGCGCAAACGACAAAGTAACGCGCTGCGTGTCGGAATTGATAATCTGATCGATAGGAGTGAGCACTTCGTGGCCTGCTGTGACCTGAGTGCTCCCGAGCTCCAGCTGGAACACATTCAGGACGACCGTCGAAGTGTCGGCGTTGAACCGGATAGTGATGTCGACAGCGCCGTCGAACGAGAGATCCTTGAGATCGGTGCGGATTTTCAGATCATAATGGAGAGGGACTGTGTCGGTGGGGAGGCGATAGGTGTCGGGGAGAACTGAAGCCATTGGAGAGGATACTGACTGGAGTACACGGCTTAAGTAGTCCTCCCGCGCCGACAGATGGATTTAGATCCTCAAGTGAGATCATGGACATCAGAACTTCTGATATTCTGATGGAGTACGGGCCAAGTGCGGAGGGTGAATGTCGCGGTCGACTGCTATTTTTCCAAATTGTCTGTATTTTTGCTTGGACGCTGGAGGCCCGTCCGCGGGAAGCTCTAGGGTAGAGGGTACGCCTCAGGGCGGTTCTGAGTACAACATTCTCGCAGAAAACTGAGGATCGATCTACGGAGTTGACCGACCAGGCGTCGCGGCGGCGGTTCAGGTCGTCAAGATTTCGCCGAGATCGTCGGTGACAAGGATCGAGTGATGTGACTCACTGTCACGGAAGGACCCCTGAAACCTCCGTTGCAACGTGGTGACCAATGGAGAATTGAATTTTTAATGGTCAATCCTTGCGCATCCTCAACCTATCCATGCCTATGCAGTCACCGTCGTAAATTCAATTTGAATCCAGTCGATTAAGCCTGAGTAATTTCCTGCAGTGCGAGTGGATCCGAATCGTGACCAGAATCCAATTCTCGACTGGCAGAATAACCCAATCCTATGATCAATCGCCCATCTTTAGCTAAGAATAGAGCCCAATCTATCTTACTGCCGCCTGGCGCAAATTGGTCCTCCAATTGTCCAAATTTTGACGAACCCGGGCGCTGAAATCCCAAAGGTCCATCTCACATGCGCGACGCTTATCTTCTTGAATACGTGAGATGTGAAAGGGTTGGAGACATTGGTGGAGTCGCAAACGTTTTGATCTCGATGCAACACGGCGCGCCGCCAAGCTAGTAGCAGAAAACGGTTCAATTCATTCCTCCTCATTCTTGGACCAGCGGTTTTAATTGACTGTGGTTCAAATGATGCCTGCCATACTTCCGGTGCTTTGGGCTTCCAACTGCAGAGTCCCTGGAGTGACCTTGAACCGCTATCCCCAGTTCAACTTCGAGGATTCACCATGTCAATCAAGTAAATTGATCGGAATCGCGATGCCAACGAGGGAACAGCGAAAATCAGAACCTCAAAAGACGTTCTGATTTTCTGATTTTGAGTCCAATAGTGCCGTTAGCGTGGTTCTGCACTTATCGCTCGTCTTCTTCTGTCCTATTTCTCTGTCCAGTTTCGGTCGGTGAAATAGCAGTGGAGGGAAAAATTACTGTTCAATGTGGACCAGCCTGCGAGTCGCAAGAAAGGACACAACAATTCAGGGGGTACCAAAAACGTTCAACCGGGCGATCCATCAGATATTTCTGATGGCGTCCCAATGCCGTAACTCCGTCTATGCTTTACGTGATCGGGGAAACAGACATCGAGCAATAAGCATCGAGTCAAGATAGCGTTTGGCAAAGAAGTAAATGTTCCGGTTCGATCAACACAGACGTCAGTAGGAAAGGCAACTTGCAAAAAAAATCCCTCGAACTGACGCGAATGTCCCGCATGCCAATTTGGTCCAACATCAGAAAAAGAGGGACGTTCTGATTTTTCTGATTTCGAATTCAAAAGATCCGTCCGGGTGCCGTAAACCTGGGTTCAACTTCCTGCAGGTTGAAGCCAAGAATGGAGGAATTTCGAGACGGACTGGTATACAGGTCTCCGTTATTTATGAACATGGGATGGATGTTGTGACACCAATAAATTGGTTTCTCATGGATTAGACCAAAATGTGTTCCCAATCCGATCGCGCAAATGTTTATTTATCAATATGTGGAACCGGCAAAGACTGCATCGGCCATTTCGGACTTCCACATCACTCCGTACCCATCACTCGGTTCTTAATAATGCCACATTTGGACATCAAAACCTCCAGAGTCCTAACCAGGCAATATCCCTTCAAAATTCATCGATCGTGATCGAGGACCGCATGGCCAGGAACCCGCTGTTCATTGGCTGCACAGGCCTCCATTCCACGTGAAACAATAGAACAATAAACTCGCATTTCGCTGCTCACAATAGCAAGCCTCTCCATTCTATGACTCAAGACACCAAAAATAGATGGAACAAAAGGCTTATTGTTCTCTATCCGGAGCCGGACTCATGACATCATAGCTAAAGACAATTAGCTTATTGTTCTTGCTCTTGACTCACTTTTAATATTCTGACTCACTCTCTCCATATTTTGATGCCAAGATATTTTTCATTTGTATAAAAGACCTGTAGCTACCTCATGTAAAAAGAGTTCCCCCATCTTTTGTATCCTCCCTCTCACACAATCGAAACGGGCTTTGAACTCCACTCTGCACCAACTTCGCCTGTACTCTGCTTACTGCCACAAACGTCCTCTGGTCCTCGAAAAGAACGAGACCACCTGTTTAGTATCTTTTCATTCTAACTACATTGACTTCTCTGTTCTGTAGGTTCACTCGTCCCAGACGTAACTTCAGTGGAAGCATACACCCTGCGTGTACGTTCCTCAGAAACTGAACCCACTCCCAAAAGACTTTGGTATCCTTCGTTCTTCGGAACGTGAACCGTCTAGCATCGCAGCAGGACCGTTTTCGATACTGGACCCACTCAATCACGTATTGTGATTAACGATACATCTTATCGATACGTGATAGTATTTTTATACGACATCACATCTGGAGCCCACCGCGAGGGGGTTCTACTATCGATAATCAACCCTTCCTGCGTGCTAGCCCATTCACGCATCCTTCCCTCACAACAACCTCACCACCTCTACCTATCACCTATCCGCACACACAATGTCTACCACTACTGCTACCAACGTACCACCTGCTACACGGCCCCGCAGCCGCATCGACATGCCTCCTCTTCAAAGCAGAGGTGCTCCCAAGAAATTCACGGGCCGTGCCCACGACGTTACCAAATTTATCTCGCACTGTGACAAATTATTCACCCAGAACAATGTCTTTTCAGACATTGAAAAGGTTGAATGCATGGCCGAATATTGCTCTCGCAATGTCCTTCACATCCTTGAAGGGATGAAACATTACTCCACTCCCAATTGGTCGGTCCTGTGTACAGACATGGAACACATGTTCGATGCAGACAAAGACCTTCAGCGCCACAGACCTGCTGATCTACGCAAGCTCACGGAGAAATGGCGCAAGATGCCCATCAAATCCATGAGCACCTGGCGAAAATATTTGCGTCAATTCACCCGAGTTGCCGGATGGCTTGTTCACCAGAAACTCATTGACGAGAAGGAGAGTGCCAGATATCTTTGGCATGGCATCCACTCTCGTCTCCGATCCCTTATCGAGAATAGACTTCTTGCCAAGGATCCCAAACGCGACATGAGCGTTCCTTTCACCGAAGACGAAATTATAGGTGTCGGTGATGCCAAATTCAAGCGCGGGCGATTTGATGCAGATATTGACTCGGACGACTCAGACTCAGAAGACTCCGAATTGGAATCAGACTCAGATAGCTCGGATTCTGAGTACTCAGACTCAGAAGACGAATTTGAGTACAAGAAGAAGAAGAAGTCCAAGAAGTCAAAGTCCAAGCCAGCACCCAAGAAGAAGGTCAAGCGCACCAAGGACTCATACACACCGACTATCATCTCCAAGCCCACTGAAGCTCCTCCCACTGTGCCCGATAACTCTTCTGAAGTCGGTGACCTTGGTGAAGAGGCTCAGTAACATGAGTCTCGACGACAAGGAATATAATTATCTTTATTATCGGGCTACCAGCCTGGATCCCCTTGTCGCTCGCTGTGTCCGTGCACCAAACTTGACTGTGCATGTACCACAGCCTCCTCTTCCTCCTAACAATTTCCGCAACAACCGCTATGTCCAACCTCCAAATCAATTCGGGCAGAACCCAAATGCAAATCAACCACAGCTACAGCCAGCAGAACGAACCTGCTGGGGCTGTGGTGACAAAGGACACGGATTGTGGGAGTGCCCAGTTATGGCAGACCCTATCAGCAAAGGAGATCTCAAGCGCGGAGAGCGCGGCATCGAATGGAAAGATGGATCCTTGCTCAGAAGGTTTAATCAGCAAGGAGAAACCTTGCATAATGCCTACCTCCGTCAACGTGCAGAACGTCTCGGACAGCCCAATCAGGCTGCACAATCCAATCTCACATATGCCGCAACGGTTCCTGTTGATTGCAACCAAGAAGCAACTGAAGCACCTATTATGCCGGTGTATATTCAAGCCACCACTTCCGATGAAGAGCTGGCAAGAATTTTTGCAGTCACCAGATCCTCGGATAAACTGCATCGCGCTGTTCCGTATCAGGTGCCAGAAGGAAGCACACGTCCGAATACTCGGGCCCGTGTAAAGAAAACAGGGTCTGAACTCGAGGGTATCCCAGACAGTGTCAAAGCAACCAAAAAAGGGCCCGAGAACCACATCAAACAGGAGAATGGAGAAGCAGCTTCCATTCCTGCACAGCATCCTGTAGACCAGATTGACCATCGAGTGGATTTTTCCCGAGAAGACATTATCATGGAAGACAATGAAGTCCAATCGCAAGACCCCGATCAGGTACTGAAGGCGGCAAATCAGCCTCCCAAGCTGTCAAAACGGGCCGGTCCGCGGCAGTCAGCTGTCTCGTCCTATATTAATCCCCAAGATGTTCTCAACCAGCTGTTGAATAACAAGATAGAACTCAGCACAGGCCAAGTCCTTGCAGTCTCACCAGTCCTATCCAATGCTTTCATTGATGTTCTCCGGCTGAAAAACGGTGCGCGCAACGTCGCGGCAACGAATTTAGCCGAGGAGATATCACACGCCGCCTGTCATGACATCACTGTAATGACTGCCGAACCCCAAATCCCATCTAGGATGCCGGAAAAGCGGCCGGATTCAATTGTAGCTGCCACATTTATCACGCGGGATCGTCAACGCCTCATCCGGCTTCAAGTCCAGATTAACAGCAAGACAGTTATAGCTATTGTGGACACAGGGTCCATGCTCAATGTTGTCTCTCGGGCAGCATGGAGAAGTTATATGTCGCACTACTCGATGGATATTACCAGGCACATCAACATGGGTGATGCCAACGGCGGTCAAGCACAGCTTCGAGGCTATCTCAAGGATGTTTCGATGATCATGGGTGGTGTCGAGACCACAGCCAGCTTCTGGGTGGGAGAAAAGGTCCCATTCGAGGTTCTTTTAGGTCGACCTTGGCAGCGTGGCAATTATGTCTCAATCGAAGAACGGCGCGACGGCACATATCTTGTTTTCAAGGACCCTGACTCAGGAGACAACAGATATGAATTACTGGTCGATGAAGGGGACGATAACCCCGATCCTTCCAATAATTACAGCGAGACCTCAGTCCCGATGCCCGGAAGTTTCATGGTTGAAGTAATCAACTCATCTCCATCTGGCAGCAAATCTTCGAGCTCGGACTCATCCCTTGTCGAAATATCATCCCCTTCTGAAGGCAGTACCAACAAGGAATCATCTTCAGATCTACCACAGTCCCAACTTGAAGTCGAAATTTTTGGTGACCCTGATTCTGATTCAGATGATCCGGATATGCCTCCACTTTTCACCCCTCCTCCTTCTCCCGGCACTATCACTTCTCCTCCGCACCCTGTCTGCACTCCTGTCTACTCTGCCTACCAGAGTCCACTATGCCCAACCTGCGAAGTCCTCCTACACTCGGGAATGTTTGAAAATGTAAATGATTGGACTACAGAACTCGGAGATTTCAGCCGAGATGCAAATCATTTACTGGAAGATATATCATCCTCACACCCGGGTTCTGGACTCAGTGATGTTACAGTCCACACCTACTACACGGCTTTCTACAATTTACAGAATTACGAGGTCGTCGAAGATCCCACAGATGCACCGAACACAACTTTCATTCCCCTTTTGGCCACAGATCCCGCAAAATTCGCAGTTTTCTATCCACTCCCTGCCATAATCAGTCCCCAATCACAGAGCTCTATTCAAGGGTTTCTTGTGATGCATCCAGAACTTGTCTGGCTCGGCATGCACTGGCGGCTCACCCCGCAGGCCTTTCTAGACCGAATTGCTGTGCTGATCACGTCACACCGAGTCCGATCAAACTCTAAATTGACCACGGGACAGATCTGCGGGATTACCGAAAAGAGCCTCCGAGATTCGGATCGAAGCGCCACAGGGCAGTTTGATATCCGAAGAATCGGGACCAACCCCAATTATTTTTTGGAATCGATCCGAGACAATATCACTGGCCATCTGACCGCCCATGAAATTTGTCTTATAAGACTGTATTTCCAGCTGCGACCCCAGTTGATCCCCAACGCCATCTTCCACAACCAGGATCCAACTCGATTCATCTATTCTGTACTCTGCCTTCTCCGCCACCTCCCTGAATTTTCGCTTGTCTTCACTGGTCACCTTCCACCTTCCAACTTCCTATTCAACGTGTCACTCGTGCCTATTTTGAGCTCGGAAATGTCCGACGGGCACGGATCAATCGCGTTGCCACGCAGCTATTCTCCTCGCTACTCTCCCTCCTCTCCACCCTATGTTCCTTCTTCACCTCCGCAATATTCTGCCATCTCCCCCATCTATGTCTCGAGTTCCCCTTCCAGTAATGTTGGAACTCCGGGCCGTGATGAAGTGCAGTCTGCAGAAGGCCCAACGATTTGACGGGGCGTTACAGTATGCAACGACGCAAAGAACTCAACCATTATGCTAATTCACGAGCAGACTCCGGTCAATCTAGGGCTGCCCCCACGGAGGTTGTCTCTGATACTGGCTATGCAATTCCTTCTCGTCGTCGACCCACTCGCCTCCAGGAGCTACTTGACGCTCCTGTGAACACGCCCATCCAGCAGATTCTTCGGACACCCGTGTCTATTCCTATCCCCACGTTGCGCAGACCTGCACCAGACTCATGCTTTGCTTGTGACGGTGCCATGCACTCACAGGCACAGTGCCCGCATAATCATGGCCTGCCCGAGCGCACTGCCATCCCGAGTCGTGTTCCGAAGCGTCGCGCTACCCCATGCCCCCTCAATTCCCTGCTCTACTCCGACTTCTTGTTCCTGGTCTTGATTTTTCCTGTGCCCCGCGGAATGCTAGCGTTCATGTTCCGGGCACCCTTTTCATTTCCACTCCATCCACTTCCCAATATCTGGCACATTACGATCAGATCCCCTCCCAGAATCGTTTCCTTCCTACTCCCATGTACTACCACCTCAATGGTCGTGGCAACGACCTTAAACTTGCTAATGATGTCCCTGCATCATTCTCTCGCCCAAACTCTCTTCCTCTCCCTGTGTATAACATCCATGCTCACCTCCACCTCTCCCGCAGTCTACTTGTCCGAGCTCTTGGCCCGCTATGGCGTAAAACTGGCATTGTACTTATCAATAGTTGTTGTGTGCGCCTTTACGTACCGCAATCCATTTGTGACTGCAAATATGGACCGCTTCCTCCACCCCGAACCACTCAATAGAAGCACTCAGAAGCATTTTGTACCCGGAAGATACCCAGTACATTTTGCACGAGTTGTTGAGGAGGTTACCGACGAATTACCCCTTCCCCACGCCGGTCTCGGCACTTCCCACGGAACAATTCCGCCAACTCCGCCGAAGTCAAAAGCCGGCCCGCCGCATTCAAATCCCGCTCCCGAAGGTGCCGAAACGGAACCAATCTATATCTCGTTGACAGATTTGGATCTCGAAGATGGCGACATCTTGATTCCAATGACAGTTAATGACGGTGGAGTCGTCGAAGCACTCACAGCATACAAGAAAGTCGGGCAGAAAGTCAAACCTCTTGCCCAGGCATACCCCGAATATGCTCGCACGAGGCGCAGCTTCCCCGAAGACCCTCTCAAATCCCTTCCCGAGCTACCCACCAATCCACCCGAATATTCACCCACCACGAAAATATCCCGCGAACGAATGGATTTGTTGAATGTCAATTCCGATGGATCCTTATGGCCTGAAGAAGTAAAGTTGTTCGAGCACATCATGCACCTCAATGAGCATGCCCTGGCCTTCGAAGAAACCGATCGCGGAACGTTCCGAGAAGATTATTTCTCACCCTACATCTACCCAGTTATCGAACACACGGCATGGGTATTCAAGAACATTCCGATTCCCCCGGGAATTCTCGACAAGGTCATCGAACTTCTGAAAGTTAAAATCGGTCACGGTGTATACGAAAATTCGCAGAGTGCTTATCGATCACGATGGTTCTGTGTACTCAAGAAAAATGGCTCCCTTCGATTGGTTCACGACTTGCAACCCTTAAACAAGGTTGCAGTCCGAGATGCCGGTGTACCTCCCATCCTCGACGAATTTGTTCAGCCCTATGCGGGGTGTCAAATATTCACAGTCTTC
Source organism: Mycena galericulata (assembly GCA_029289565.1). Taxonomy (NCBI): domain Eukaryota; kingdom Fungi; phylum Basidiomycota; class Agaricomycetes; order Agaricales; family Mycenaceae; genus Mycena; species Mycena galericulata. Next base: position 379,052 of record JARKIA010000108.1, read on the forward strand.
GACCTCTTCTGGGGATTCGATGCACGAAAAGTCCACCCATCTAGTCGTGATTTAACGGCGTTCATGACGCCATTGGGTCTCCTGCGACTCACCTGTCTTCCCATGGGCTTTACGAACTCTCCCACTGAGTTCCAACAATGCATGGTCTTTCTCTTGCAGGATGAAATACCGAATGTTGCCAATATCTTCATCGATGATTTACCAATCAAAGGACCTACAACACAGTATCCAGATGAAGATGGCAAGCCTGAGGTGCTGAAATCCAATCCAGGCATCCGCCGATTTGTGTGGGAACATGGACTTGATGTTCACCGCATAATGCACCGAATTGGTCATGCAGGCGGCACATTCTCCGCTAAAAAGAGTCAAATCGCACGACTGAAGTCTTGATTGTTGGACAAATCTGTAACCAGACAGGACGACTTCCTGATCCGAATCGCATTGAGAAAATTCTCAACTGGCCTCGCCTCACAGATGGTAAATCTGCTCGTCGCTTCCTCGGCCTGTGTGGTGGAGTTCGAAATTGGATTGAGGGTTATTCGACACTCGTAAAACCCTTATCCCAACTCTTCCACAAGACCAAAGACTTCTTCTGGGGACCCGAACAGGAAACAGCTTTCGCGAGGATTAAGAAACTCGTCACCTCACCACCGGCACTTGTCAATATCGATTATACCTCAGATCGTGAAATCTATTTTTCGGTCGACTCAAGCCCATACGGAACCGGTTTTGTCTTGGCACAAGAAGACACTAATGGATGTAGACGACCTGCTCGATACGGCTCCCTCCCATTCAACGAGCGAGAAGGCAGATATTCACAACCAAAACTCGAGCTGTACGGGTTATACAGAGCCCTTCAGCACTGGCGCCTCTATCTTTTCGGCATCAAGAGGTTGAATATAGAAGTGGATGCAAAATATATCAAGGGAATGTTAAATGCCCCTGATCTCCAGCCCAACGCCGCAATCAACCGTTGGATACAAGGCATACTTCTTTTTGACTTCAACCTCATTCATGTCCCTGGCAAAACGTTCCATGCCCCGGATGCACTTTCACGACGAGAGCTCGGTGAAGGCGAGACTGTTGAAGATCACGATGATTCGTGGCTCGACGATATTTCCCTCCTTGCATACAGCACCGAGACTCCCACAGCTAATTTCCTCTCTCTCTATGCTCGTCACACTATGCCAACACTTCCACTCCCATCCTTCCCCACGGCTTCGGTTTATATAAACCAGGTCTCCCCAGCCTTATCACCTTTCGATTCTCTTTTATTTGAAATCCGCCACTTCCTAATTACCCTCCAACTCCCCATTTTCAACCAAGCTGACTCAGCACGGAGACTTCAAGCCAAGCGTAGATTCCTCAAAAAGGCCTCCCTGTATTTCATGAAGGGAGATCAGATGTTCCAGAAAAACGGAGATAAGATGCCATTACTGGTCATCTTTGAACCCAACCGTCGAATTGAAATCCTCACTCAGGCCCACGAGATGCTGGGTCATCGAGGGGAACTTCCTACACTCGAAACGATAAAACTCCGCTTTTTCTGGCCTCACCTTCGCACCCAAGTCCATGCACACGTGCTATCATGTCACGAATGCCAAATTCGAACACGGATCCCGCTTCAGGTCCCACTGACTGTCACAGTGCCAACTACAGTCTTTGCAAAGATTTACGTTGACATCATGTTCATGCCAACGGCCCGAGGCTTTCGGTACATTGTGGCTGCCAAAGACGATCTTTCTGGAGTCACAGAAGCTCGCTGCCTTCGCCGAGCCACTGCTCAGTCCCTTGCCAAGTTCTTCTGGGAAGAAATATACTGCAGATACGGAGTTGTTCTCGAAGTCACCACAGACAATGGCTCAGAACTTAAAGAGGCTTTTGCGCTCCTCATGGAAACCCTTGGTGTCCCACATGTCAAAATCTCGCCATACAATTCACGCGCAAATGGTGTGGTAGAACGAGGCCACTTCATCCTCCGGGAATCAATCATAAAAGCTTGCGAAGGAAACATTAATTTGTGGCCTCTCAAGGTTGCTGCCGCTGTCTTCGCAGACCGCGTCACCTTCAGACGAGCTACAGGACAAACTCCGTACTACACATTGCATGGATTTCACCCCATTCTTCCATTCGACCTCACCGAATCAACTTACCTGGTTGAAGGATGGACCTCACACATGAGTCCTTCTGACTTGCTAGCACTTCGAATCAGACAGATCGAGAAGCGCCCTGAAGATATTCGCCAGGCTGCAGCACGTCTACATGCCAGTCGTATTCACTCGAAGGAGGAGTTTGAGCAACGATATCAGGCCAAGTTTTACCGGGAGATGTACTATCCTGATGAGCTGGTCTTGGTTCGAAATTCAAGGATTGCCAACGACCTTGGTCGGAAAACGAAACCCAAATGGCTAGGACCTTATGCTGTTGTTCGCCGCACTCAAGGTGGATCATATGTCCTGCGAGAGCTATCCGGAGAGATCAGCATCCAAGGCATCTCCGCGACAAGATTGTTGCCATATATTTCACGGGATGATCCGAGACTTGCAGAACTCGCTCATGGGTTCCCATCAGAGTCTGCAGTCGAGCGAGTCGACCCATTGGCACAGAATGAACACAATGTATCTGAAGCCCAAGAACAAGAACTAGCGGAAATGGATGAAGAAGATCTTTGAAGACACTGTCACCCCCCTTATTTTTCCTTCCTTCAACATCTCGCTGGTATCTACCAGCTCAATGGTCTCCTCAGGCTAGACCGAGGACGGTCTTAATTTCCTGTGCCCCGCGGATGTGACACCAATAAATTGGTTTCTCATGGATTAGAACAAAATGTGTTCCCAATCCGACTGCGCAAATGTTTATTTATCAATATGTGGAATTGGCAAAGACTGCATCGGCCATTTCGGACTTCCACATCACTCCGTACCCATCACTCGGTTCTTAATAATGCCATATTTGGACATCAAACCTCCAGAGTCCTAACCCGGCAATTTCCCTTCAAAATTCGTCGATCGTGATCGAGGACTGCATGGCCAGGAACCTGCAGTTCATTGGCTGCACAAGCCTCCATTCCACGTGAAACAATAGAACAATAAACTCGCATTGCGCTGCTCACAATAGCAGAACCTCTCCATTCTATGACTCAACACACCAAAAATAGATGGAACAAAAAGCTTATTGTTCTCTATCCGGAGCCGGACTCATGACATCATAGCTAAAGACAATTAGCTTATTGTTCTTGCTCTTGACTCACTTTTAATATTCTGACTCACTCTCTCCATATTTTGATGCCAAGATATTTTTCATTTGTATAAAAGACCTGTAGCTACCTCATGTAAAAAGAGTTCCCCCATCCTTTGTATCCTCCCTCTCACACAATCGAAACGGGCTTTGAACTCCACTCTGCACCAACTTCGCCTGTACTCTGCTTACTGCCACAAACATCCTCTGGTCCTCGAAAAGAACGAGACCACCTGTTTAGTATCTTTTCATTCTAACTACATTGACTTCTCTGTTCTGTAGGTTCACTCGTCCCAGACGTAACTTCAGTGGAAGCATACACCCTGCGTGTACGTTCCTCAGAAACCGAACCCACTCCCAAAAGACTTTGGTATCCTTCGTTCTTCGGAACGTGAACCGTCTAGCATCGCAGCAGGACCGTTTTCGATACTGGACCCACTCAATCACGTATTGTGATTAACGATACATCTTATCGATACGTGATAGTATTTTTATACGACGTCACAATAACTCCGACACTCTTAACATTTATGCGACTGGGAATGTAATTTCTTGAGATTTTTTGACTGAACCATGGGAGCCGGAGCCGGAAGCATAATAGCGGTGGGTACAATAAGTGGGCGGAAATTTCGAACATAAGTCGGGCGCAAGTTCTGCATCGCATCTGACCACAAGGCCCTGTTGAGCGTGAAGACCGCCGCACGCAGCACGGGTAACGGACGTCTGGTCCGGTGGGACGAATACCTGTCCCGATTTGACTTCGAGATAAAACACGTTGAGGGCCTGCAAAACAAAGTGGCCGACTGCCTGTCGCGACTGTACGAAAACGACACACCGGATGACCACTATGGACCCGAGGACTACGTGAGCGCTGACGAGAGACTAGACCCTGACATGGAAGATCTTTCACGTCTACGGGTCGAGGAACTCCGCGCGTCTCGGATGGAATTTATGGCCCGGCGCGTCAAAGAGCCTCTTGAAGACCGAATACTAGAGGCCCAAGAACTAGCTGCGCACGCAGAAGAGATGGCTGCCGACGGGCTTGACACTACTGCTATTTCCCCGGAGGACTCCCTCAAGGCCCCGCCCCCAACGGCAGCGACCATCGAAGGGGATACCGAGCTAATGGCCGATATTCGCGCCGGCTACGCATCAGACTCGATACTGGGAAAGGTGCTGGACCACCCGAATGACTTCCCCCAATTCTCGGTGGAAGACGGGCTTATTTTCTGCGACACTGCTGCTGGAAAGCATGTTCTTTGTATACCCCGGGCTACCCGCCCAAAATCAGGCCGCATGCTGACGGAGACGTTGATCGATCAGTCACATACGACACTTGGACACTACGGCGAGCAACGCACTTCCGAGTACTTGCGTCGCTGGTTCTGGTGGCCAAAAATGGGGCAGGAGATATCCAAATTCTGCGCCTCCTGTGGGAACTGCGCAATGAGCAAACCATCGACGCGAGCACCCCCCGGGCAACTTCATACCCTTCCAATACCCCTTCGACCCTGGGACTCGATAGGAATGGACTTCGTAGGCCCATTCCCGGAAAGTCTCGGTTATAATTACTTGCTTGTCGTTATCTGCCGATTAACCAGCATGGTGGCTCTTTGTCCGATGAAGGTTACCGACACGTCATCCGACGTCGCCTGGATATACCTACGAGACGTAGTCAGATTGCACGGAATGCCGAGCTCGATAGTGTCCGATAGGGACGTGAAATTCACCTCGAAATTCTGGCGCGAGTTGCACCGACTCACTGGAACGAAGCTCCTAATGTCAACGTCCTTCCATCCTCAAACTGACGGCGCTTCGGAACGAGCTATCCGTAACATGGCTCAAATCCTACGCAGTGCCGTCGACTCATCCCAGCGGGATTGGGTTCTCCACGTACCTATGACAGAATTCGCAATAAATTCCAGCATTAGCGCATCGACGGGGTTCGCACCTTTCGAATTGAACTACGGCTACGTCCCGCGCTTGACCGACGTCCCCGAGACCGTGGATACTCTTCCCGGGGTAAAAGACTTCGTCACCCGAGCTCTCGCCAATATCGCGATGGCCCACGACGCGATAATCGAAGCGCGAGTACGCGCCATTTACCAAAGCAACCAACACCGGACCAAGGAAATTCCCTACGAAATCGGGGATCAAGTGTACCTATCTACGAAAAACTTGAATCTACCTAAGGGAAGGGCACGTAAACTTGCTCCCAAATTCATTGGCCCGTACCTGGTTGCGAAGGCCCACCCGGAGAAGTCGTCCTACACGCTAGAGTTGCCCGACGAACTCAAGCGCCGGAAGATTCACCCGACATTTCACGCGTCACTGTTGCGCCCGCACGAACCGAACGATGATGTGATATTCCCGAGTCGTGAAGCTAAACGATTCTACGACTTTGGCATTCCTGATGATCAGGAATGGCATGTGGAGGAAATCACGACTCACCGATGGTCGGGGCGCAGTGTACAATTCCGGGTGAAATGGACGGCTGGCGACTCTACCTGGGAGCCTATTAAGCACCTGGAAGAGTGCGCAGCGCTGGACGATTACTTTGAGGCGATGGGCGTCCAAAAGTGGCAAGAGCTTCCGCGGAAGTAACGGGCCATCGGACAGACAATGATAATCAAAGATACCCATCATTTTTCTCACCGCATCTTTCCGCTTACCCTACCTTGGCGAACCCTTTTGACTAGTGTTGGCAAAGTTCGGTTCGGAAATCGGTCCGAACCTGAACCGAACTGAACTGAACACAAGGTTCAGGTTCAAGGTTCAGCAAAATGCTGAACCTGAACCGAAAGTTCGGTTCGGGGTTCGGCGTGGATGCACTTTTTCTGAACGCGTTCGAACCCCGAACCCAAAAGACACTGTGTAAATTCAAAATAAGTCAGTTCTCCTTCAGTTTTGAACTGAGTTTTACCACTTACACCTACCCTTACCAACCATCTTCCACCTCTATTATTTACATAGTGTTTCTTCGATGTTTGCGTCTTGTAGGACGTGTAATGATGTGATATCACGTGATTTACTTACTCAAGATGGACTCTCTGAGTTTGCTCAGATAGTAGAGATATTGGTGCTGTGTGTCTCATGAATGTTTTCACATGTTCTAAAATGCAAATAAAGATTGAATAGCCCTTTTCTATTTTTTTTTGAGCTCTGCAGAGATGGTTTTGGGCCTGGGAAATTTTTCAGGTTCGAACGCGTTCGAACGCCAAACTGAACCTGAACGCAAGTTCAGGTTCAAGGTTCAGCCACCCCCTGAACCGAACGCAAAGTTCAGGTTCGGCGTTCGGAAAAATTGGCCCTGAACCGAACTGAACCGAACTTTGCCATCTCTACTTTTGACCGCTATGCTTTGTGATAATACTCTGCGTTTTACTCTCTGCTTTCACCCACCCCAAGATACCCTCCCTGCAGAAATGCCAGCGACACGGCCCCATCTCTATGCTGATACCGCTGATCATATCCAAGACCGCAACGACTTGGGCCACTTCTGGGACCGCAAGAAGTATGGCGGCCACTGGTGGGGACCCGACGCTCGTTCGACGTGGGTACACGAGTACGGCGTGCCCCTTAGCACGCCCGAACCTCCGTTTGTACCCAACCGTTACAGGCAAAACGGGGTCACCCCTACTGCTGGCCCCTACCAACCCGACCCCCCGCGCGGGCGCCCAGACCGCTATGCTCGCACCACCCCCCTGGCTCCGTTTGCGTCTTCTGGCAGTACGGCGTCAAGTGGTCCTGGATTTTACCGCTATGGACCGCCACCGCCGTTTGACTACAGACGCAATCAACAACGGAGCCTATCCCCGGACTCGCGCTGGACGAGAGGCAGCACGCCGTCGACGAGGCGCAGCTCGCGATCCCGCAGCTCCCCACCGCCGGGCGCACGCAGCTCGCCCCCGCCACACGCATACCGCCGCTACAACTCTCCGCGTAATGAACGCATGCCGAGCCCTCCACGCCAGCGCACTTCACACAACACACGGTGGCCGGAACGCAACACACGCACTCCGCACAGAGCTGTGGGCCCTATGGGTACACCGAAAGCGCGCCAGAACCGTCCTCGCGATGACGAAACGCAACGCCTGCGTCTGCGCACCTTGGATTCACGCAAAACCCCACCGCCCCCCCCAAATGCGGAAGTGAAGTGGGTACGCACGACGTTGAACCACTGTCTATATAAACAAGTGTGAAAATAAATCAAACAAATCCAAATGTAAACACTTGAATAAATCTAATTATAACCACAAACACCTCAATAATACAGTAGCCCTAGTTCGAGGTTCCAACCAAGTATAGGTTGTTGCAATTTAAGCGATAATATGATTTAGCCGATTATCTGGATAATCGAAGTCAACGTTCAGATGACCGTTCCAGGCGCTATAAGCGAACTAGAGGGTATTCGAGAAGTTGTTGCTTCCTTTAGCTGATTGGGTGTCGCTAACGACGCTAACTTCAACGTTCCTAATATCTGAATTCTGGTCACAATTCCTAACTGATGCTTATTTTGACCGAAGTCCGTGTCCGTTCGTCCGTTTCCTTATCACTTTATGAAACCACTGCACACAAATTCAATCCAACAATAATCAATTTAACTGTATCCAAAACACACAATAAGAAACTAGTAAGGTTTCCCAATGGTATCCCGAATAGACACAGATCTTTCCCAAGTCGATCGCACTAGCAGAGCTACGTGCGTCTAGTAAGAAAGGTGGGGTCTAGTCGTGTTCCACTCGGATTTGACTCGTATTTATACAAAAGAACGTATTATCTAGATATTCGGAATATTAGCCCTGGGCCATAATCTTAACCCTAAACACATGGTATAATGGGAACCCTGCCCCTTTAGTCTATAATTCGTCCTCATTCGGAGGACTATCGTCCAATGAGACAATAACCCTATAATTCGTGCCCTTGCCCGCAACCCTAGACACAGCTTTTCTGGTCTTGTGCTTATAGACCCATATAATGCTCCACAACCCTTGTCCTTATTCCTTTATTGGGCATGCCCTCGGCATTTTCCATGTACAAGCCCTCACCCTATAACCATCTTGGGTTTAATTAGGGTTGAACCCTTATCTCGCTGGTCAAAGCGAGATTTATTGTTCGGACCGGTCTCGGCTGGCTCGGACTTATCGGCTTTGTTTGGACCTGTAGTCTTTGTGCGCGATTATCTTGCCCTACCACTCTTGTGGTCTCCTCGGCTCTCTGTGACTGGTTTATTACTATCTGATATGCCCATTGTATTATACCCTTGTTCAGAACACACCCAGAATACCCCAATTCGGTCGAATGGTTGGATATCTGATTATCTAGATATTCGGTTTGGCCTACTCCCGCTCTCTGACCCATAGTGGAATCGTGAAGTGGGTAGTCTCCGCTCCTCATAACGGTGTATAGTCCCATAGCTAGCTGTTCGGGCCTCACACTAACTCCTGTACTCTCAGGTAAGACTTAGGACGTAACCTTGTTCTATTTAAAATAAATAGAACAAAAGCGCAAAATTACTGTATTTCACGCGTGGCTATTTTGCCGGCTCATCATCTCCCCTTTTCATAACTATTGACTGCCCTCAGTCAACTCGGATCAATATCAGGTTGTCGATAATAAACCCGTTCGGTTATAGCCGAGCAGATTACAAATAGCGGAAGCAAATGCACTGATTGGCAGGTTATGTCAATCAGATCGCCCCACAAGATCTATAGACCCTTGTCTTCACCATCCGTTACTAGCTCCTGCCTTTGTACACTTCACATCACCAAGATTGACTACCCGGGTGCCATCAAACTTCGGCTTTTACCCGGAATGAGCCGCTTGGCTCGCCACATCCGTATCTCTGTTTTATCGGGAAAATGTATAAATTATCACAAATGTTTGACTTTTCCGAGGCAGGAGTTTTCCTTGCCGGCGACATATTGTGTATTGCATCAAAACACATCAAACTCCGCAGTTCTGAGTTTTAATATGCCGCCGCAGCCGGCATCCAGTAATACACGCGGAGCTGTCAACTCGGGCGATCGGCATCGTTCGGCACTGGCTGATGGGGGCAACCACTGCCGGCCGCTGGCCGACCCCAAATTTTTGATGGACATCAGTGGCGCACAGCGCACCACCCCGTTGCCGCCGCTGGCGACCACTGGACTTCGCTGGCGCGGGTACCCAGGCAATCTCCATCGTTCTCCATTGATTTTCGCTGGACTTCGCTGGGAGTCGTTGGGTCGTAGCTAGTGTTGTTCGGGTCGGGTCGGGCTTGAAAGCCCGGGCTTGGGTCGGGTCGGAGCACTGCCACCCAGGGTCGGGTCGGGCTTGGGTCGCTGCTAAGAAAGGTGATGTCAGCATCGAATGCCTCCAAATATGAAAGATGGCTGAACCAGGCGTCAGAGGCAGATGGTACACACAATTTACGTCACCTCCCCAGCCCATACCGCACAATTTTTCTCAAGCCCGACTCAGGGTCGGGCAAAAATGGTGGGCCCGACCCGGGCCCAAGGGGTGGGTCGGGTCGGGTCGGGCTTGGGCTTGGGCTTGAGGCCCGACCCGGCACATCACTAGTCGTAGCGGAATGAATAGCCAACGAATCCCAGTATGAACCACCGGTTTTCAATGGTTGGAGTTTAAGAATGGGCCGATGATTTTGTTCAAATGCCACCGGTTTACATTGCTCCTCATTGGCTCACACTGGCGGAATTTCCTCCCGGTGGGCCAGTGAAATCCACCACGGCCCAACGGTTTTCAATGGTTCACACTGGCACAAGTTCTTCCCGGTGGGCCAGTGGAAACCATTGAGGTTCATTGGAAACCAACGGTTCCTACTGGAGTTTCGGAAACATTTTCTGACAAAATCTGCGAAGCGAAAGTTAAACAAGAGGCGGGACGTTGGGGTAAATATTGAGTATTTTCGTTGAGAACATACTACAGCATTTATACCAGTAAGTAGAAAGGAGTGAAGTAGAGGTGAGTGTATAGTAGATGAGATTTCACAAATTTTGAGAAGGATAGAGGAGATAAGTATAAGAATTTACCGGATATTGGAGAAGTAAGGGATTGGCCGCAAATTGAATTGAGGAGTCAGGCGAAGTGGGGAAGCGAGGTGATGCAGATAGGGTACAGCGCGATTGACGCGTGAGTGGGGGGACAGAGGGTGAGACCAAGGCTGGAAGGAGGAAAACGATCCCGCGTTGTTTGATCCGAAAGTGGAAATATGTTTCCGGTCGTTGCGCATGCGCGCAAGTGCGCGCTTCATCAGGCATAACCAGCTGGAAAATTTGGGATTTGGAAGATAATATAATAGTAGACAAGGTATATAATGATTAGTTCCCAACCACTTCCATCCAAAACTCCTCTGTGAGACCCAAACCTTTGCTATCTACCCGGTTTTCAACCCGCTCCCCATATATCATCATTAAGACGTGAATGAAGAAGTCATAATTCACGTCCGACATCTGCCGCAGCTGTGATTCGAAGCCGGTGAGCCACGAGTTGAGCTGTTCCGCGGTTTCGGTGTTGAATGCGCGGATCTGATGGGTGGTGCCGTTGGCGTCCTCCTCGACAATGACGAGATCGGGTTGGGTGGCTGGAGGATGTTCTCACGCTTCGACCACCACCATGGCCACTCGCCGCAGCTGTCCACGTCTCCACTTGCCACATATCCGCACAGTTCTTTGCCACAAACTTGTCCTGACTATGTCCACGCACACCAGCTACGCTTGGAGACTCTTTTAGAGTCCGCGCTAGCCACTCTCATGCTCTTGCACGATGCAGCCATCACACCTGTCGCTCACACAACGCACACCTTTGAGGTCCTCGCGGCCTTGAACCGTCGTATTTCAGCCCCCGCTAACACTGCCCCTCCCCACACTGCCCCCATGTCTGCCCCGGATGCGCCTGCCACCTCGGCCGCCCTCGACAAAGACACAAAGACCACCAGCATGACGTATGCACGCGCAGTTTCGGCCGAAACCCCCCGATTGCCTTCTCCATCCCCATCGGATTCCGATCAATCTGACATCGTTATCCGACTGGATTGCGCGGGTCTCTCTGAATATACGCGCGTGTACCCGCCATCGGTACTTCACGCCATACAGACAGTCATCCCTGGGAAACTGTTTGCCGGGGTGCGCTGGACACGCAACAAGAATCTTGTTTTGCAGATAGAGCCAGGCACAGTTTCGGCCTCTTACATGATCGAGACATACACACTGCGTATTTGGGACGCTCTCAAACCCATCCTGCATTTCCCCGACAACCATCCCTCCCCCGTGTTTGAGACAGGCGGCTCCTGGCACTCGGTGGTATTTCACAATCTACCAGCCGCCAAACATGATTGCTACGCTCTACTGCATGTCCAAGATTCTCTCCGCGAAGGGGGATTCAATCATGTGGTCAAAGCTGTCTCGATCCTGTGTGACGACCAAGAGCTCGAGCGCCGGGTGAAGAACAAAATTCCGATTTCGATGCGGGTATCCGTTCTTACAGAGGCCGCAGCGCAGCAGCTAGTTGACAGGGGCGGACACATTGTGGGCGGAATATTCCGGGCGACGCACTATCTTGCGAAGCCTCGCACTCTGGCTCCACGCCCCAAGTCTGTTCTAAACGACGAGTAGAACTTCATTTCCTCTTTCCGCTGCTCTTATTTTTCTTTCTCTCTCACTTATGCACCCTTCCCTTACCATCACGACATCTAGTTTCATCTAGAGGCTCCGGCCATTTACCCCTATACCTCTGCGGAATTTCCGCTTCGCAGCCGTCCCGTCACGGTCTTGCAAAGTTTTCGAGTATGCACGATCCTCAGATTTCCATTTCTTATGGACCTGATTTGATTCCGTACGATGCAATAGCCAGATTTATATCTACCATATGTCTTAGACACACAGGATATAAAACAAAGATTCAAAAAAAAAAAAAAAAAAAAAAAAACGAGATCGGGTTGGGAGCCATTGGCAGGGGCAGGATTGCACCACAATCGGCACAAAATATCGGTGGCACGATGACCGATGTAATGCCAAGCATCTACAATAAATTTCGTGGTGGTAAGCCATGCACTGTTCGGGTTCTGGGTGACGATGTGACGTAGGAGGCTGCAGGCATCGTCGTATGCGATGAAACTAGGTTTCGATTCCGGGTATTTCTCCCAAATGTTGTCCAAGATTTGAACAACTTGGGTAGAGCTCTCAGAGCGGTAACATTTACCCCAGCCAATCGGAAACCCACACGCCCATTGAACGGTCTGCAAGCAGTAAGTTGTCTTTGCTTTGAATGTGTGCACAACCTGATCCCCCGGGGTTTTCCCAAGCGCGCTGAGGTCGACTCGGAGGGTTGGTCCCGTCGCTGCATTTGCATCATTTGCATCGGCAAGCCCTTGTTGCCGACGTATGACCCGTCGAACTCCGGGGAAAGATAAACGGGAGAACCGGCCTTCGTACTGGCGGTGCCAGTCAATATGGGATTGGGCGTCGCAGGTCACGGCGCCAGCATGACGGACAGGCCGACCACAGGGTATGATACCGCAAACATCGCGCAAGTTGAGATGTGCTTCACAAAAGCGGCCATCTTTGTAGTTGACCAAAGGTGAGTCGCACATGTCTAGGGCACATTTCTGTGTCTGATGCTGAGAAAAGGAGCAGGGCTGAATTATGGTACACACCCGATGTTTAATTGTTTTTCCATCCATTACCGCAAGCCGTATATAGCCGCGAGGTTCGCCATTGGGAGGCGCTTCCTGCTGGTGCGGCGCAAAAAGCTGCGCAATGGCCGGATCTGCAGGTCCGGGTACGGCCTCCTGCTGGGACAAATTAGCGACATGAATAATTAGGGAATACCATACAGAACACACTTCATCACCAATTCCGTGGAGAGGCATCCCAGCCACATCAATATCCGTCCCAAGAACAGCACCTTCGTTGACGAGATCTGAGTGATAGCGCTTCAGATGCGTACACTCGGCACATCCGTGCGTCATTGCAGCTGGCACAGCGCCTCCGTTGGCCCCAATAGCCGCCCGTACGGCCTCTGAAAGTACCCGTGTGCTGGGATGAGCGGTACAATTAAAATCATCATGTTTCCCGTGGAAGAGAAGGAGTCGGCGTGAAAAGTGTTCGATGAAAAGCCGCTGCGACTGTCGATAAGTGAGTTTCTTCTTCGACCCAGTCGATTCATTTAACCAATCCGCAAAGTTGGACCAGCCGGCATGAAATCTATCCAGCGCTTTTTCCTGAAAGACTGCTATCTTTCGATCCACCCAAATTCCGTGCTTGGAGACTCGAATATACTGGGGCGTGATTTCGAGCCTCTGTCGGCGGCCATTCTCTTCGTCTCTAAACGTAATGCAATCCGGATAATAATCCGCACGACAAGAAGCACAATGGGCTACCAATAGGTCCGCCTCGACCCAATGAAAAGTATTGTCGAGGAGCCAGATTGTCTGCGATTTTTCACGGCGCCGTAACGTAGGAATGACATGGAGGTCTACCACCGGACAGAATACGCAAGACAAGCGTGCAGTGCAGAGCACGGGGCGAGGAGTGGGGAACGGTGGAGGTGGAGATGGGGCTTGGAGGTTGTCCGGGTCGAGACCAAGCATCATGTAAAGCGGGCCTAAATCACGGCAGATGTATTCTGCATACTCGTCGCTGCGACCGATTCCAGAAGCCCAAGTGGGAGGATGCGCGTCGTCCTCTTTAAAGCCAGCTCTAAGAAGAACCAAGATGCTTTTTAGCCAAGCAGTACGAGTGCGCTGTCGAGGTTGCCGCCGCTGATTCAAGTGAAGCCGAAGTAACGGATAAAGTGAGATTATGACGCCGAGGAGATACAGTGCTTTGTGCATGGAAAGTACTCGTCGCTGCGACCGAGTATGCAGAATACATCTGCCGTGATTTAGGCCCGCTTTACATGATGCTTGGTCTCGACCCGGACAACCTCCAAGCCCCATCTCCACCTCCACCGTTCCCCACTCCTCGCCCCCTGCTCTGCACTGCACGCTTGTCTTGCGTATTCTGTCCGGTGGCAGACCTCAATGTCATTCCTACGTTACGGCGCCGTGAAAAATCGCAGACAATCTGGCTGCTCGACAATACTTTTCATTGGGTCGAGGCGGACCTATTGGTAGCCCATTGTGCTTCTTGTCGTGCGGATTATTATCCGGATTGCATTACGTTTAGAGACGAAGAGAATGGCCGCCGACAGAGGCTCGAAATCACGCCCCAGTATATTCGAGTCTCCAAGCACGGAATTTGGGTGGATCGAAAGATAGCAGTCTTTCAGGAAAAAGCGCTGGATAGATTTCATGCCGGCTGGTCCAACTTTGCGGATTGGTTAAATGAATCGACTGGGTCGAAGAAGAAACTCACTTATCGACAGTCGCAGCGGCTTTTCATCGAACACTTTTCACGCCGACTCCTTCTCTTCCACCCGGTGTGCCCATGTGCAAGCCCGAAGATTCACGACAAACCCCCCGAACGGATAGCAAGGGGAGGAGGCGTCCAGTGGAAGATGCTCCACAAAGATGCTCAGCTCATCGTACTCTTTGGGTAAAAACTTCTTGAGCTGCCATACAGTCAGATACGGATGATGGTAACCAAGATGAAGATAGGTAGAGCGTACCGCTACTCTTAAAAGCTCGAAGAAGTCCGAATACGCCTCTGCCAAAATGGCGTACTGCTCCATATCCTTCATCTCCTTGGATGTATTATGGACGTAGCGTTGATCGAAATTGGTCCGCCCCTTATGGTCTTTACGCACATTGTCTGGATGCGTGTCAGGAGCTCCGGTCCCCTGCAATGAAATCATCATTAGATTTATACCCTTTTCACCGTATCGGGCGTACCAGGAGAAGTGGCAGGACCTGAAGGTGAAATCGGGCCGGGCGGAGTCATCCTCGCGTAACTCGCCAGGCATACAGGTGTGGATGTGCTGTATAGCATCATCCAGCCTCTGGCGATATTCTTCAGGGATCGCGAATAACAAGGCTAGAAATTTGCCATTGTCGTCCTTGATGTGGAGGGCTTGCCTTCACTCACTGTGATATAGCGCAAAGCAGGACAATAGAAGGATGAACTTACCCGTCCAATATATCACTAGATATGCAGACATATTGGCCTGGCTTCGTCTTGCCGCCCGCATGGAGTCTATTTAGCTATCCATATCTATTTAGCGGCAGAGCATAGGACGGTGCAGATAGACATACCTGATCTTGAAGATCATCAAAACTCTCTGCCACAGGAGCGCCTGTAGCGTTCTCTCTTTGGGTCTTTTTTTTTTTTTTTTTTGCATCTTTGTTTTAATTCCTTTGTGTCTAAGACATATGATAGAATTAATACTAGCAGGTTTTTAAACTACGTGGTGGTCATGTTTGCTTGCATTATCGTTCAGGCTCGAATAGCAACAAGGTGTGACGGGACACCTGTCGCCGCGTTTTGCGGTATAAGCTATGGGGAATTCCCACGCTGTAAGGATCCTTTCCGGGTATTTGGACTTTGAAGTCCGACTTCACGTTCCCACACCCAACCCAATCCGTCACTCTCGCATCTCGGCCTGTTCCTACTTTTTCTTCATAATCAGACTGATCGAATTCCCTTTCTCGGCACTGTGCAGTGATTTCTCCGTTTCTTTTTGTTGGCCCCCAATTGGACCCCAGGCAACATCCACTGGGGGAACGCCAGGCCTAATAATACCGCTTCTGCAGCGGCCGGGACGGCGGGCAATTCTCGGGTATGAACGGAATACTGCGGAGTTGGAATGTGCAGGCCGCCGGGTGATTTCGGGCTGCATTCTGAAGAGAAATCAGATTGTTGGAGATTGCGGAGGGTGCCGTGATCATCAGAACGGTTTGGAAACGCTTCCTAAAGAAGGACTAACAAGGCCAAAGCTGGATAAGTCGGCAGTGAGAAGCCGGAAAGTGTCTAAAGTGTTTCTTTCCGGTGGGCAGGGGGGTTCAAACCGGCGGGTATAGGACAAAATGTCCCGTGCAGACCCGTGTGCAATCCGGTGATGTGTTGAAACATCGCACAGTAGACCACTACACTACCATGCCCCTTCTCTTTGGGTCTCAGTGAACGTATCTCGATTCTTCTTGTTTACAGGAGATGGGGTCTTCTCCAGCTTCAGGGGTGTCGACATAGAATAGACGTCCGGCAGCTTCACGAGATGAGGATCCTCGAGAGGCTTCCACAAAGGGACTGCCGCATTATCCCATTCAGAGGATCGAGTATGCAGTTTTGGGAATCTGGATGACTATAAGTGGAGCACGACACTGGAAGGAAGATGGGGACTTACTGAGTCTCGATGCTGTCAAAGATAGCATCCGACCGGGCTATCTCCCTGAAAAAAAAAGATTCACCACTCGACGGTTCCTCCCCCACAGGCAGAGTAGTCTCCCGTAGTCAGACCATAAATACAAGTTTTTTTTTTTTTTTTTGAGCGGTGGTAAAAAAACTTGATTATGGTCTGATTTCACTCGCGCATCCGATACTGGAAGCCAAGGTTCGGTAACTGCCGACGCCGAATTAGGAAGGTTGACCCTGATGGGGAATCGTCTCAATCGGGTCTTTGCCATCACTCTGCCATCACTCTGTGCGACGCGTCGACATCCAACGTCCGTCGCGCGTTCCCGACGTGTCTTCAACATGGGAACCGACGAAAACATGAACCAATGGGTTGTGCCATACAAAACTCACGCTCGGAGCTTCTCCATGGACAGCATTGTACCGTACAGCCCGGGCGCCAGTCAGTCCTTCACAAACACGACTCCCTTGACACCTGCGCGTCGCTGGCCGCATGATAGCGGTCAAGGCACACCCCTCTCATTCATGGATATCGAAACTCCCCAATCTGGTGTCAAGCCAAGCGGCTCCAATAAAAGGCCCCGGCAGAATTCTCAGGTCAATCGGGCCATCGCCAATGACGAAAATATCCCTCCCACACCGTCTGATCCCTCTAAAAAGCGTGCTAAAACGACTGGTGCATATACCTCTGCTTCCGGCTCTGGTTCTTCGCGACAACCCTCCCGGACGGATGACGAGAAGATGAAAAATATATTGAATACGATCAAAGGCCAAGGGTGGACACTGGGCGAGTTTTTATTCAGGTTATTCCGTAAGAAGGACGAAGACACGGCTCCGAGACCCATTCAACATTCCCAGATGGTCTCGAAGTTCCTCGTCGGCGATGGAGGCTATACTCCATCGGACATTTTGACGTGCTGGATGACCAATCCCTATGGTGCTTTTGCTACCGATTCCCCGCAATCCCGCGACATGTACTCAACGACAACTCCATACACGTCCATTCGCTCGGTCAGGCCTGCCCTAACCTCCTTCGCGCTTCAAATAGTCGGCAAACACCTTGCTCGAGGTGCCGAGAGAGCGGTGCAAGTGAGTAGCGGCTTGCATGCCTCGGTCAAAAGCAAAGATGTTGCAAAACAATTGAAGTGGACAAGGCTGGGTTCCGACACCATTTCGGTTGTTTCAGAAGTCCTCGACCTTCATTTAGAAGCGGCGTACAACGACTCCGATGGTGAAAGCGAGGACGAGCCTTCCTCCGACGAATCCGGAGATTCCGATGCAGAGAATTGCTTGTACGCGACCCGGGGATCCATGGCAGTGGTGGATGGTCAGCTTGTAATGGATGACCGGGATATGATGCTGGGACCGGAGGCTGATGAGGAACTCGGAGGAATGGAAGGAAAAGACGAGGCAGAGGATGAAGCTGACGGCGATGTAAGCAATGATGACGAATAGATTCACCTTTCCGCACCGTTTGGATTTTAGAGTGGTCCAGTAGCCGTTGCAGCGGCCTTTGTAGCGGCAGTCTTTTCCTTCCGCATCCGCGCGAATGTCACTTGCAGCTCTTCAATGACGCCGTGGAGCTGTTCATGCCGGCCCACCATGCCTGCAACATTCTTGACTACCTTCGACAGGTCGTCCGTAGTTTTGTATCGGACAAAATTATCCAAGATTAACTTGATCATGACGTCCGGGAGGAACTCTGTGAGCGGCATCAAGCCCGTGTCTCGATCCGAAGCCTCAGACCAAATCAGGAAACGGAATTCCTCCAGGCGCGAAGTCCCAACTTGCTTCATGACCTTCGTGAGTCGCTGGCCCTGTGGTATATCAGATGGTGCCTTCTTCTCCTTCGGAGGGGGCGTGTAAAGCTCGCTCGAAACCTCTGGGAGACAGCCGCTGCACCGGCACAGATCTGGTCGAGCCGCGGGAGGGTGAGCAAGACATGTCCGGCAGGGACACTCCGGATCTGCAACGGGATTGTCGTACAACTCATCCTGTACCGCTGGTTTGCAGCGGGCGCTGATTATCTCGGCTGCTCCCCTATCCATTGCGACCGTTCCATCTGTCTTCGCATCTGCAGCGTTCTCAGCATCCGTCTGGGAAATGATTTTGAGAGCTTTCGCTTGGCGACTAGCGGACACGTAGAATATGGCGCGCGGGTCAACCATGGGAGGGCGAAGCCGACCCGGCTTTT
Organism: Mycena galericulata; assembly: GCA_029289565.1. Classification (NCBI taxonomy): domain Eukaryota; kingdom Fungi; phylum Basidiomycota; class Agaricomycetes; order Agaricales; family Mycenaceae; genus Mycena; species Mycena galericulata. The sequence goes on from JARKIA010000108.1 coordinate 397,769, forward strand.
GAACAGCCATCTCGGCGCTCTCGGGTTCCCCAACTTGTATGACAGTTTTAACGACTGAAAGATCGTTCCCTTGAGCAAGGCCACTGGTTGATACAATGATCTGGCATCGGGGATCTGACTTGAAGAGCGCAATAGTTTCGAGATTTTCATCAGGCCAGTTGATTGAATGGTATGTGCGAATGCGAACACTGCGGTCGCCTTCTGTCAGGAGTGAGTCGAGGTATATCTTGATTCGGAAAACGAGGCTGATTGTCGCTGCAAAAATGATTGTTTTGTCCCAATTTTTGACGACCCAAGCGATTTCGGGGAAGTATAAACCGTCAATTCCGGAGTGGAGTGTTCGGAACAGGATCTGGATGTCATGCCGTGCATTCGAGCGGTGAATGAGGTAAAACTCCCCGCGGTTGACACCCAGCATGTTGAAGATTGCGTCGGAGACTTTGGGATCGGAAAGGAGTGTTGCCGTTAATCCAATGATCGGGATGCCGGGACGGAAGCGGGCACGCATGAAACCAATCTGGGTAAAGGCTTTCCGGAATGCGAGCCCCCAGATTACGAGAAGATGGATTTCATCTACCCCGAGAGCGCAGACACGTTCAAAGAAGGCCTCATGCTTAAGCAAGTCTTGAAAGCCCTTTGATATTAGCTGCTCTGGGCCAAGGATAAGCATCGAAATCCCTTCGCGTGCCCTGATCCAGAGATTCTCCCCGCGAAGCCGAGCAGACGCGATTGTGTCAGAATTGATCATCAGCGCGGAGACACCGAGTTTAGCCATGTTCTCCTCCTGCAAGTTGTCAATCTCATGTGCGCTAGAAATAGGTCAAACCCGTAGACTCACCATTTGCTGTTCTATTGAATTTGTGGGGCAAATGACGACAATCGCTGGATCTTTTGGGAACGTCACGCTTGGACATAAGGACGGATTGGCCGCGATGGATATCATGACAATAATGGACAGAAAAAGGAAACCTGTCTTCCCAGACCCGGTCGGAGTAATTGCTACGAGGTCAATTTTGTCGAGGACCTTGCAAATACCATCCATTTGATAGCTGTGCGCCTCAAATGTGGGGAGGGCGGCGAGTAGGATGTTTCGGACCAGTGTAAAGCCTTCTGCTGAGGAAAAAGTGAAGGAATTAACATAGGTTGCACTGCAGAGGAGGAAAACCAGGATGAGAAGCCATTGCGCGGCCATACTGGCGCGGATGTGATGGGCGCGTCTGAGCGTATGTGGTGATGTTTGCAAGTCACGCTTTTGATCGATCTCCGAAACCTGACCTTCGGTATCAATCCATCAAGTAAATCTAGACTATGACAAGACGGGTGCGAAGCGGAAATTCCGCAGATTGGCCGGGGCCAATAAAGAGATATAGGGTCATAAATGGTCGTGAGCATGTTCATAAATAGAGAGAGAGAGAAATATATCGATAGGTAAGAGGAACTGAAAGAAATCTACTCATCGGGGCGTTCTAGCGGCTTGAAGTCACCGTAGACGCTGTGGAAGCGGCGTGTACGCTGGACGTAAAGGAAGAGATCGGGGAGGAGTTTGGGATCGGACAGGAGGAGTTTGGAATAACGGGCTAGTGGACTGGTGGCGTGTAAAAGTCGGCGGGCCTCCTCGTGAGCAGGACAAAAATGCAGGTAGTGATCGACGGTTTCGTCGCACATGTCGCAGCACGGGCAGGTGGGTGACGGGGATTTCTTGAGCCGGTGTAAATGACGAGCGAGAGGGATGTGGTGGGAGCGAAGTTGGAAGAGCAGGGAGGCGTGTTTGCGCGGGAGAGAGGTCGTCAGCTTGCGAAACTTGATGTGGGCGTACCGGGCCGAGCGCCTGAACTGTTTCTTGGCTATCTTCTGCAAGAGCCGAGTGTGCGTCAGCGTCAACGCCGACTTGCTGTAGGGGAGTTTCTTCAGGACCCCGAGATCCCTCCGAAGTTCCCTTCCAGTGCCGCGCGCTTGGCCGCCTCATCCGCAGCCTCGTTCCCAGGAATGTCGACGTGTCCCGGTGTCCAATCCACCCGAAGGCGAAAATTCGCATGCTTTCTTCTCGTCGTCGTCAGTCTCCGGTGGAAGATGTCCCAGATGTAGCGTCCCACGCCAGGCTTCGCACTCGTCGTCACGCCAATCGCCGAAGTGTTGTCCAGTCCAAGTGGTATGATCCCTCTAATCTCCTCATCCGTCTCTTCCCTCAAGCATTCCAGCGCCAAAACCTCTCCCACCCCCTCTGCCTCTGTTGGTTTTTCAGGTGCGCGTAAGGATAAGCTGTTAGGCTTAGAGCGACAAAGAAACACAAGAGGGGTTCCGGTTGATCAAGGCTAGGGCAGTGCCTAACAAACGGATGCCCTCGCCAGTAAATTTCTCGGGTATATATACTACTACAAAGGTGTTCTAGAATATTCTACGAAGTTCAACAAAGATGAATCAGCAACTTCCGGAAGGTTCTCCAGTTGACCAGTTGCATCGGTAGGTTTCTCAACACTCCCCCTTAACTGGGCAGCTGCTATGAACAGGCTCCCCCTGAAGCTGAATTACCTCCTTACCAGATTGGTCCATGTCTCCCGCACAGTTCACGTACTAGATCCGCTCGGCTTACTTTGCGAGCGTGTCCCATCTCCACCGTGAGACTTCAGGGACCTGTGCTCCCACGCGTATCCAATTCTGGCACCTCTCGGCAATCTGAAACAGGGTCAGCAACAACGACGGAGTGAAAAACCAACAGTAACTAAAGAGTAACTAAAAATGTATGTAAAATAGAAGAGTCCATGAAGAAAAAGGAGAGATTAAAAGAAACCAAAGTCATCATCCAAATCCGAGGATTCTTCATCGAATTCCTCCGAGGGAACACTGTCGAAGGAGACAACTGCAACATCTCGATCTGATGGGCAGTCGCGCGAAACGTGACCGATTCCGCCACAATTATAACACTTCCAAAAAGTGGTTGAAGTGCTAGACTTGGAGTTGGTGTTGGAGTGTGCTGTGGGAGTGGGTGACTGGGAAGTGGTTTGGGGAAGATGAGGAGGTCTATCCCGTGTGAAACGGCGGGCGTGAGCGGAAACCAACAGCTCGCCAGCGGTGATCCGTCGGGCTTCCATCAAGATGGCCGAGGTAACCTTGCTCGGATTCTTGAGCAATGTCTCGTCGAGGGCCATGGGAACCCCGCCATTCCCAGGGTCGACCGAATCGGTCGCGCGACCGATTAAATCCGACCATCTTTGGGACCGAAACCCTGGGCAATTTGGGGCTCTTTCGGGCCAAATTGAAGCCCTGTGAATGACTGATTTTTCGGCCATGGGAACCCCGCCATTCCCAGGGTCGACCGAATCGGTCGCGCGACCGATTAAATCCGACCATCTTTGGGACCGAAACCCTGGGCAATTTGGGGCTCTTTCGGGCCAAATTGAAGCCCTGTGAATGACTGATTTTTCCCCCGAGGTGCCCAGGGTTTCGGTCCCAAAGATGGTCGAATTTAATCGGTCATACGGCATAACCGTACCGTCCCGTAAGGCCCTCTGAGAAGCCTCGTACGGTTACGGTACGGCTCATTTACAACGCGTGATTGAGCGCGCAGGTGTGGAAGTGCAGGCTCAACAGAGCCTTAAGGAGGCTTAAGAACACTGAATCTGCCATACTCGATCCCACCCACCTTGTTCGGCACAAATATTGGCACCCGTATACGGGATCCGGAGCCGTAAAGTTGCCGTACCGTACAGTCAGGATACGGCTACGGGCCGTAACCGTAGACGGTACGTACTACGGTTCCGATCCCTAAATTTACGCAAGCCCCCCCTCTATTGTAGCCGGGCACCGGCATACAAAACATACTTCACATTTCGACGGACGTCAGATTCAAGTTTATTAGGGGGCTTGCCCCCCCTTTTGTTGATGGATCCTCGAAAACGGATGGCTGTGCAATGCACGTTTGATCGTTGTTCGTGTTTGACTGAATCATTGATGGCAACAAGTATGATAAGATAAGATAGTGATGCAGGTGTGTGCTTCCTTGTCTATTAACTTACTAACTCCTCTCAATTGTTTTGCTCCTCAGCAGCTCCTTGGCAAGCACCTTGTCAATGGTACACTCAGGTGTGTGTTCTTTTGTGTTCTCATCTCAATTTGTTTCCTACACTATTCCTGAACCACCACCATCTCCTTCTCTTTCCCATCCCTTCATTTGGTATTCTCCATCCTCCTCCCCACCCAAGTAAAACCCTTCGTTGTCGAGAAGGCCGTTGGACTTCTCGCGTTTGCCCTGGTAACTGGGTTTCAGCGCACCATTCGCCTCAAAAAAGCGAGCCTGCGCTGCAATGACGCGCTGAAAGGCGGGGCCGCGGCCGTGGTATTTAGCGACACGAAGCGCCGCCCTGAGACGTCCCATGCGAGGCATCCAGCGATAAAATCGACTCAACATGTCTTCCAACCGTCCGTATACATATCTCGTTGCCAGTCAGAAATCGGGAGTAGTAGCCAGACTTGGATTAGAGCCGTCCTTCACCTCATCTCTGCTCCAAAAAAAAACTGTGCGACCTGCTTCGCTCGTTACTGCCCGATTTTCTCCTGGAGATTTTTGAGGAGCAAGTATCATAATGCATACCTTATTTAATAATTGCCCGGGCCGCAGCATCGTACATAGAAATAACTTCCGGTGCAAATAAATTCCTCTTTGTCGTAGAAAAATAGCGTGATGTTAACCTGATGGATTCAGGCTGCTGACCGGCTGTCAATTGTATACGTAATTACGGCTGAACCCGTGCCGTGTCCGTCCCGTTTAACTCAAATCCTAACAGTAACCCACATAGTATGTATAGCTTAAAAACGGCCGTATACATACAGCAAGACAGAATGGAGAAAAGCCTGTAGAGCTTTACCCCTACTGTACTGTACACTGATGTTGTTCGGAATGGTGAGATCGGATGGGCGGCAATGGCGGTCGGAAAGCGGTTGGCAAGATACGCCATGTCCATTGGATTGATCCGTTGTTGGTCAGTCTTTGCTTTCGGGACTGCCGTATGTATGGAATCGACGCCGTGTACGGCCGTGTTTCCAGCCGGTGCCGTCAAACCGCCGACAGCCTGAAATCAGGCCGCAGATGCCCAGAAGATTCAAGCCTCAAAGAGTCAAAGGACCTGGTGATTTCCTGAACTCAGAACATAGATTCGATCTCCCTGTCAGACAATTTGAATTTAATGCATTCAACTGAGATCTTTGCAAGTCCCCCTCTATTGTAGCCGGGCACCGGCATACAAAACATACTTGCAATGCTTACATAATGACCAGAGAACGATAAAGAGTCTGTAGCAAGGCTTAGTCATGCTACAGAGTCCTTAACGCTCTCTGTGTGGCTGTGCCCCATTCTTGTCATTATATATTGTTCACGGCCTGGCAGCCCTTCATTATGGTAAGTATGCTACAGACATTGTAGTACAGATGGAAGGTCATCACCCTCACAAGGGGCTATAGATCACTGACTATGGTGCACACGACGCGACGCGCACGCGTTGCTTCGTGGTGTTTGGTTGACATGCTGTCAATCATGCAGGCCATCGGCGGTGTCCGGGACGGATATCAAAATCCGAAATCAACCTCAGCGTTCCGGCCTACCGTACCGATGGGGTAACTCCTAATTTTCCATGGGAATAACCGTTTTTTGACAGCAGGTAAGATAGGCGACATTCGCATCCATCGAGTCACGTGAAACGTGATGTACCGCGTGACAGTAACGTGGGAAAGCGCGAAATCTCGTCGCGAACTTTTCTTTTTCATCGTACCTCTTCGGGGGCCCGGGGATTTGGATGAAGTTTTTTTGGGGGGGCATTTTTCCGTTAAGAGAGACATAAAGTGCCAATTCTACGTAGTCAGCAACCCACTCTGGGTGGACGAATATTTTGGGAGTAAGCTACGAGCAAAGATACGTAAATCTATTTTCTATGAGCTCTTCTAAGGCGGAGGTCCTCATGGAATCCGATGGCCCCTGTACTTCTTGTTAGCCCATGCAGCATCTGCTCCATCAAGTCCGTGGAAATAGGCATCCGCGAACCTCGACGACCGTGTCGCAAAACGGCGCATAGATTGAAGGGGAACTGAATCAAGGGCCTCAAGCATATTTCTCTCGAGATCGTCCTCCTTCGTAGATGCTGGGAACATCCGGTAGATTCTCTTTGCATACCCCCAGCATTGCTCAATGAAATTGAGCTCTGGGTGAAATTTTGGAAGGAAAATCACTTCATACCCCCGCTGCTCGCAGTGCTCCTCGAGCATAGATTTCTGGGCCTGAAAGTCTGGTTCCATATAGAGGATTTTCTTCAGGCAGCATTGCGTAGATGTTGTGTGGCAGCATTTAAAACTCGTCCCGCACTGAACCTTGATTTTCTTGTTGGAGCCTAAGTTGGGTGCGGGGGTGTCGGGATCTTGAACGTTTGAACAGCAGGGCTGCGTCACAACTGGAACTACGTTTGCGCTGGGTGCGGTCAGAATGCATAAAAGACTAACCATGCTGAAAAACACTCACTTTGACAGCAAAAGACCCTAGATTCTTTGCCTTTGCCTTCCCTTTGGTTCGGGGCATCGATAGAATGTAGACAGAGACGATTACACGGCAGAAAAAGGAAGTGGCAAGCGACAAAAAGAAATCAGAGAAGAGGGTTGATTAGTCCCACTGTGATGGACAGGACTGACGTGGCAGCTGTCCAACGTGTCAAGATAACGGAGGAAGACGCGAGAAGCCTTCGGGTCCTTTGTGTGTCACTGCGTGTCTAGAGCAACCACGTCGGACTCGGGCGGCCGAACTTGGGCCGAACGGTCCCGGTGATGAACTGTTAAATGCCCTTCTGTTCTTTCTTTTCCCCTTTTCCCAGCAAGTCAACATGAAATGAAAGTGCCGTTGCATTGTAAGTATATAATCTGGGCGACAATGCAAGAGGCACATCTCACCCAAAATGTTTATTGACATTTTGTTACGGAGAGATGATAGTACCTCGGCTAGCAGTGCCGACAGGAATTGATGCCCCGCCGTGTTCCGCTCACTATCATAGTGATTATTCTAATATCCAATTTATTGGACCTCGGTCAACTTGAAACCTCGGTGCGCTCTCTGATGTCCTCAAATCAACCTCAAATCCTCTGCCCAGTCTTCTCTGCGGCAGCTTAGAATTACAGGTTCAGCAATAGATTTTTGATGGTTCACAATTCCTTGGAGTGACAGTGCATAATGAGGTGAACAGGACGAGAAAACCGCCATATCACATTGGTGAAAAATTACGAAGTTTCATAGTGTATTAGGACATCTCACCAATTTCCCATAAGCTCAGTGAAAGCCAAAGAGGACGAAGCCCTCTTTTGATCACTGACTTTGATGGACCGGGGATTCTTCTCCTTTTTTTCCCCTGACTCTTTCGGTTAGTTTTAGGTGAAAAGCATAGTAAACAATCCCGAGAAAAAGACTGGAGCCATAGAAAGCAAGGGGACACAGAACTATGAAATCTTTAATGCCGACGGCATCAGCGGCAGAGATCGGCAACGCTTCGGGGTTGCTGAATAGCGGCAACCCCCGTGCCAAAACTATTGGCTTAACCAAGGGGAAAATTCTAATCAACCGACTGAAACAGCCCTCCGAGTCATTAAAAGTAGCGGAATTACAAGAAGAAGTGCTTAGCCACAGCTTCCAGACCGAAACCGCCAGCGGAACTGTCATACTGGCAGGAGTCTCTTCTATTACGCGCCATCACAGTAGGACTAATCAACCCCATCCTCAAGAAATGAAACGGTGAGGTCACGTGCTCACGTGACCGTATAATTTCCTTTTTTGAAAGCGCGAAATTTTCGACCTCGAAATACATCTGTGCTCGGGACGATGTCTCTTCAGATTTTAAACACTTTGAGAAAAAAAGGTGTAAAACTTTTTTTTGAGAGTATATATTCGAATTCTGGAACCACAGCATCATTGGCATGGTGAAACTGAGCATTTCTGTGGTTCTACTTCCTATTTTTATCCCGACGGCGCCGACTAGTAGCAGGACCGATGATTACCCCAATATAGGTCGGATCCGGAAAATCGGCCTCAATCTGACTTTTGTCCGGACTTTCCAGATTTTCCCACGCTTTCTGGGGCTGCAGAAATCGTTTTCTCGGCAAAGCGGCCACTTTTGGCTTTTTTTGCTTGAAATTTCTCCGAAATTTTGTCCGGACTTTGGGATCCGACCTATATTAGGGTAATCATCGGTCCTCTAGTAGCGTCGGGAAGGCGGTGTCACGCTGTGACTCACGTGACTCGATGGATGCGGATGTCGCCTATCTTACAGTGGATCTGGGCACCTGCCGATCAGAAAACGAGCGCTTGTGAAAGAGAGAAAAAAATCTGAGAACAACTTTTTGGACCCAATGTTCCACCTTCTGAAATCTGTATTTGCTCGGTTGAACGAACATGTAGCTCGAATTCAATTCAAGAAAGTCTCTCATAACCATGCCAAAGGTCTATCTGATACACTCAGTCGTGCAGTTGAGATTGATACAGAAATTGACCTAATGTTCGAGTCCCCCGGAATACTTTTATCCCGTGGCTCACAGAGATATTTTACCAAAATTATAAGGAAACTGAAACCGAGAGCTCAAAGGAGGTCTACTTTTATAAATCTGGACCGCATTCGATGCTCAGTTGAGGAAATTACAAACTACTCTCCATCGGATGAGACTATCTGGAAATCTATCCGATCAGTAACACTCCAACGCTTGACGCGAGAGTTCCTGTGGAAGTGCATTCATAATACTTTCAGGGTCGGTGATTTCTGGACCCATATTGATACTTTAGAAGTACGTGGACAGTGCCATGTCTGTGGCGTCCCGGAAACCTTAGAACATGTTGCTCTGGAGTGCAACAGCCAAGGCCAACAATTAATTTGGAGCTTAACACTACAACTTTGGTCGAAAAAATATTCACAATCTGAATGGCCTACATTGAACTGGGGCCTGGTTTTGGGTTGCAACCTTGTAAAATTTAAATCCAGCAAAGGTGCAAACATCCCAGAAAAGGGGAGATTATTTGCTATCCTAGTCTCAGTTGCATGGCATCTTATTTGGAACCTTCGAATAACCCGCGTTATTGAAAATCCTGATTTACTACTTACTACAACGGAAATTCACAACCGGTGGTTGAAAGCGGTCAATGTAGCTTTACGACGTGACCGACTCTTGACCGATAAGATTAGATTTGGACCGTTGGCGTTGAAAAAGCAATTGGTCTTGAACACATGGAGTGGCTTACTCATGGACGAGGACTCACTGCCAGATGACTGGACATATGAGGGGGTTTTAGTGGGTATGCGGCCCATGAATGATAGAAATGGGATTGGATAAATTTTACGGGCCGGAGTCCCACACTGGTTGAACATTGTGCGTAACGGCATTTCCTCCTGGACAATTTCCCTGGCAATGACTGGTCCAACAACCAGCAACACTAGCGGATGATCTTGGAATGCTTCTGCAGACTGAGTCTCATTATCCCAAACGCTCCAAAAAAAAAAAAGAAAAAAAGAAAACGTGCTGTGTGTACTTGTTTATTTCTCGATTGGACGTGGTTTCTCAATTTGATGTGTCGTCCGCAGGCGAGACCTGGCTGAATTCGACCACAAAAATTAAGCCACTATCATTTGCATCAATAAATTGAATGAATAAACATATTGTTCGGAGGAATTGGGGAAACTCCTCGTATTAATGATTTACTCGCTGTTTCTCTCGCGGAGGTCGTTCATTCTGGCTCACTTTTGTAGATCCTGTGAATTCCTCCGGCCAATATGTGCAATTTAGTCCCCGCTGCATTTTTTCCCAAATGAGTTCCCCCTTTGGTATAGATTCCCAGGCGGTCCAACGCCGTCCCGTGGCCTGGTCCTAGAGCCGCATCAGTCGATTACATAATGACGTCGCTGCGTCGCGTCGCTTTCATCCTGCGTTCTATTACTCTCTTGTTGCTCAGATGGTGACCAAGAGGTCTGAGAACCGAAAGCTGGTACACTATAATCTCAATACCGCTCGAAAAGCCCACAAAACAGCCAAAGAGAGTATTCTACCCCCAGATGTAGGTTTAACACCTCGATCGAAGACTTGCACACAGGCCTATATTGGGCCTACTCCAGGAGACAATAGACATCACAGAGTATGCAAATAATAGACCTGGAGAGCTTATCCAAAGTTCTGAGAGTCTATCCTTACGTGTTGAACTTGGAAAGGTGCATCCCATTGGCATTAGCTGATGTTCGCAGGGACTTATGGAAAGATGAGAACCTCCTCAAGACAAAACTCAAGGACATAGCAGAAAAAAGGATGGCATGGTGGAGGCAATTCTGGTTGTAGACCATTGGTATTCTCTTCTCGTATCTCCGAGTCGAAGCTTACTACTATTGCAACAGCCGCAATCCAAGTGCAGTAATGCCCGACACTGAGCCCACATAGGATTCCACTAGATTCTCACTGTAGCATTAGAATATGGATCTGTGAGGTAGAATGTATTTTTGAGATGATTTGAGTAGACTTTCAGTCCCGTGTCGGCGCGAGATCGAATCCCAAGTCAACCCGATCAATGTGTCTGTTTTCATCGTCTGCTTCTCCTCAACCTGACCAGGTGGCCCTCTGAAATTTTGATTGAGGTGAGAAAATAGATTCTTCTAGACGATCCTTTATTTTCCGGATTTTATTGCATACTTTTGGGACTTTGGCAGAGGGCTAAGCACCGCATAAAGAGGTTAATAATGGATGGCCTACAACACGATTAGGAAGGCAAAGAAAAATGCGAGCTCGCCCCAGAGGGTAGTCAGGCATGTATATTTTATGTTTGTTTTGCCTGATTTTGTGTCTGGGCAACATTGCGGATTAAGGACGACGAAGAGTTGAAAAACCACCTGTTTTTAGAATCAATCGAGAAATAAACAAGTACACACAGCACGTTTTCTGATCGGCAGGTGCCCAGATCCACTTACAGTTGTGGACAAGCAAAGTCGACAAAGTACCTGTAGCCTTAACTAGACTTATTTGTCCTGATTCCGATTTTCCTGGGACCAGACTGGCCCAAAGAGTTCAAAAAACATGCTCCGAAGTTTTTCCCACGACAAAGTAGCGGTGCCAAAAAGATCCACAAAATAGATTTGCAAATAGAGACGATTCGCGAAAAAAGTGTTTAACCTTGTTTAGCATAGCCACAGTGATGCAATCAACGAAACGTCCCAGTCCGTGCAATGTCGCCCAATGTGGGAGATGCAAGTGTTCAAGATTGGTATCGCAGCTCCCTAGAACCGTACCGATACTGGTCGTAATGTGTGACAACATTTGAACGATATAATCATCAAACAGATCATAAAATCGTGACATTTGATCAAATAAAGAACATTTTATTGCGCAAGAATCACTCGATAAAATATTGGCTTTCTTACAGATTCAGATGCAGCTCACACAATGATGTCCGTTTTCTTTTGCCGCCACTGTACAGTCGCAGTGAAAAATAATGCACGCGGTCGTTTGGACCCGTTTCCCCATCACATCTCTCCAAATAAAATCCTACCATGATGGTTGAGGAATTTCGAGAGGTCTTGCACGATTAAACCCATATCATACCTGCTCAAATGTCCCAGAATAAAATAATTGAGCCTTTTCTGAAACACCGAGTTTCTCAGCTCAGACGATATCGGAAAATGGTAATATTAGCATGAAAGTGCTTGAAAAGGCGACCATTTTAACCCCTTAGTTGGGTAGGATTGATGAGGATTTGCGCTCGCAATGACCGTCGCAAGATGGCCATTTTCAGCAAAAATCAGTCAAAATGATTTTTGGATCATTTGAATCGCTCAAGTCAGCCTGGAAGCTTCGAATGGCCCGTTGTGTTCGGGTAAGTGCATTCTTTTTGTTCTACTGTATGCACAACATTCTGACATATATAGTTATGCATCGCAAACACAACTGAGTTTGCTGAGGTGCTGTATTATTTCAAGTGCCGGATCGGGGCTGAAGTGAAGGCATTTGCGCTCGTCATCCTATTCTACCCACCAGATGCACACTTACTTAAAGATTCTGAATGGACGGTGTGGTCGGCAGCTCATATGGGGCTCGACGGCCTTCGTGTCGTGGAGATGTTGTATTATTTCAAGTGCCGGATCGGGGCCCTTACTGATACAAAGCGGACTTGATGTTTCCAAAACTTCTTGAATTTGATCTCAAAATGTTTTCAAGTTCGTTATTCATGGTAATTTTCATTCCATTAATTTTATTGCCCACAAAAATATGCTTGAGCAAACCCCTGAGCATATGACAGCCGACAGGAGCATTCAATCTGGACTGTTGTCATTCACGGCATTTCTCGGCAGACCGGAGCATGACCGGTTTTCACTGGGAATTAGCAGTTGCCCATGATCTGCCAAAAAAAAAACAAGAGGAGCTACCTGACGGAAGACACTCTGCATTAGGGGCAGAAGCAAGGAAATTAGTTGCCGAAAAGGGGCCGAAAATAATAGATACAAATCAAACACAAACATCCTACAAATATCTACTACCCACGCACTTACTCGAGCAGGCAAGACTGGTGGATTATTAAATGCTTGCTCAAATGAAAGGAAAGACATTGTTTCCCCCCCCCCCCCCCCTTTGCCTGAAAGAGAGAAAAAACAATGTCGACAGATGTAAACCTGTGATATACAAAATAAACAGTCCGGTCACATCAGTAACACGGCACGAGGTTACGTGCTCGGAAACGGCAACCGACTGAAGCGAACCCGAAACGGGCTACGCGATCGAAGCCGAGCGCCCGATCAGCCGCATTCAGCTGTGCGCGCAGGACGGAGGAAATGAGAGAGGCCGCGGGAAGCCACGAGGGGAAACAGAGTCGAGTCGAGTGGAAAATAAATTGAAATGCAGGAGAAAATGAATGGCCCGATGAGGGAAAGGAAAAATATACACAGCTGGCAGAGAAGAGGGACAGCGGTGGTGCAATGCTAAACACATGTGCAACTGAGCCATCACAGTGCAGGAATGTTGAGAATGATATATGCAATAAAAATGAGTGGACCATAGCAAGAGCAATGGCAGTCCCAAGTCAACGTTGAAAGGAAGGGGTGACTCCTTGATCCGGAACCACCACCATCTCCGCTTTCTCACGCCGGTCCGCCACTGGTCGGCGGCGAGAGAGTCGAGAATGGCGCTGGGGACGGTGTTAGGAGTGAGTTTAAAGCTCGGGTTTTAGTGATGTTCTGGCTTTGGCCTCAGGCCAAAAAGCCATGGCTTTTTGGCTTTGGTACCAAGGCCAAAGCCAAGCCAAAATCTTGGCCTGATGGGGCTTTTGGCCTGGCCTGACCCTCTCTTAGGCCAAAGCCAGGCCAAAAAGCCAAGGCTTCTGGACCACCTCTGTGTGCAGTAACATGGTCAACAAAATGTTGACAAAAACACTCACCTAGACTCCATAGATGTAACTCCATCGGTTGTTCAACCATCCAGAGCTGCAATGAAGCGCCATATCACAGACTCGCACTCAAATGGTCTACGGAAGGTGTAGATTCAACGAAACAATGATTTCAACTTCACCCATTCTAGAAGGTCTGTGAGCCGTTTTGGTTGTACCCATTAAGATACTAATGAGGTTGGAACCTCTCTAGCCCTCAAGAATTTTATCCGCACACTCCACACCTTTGTTCTCCTGCAGGTATAATTTTGATGAAAAGCCATGGCTCAGGCCAAAGCCAGGCCAAGCCAAGCCAAGGCCAATTATTTTGGCCTGGCCTGGAATTTCGGCGAGCCAAAGCCACTCCAAGCCGGGCCAAAGCCATGGCTTTTAGGCCAAGCCAAAGCCAGAACATCACTATCGACGGGTTTACATCCCACGGTGACCCCCGCCATGTGGCCTACGAGCCACGACGAAGTTTATACGCTAGCCTACGAGCTAGATGGTACCGCCTACGAGCGCCGATAATTTCATGTACATTTCATCGTACTTGATCTGAGGGATGGGTGTTCGTGTAATCTCCTTCAACTCACTCTCATTACTGCCCTTCTCATTGAGAAGGAGGAGCTCTGTGCTGCTCGCAGGCAGCTCGTTGTCGAGCGTCGGAGACGCAAATGACGTCAACGATGACGACTCACACCTTTCCGCGTCTATTCCGAGAAGCTCTAGACTCGGAGTCCAGGGCCCCGGTCGAACTTCTTTCTACAATTGGTACATCAATGATCACACCTTTGACCCCCGCGTTCTTCTTGGCCCTATCGACTATTCAACGCTTAACATGCCTTGCTGAGTCCAGTACACCTCCTTCGCGTGTTGCAAACCCGCCCTCACAGTGACGCAACGATGGCGGGAACGGCATTTCAAGCCCGACGGGACGCCGCCGGGACCATCATGTGAATCATAATTGAATACAATGAAAATTGGGGTGCGTTCAAGAATTTGTCTTACCTGAACACAAGATACGCACAGCTCAGACATGCTCCAACACAAAATGTGCGCAACTCAGACAGGAACTCATCGCCCATCCTGACTTCTCCCACCTCCCGCTCCGAGGAGGAGTACGCGAAATTAACCCCCCGCACAGCTAATGTCTTGAACGTTGTCTCCAAGAAGCTTGCGGAATTGCCCTTGACTCACTCTGCTGGCCCGACGCCGCTACCCAAGTTCAAACGCATCGTCTCTATAAATCCCCAGGAGCTTAGATTAATCAGTGCACCCATAGACCGGAATCACGGATTCAGATTAATCAGACCTCTCTATGAGTGAAGGCATAGCCTACTTCATGAAGAGGCGGGAGACATGATTAATCCGTGTTTAAACTAATCGCATTTAAAGCAAAGTCATATTGAAATAAATCGGTGCAGTGTTTCAAGACAATTAAACAGGATCAATCAACCTGTTTAAGTGGCCTTTTTTGCAGGAAGAGGCGAGAGACGTGATTAATCAGTGTTTAAGCCGATTCATGTTCAGATAAATCGGTGCGGTGTTCAAGACGATTAAACAAAGTCAAATTGTTTAAACAGGATTAACCACACCTGTTTAAGCGGCCCAAAAAAGGCCACTTGATACAGGGTTCGAACTCTCAACCTCAATAGTAGAGAGCAGCAAAGGCAAGCAACATTATAAGCCACAGATCCATAGTACCCTTATAGCAACATAGATTATGCTTGAGTAACTAGCCTCGGACCACGAGTGAGTTTGCATCACCCAGAATGTCGCAAGCATATAAGCTCATATGCTCTGCCACCGATGCTCTGAGTATGCATATAATGAACTCCAAATTACCACCATAGTCAGAATGGTACTGTATGGCCAACCCTGGAGAACTTTTGTCCGCAAACCAAACATGGTACAAACATAAACTCAAGCAGCCCATGGCTGCCACCGTCTCACCAAAAAATCCACAAATATTTGTGGATGCTCGGCGTATGTATACAGTAAACTATAAACTTGCCCCATGATCAGAATGTCGGAATGTTTCTGCGTAGCCGACCTGGGAGAACTTTTGCCCTCAAACCAAACATGGTACAAAGATGAACTCAAGCAGCCTGTGACTGCCACTGGTTCACTAAAATATTGGTGGACGCTCGGACTGTGTATGTAATCAACTGAAATGCACCATAAATTATGTGTAGACAGAGCATGGAAGTTTTGAGCAGTTAATATTCAGAGCAGCCTGCAAACTCCGAGAATACAAGTACCGATTCGCGTCGAAGCAGTGATGTAACTATTAACTAGAAATCTAATCTGATGTAGGGTTGCCGTCTGAATCAAATTGGTTTCCGGCTTCGTCCACATAAGTATATCTAACCACATTCAGAGATGATGCAGTGGACACAAAACATACCTCCTGCGTTTCTTGTGTGTCTTTGCTGACTTGGTCGCAGTGGATGACACATCTGGTGGAGCCGTAGTCGTCTTATTCCGGTGCGAAACACGGGTTGGAGGATCTGGAATGGTCGTCGGTGCCTTCTTCCTGCTGCGAACAGAGAAGTATGAAGTCAGCGAGAAACATTTCAAGGAGGTATGTGCTTGCCTTTTTTTCTCCTTCCTTGGCATGGAAGGGGTCGACAATGGCGGAGGCGTTTTTGTCTTGTTCTTCTGTTGATCTTGTTCAAAGGCGACTTTGGAAGGGGAGGGAGGCACAGGAGGGATGGTCGAAGCAGTGGTGACAACTGGTGGCCCAGGAGATATAATGTCCATTGTTGAAGTCGAATTTTTGTGTGGCTCAAGTTTAAACACGAAAGGTGAGGTAGAGGCAAAAGATGAGGTGCTATTCAGGAATTCAGCAACCTGCAGAACATGAACATTACTGAGGTTGGTCGGCGAGCATAATGGAACTGGAAAGCGAAATATTGTGGTGTCGTAAAAGAGGTGTGGTGCTGTGGCCACGTTGTCCCATGGGATTGGATCCGTGGGTGCGACACTGTGAACTGAAACCAAGCAGGGAAGTTAAGACACTGTAATTTATTTGGAAAGAGATAGATGTCGCACTCCAGAGTCCAGACAGCCTTGAAATATTCTACAAGAATGTATCGCACATCCATGACAGTCACTGTCCCAGTGTCAATTGATGGAAAGACGGGGGCCCCATTGGTGTTGACCGGAATGCTGAGACTAAGTGCCTTTGCTTGCGAATGACCTAGGGAACAATCAAGAGTATGGAAAGGTGTAGAGTCTCTGAACACATACGCGGAATGGCATTCTCGGCAAATTGGTACCAAGGTTGTCCGTAGCTATGCCAAAGCTCCTCCTTTGTGCCTCCAAAGTTTATTTTATTGTGGACAGAGTGGGCATGGAGGCTAGAGTGTTTGTAAGTCACTAGGCTATGATCAAATGAACCACATGAACTCACGTTCCGGTGTCGAGATCGCCTTTTGCATCACGAAATGCATAAAACATTAAAACCTCGGCGTCACCGAGTAGCCCACCCTGGCAGAGGTCTCCGAGCGCACTCTGCATTCCCAAGCAAAAGTCCTTCTGATTCCTGAATTTTACGATATAAATTTGTGCATTGGAAGAGAATAAAACGGACGCACTGTTCAATGTTCCCTGCAAACTTCTCTGCCTTTGACTGCCATCCCTCCTTCGAATCCTCGTCCAGAGCGTTCCATTTTTCCTTCAACACAGTTTGATAGAGAGCACCGAGAGTTCCCACCCCACCTGCTGATGCCAGTCGTGTGCTGGCCTCCGAGTGGATACCGGCGTTATTGTCTCGGGCAAAGAACTGACGTGCGGTCAATAGCGAGGAGAAATGGAGGAGTGGGATTCCCTTTCTGGAGCTGCGGGAGGTCTCCGAGGTGGGATTGCGTTTGAGATAGACTTGAGTGCGATAATTGGTGAACTTTCGCACTACCATCTGCATGGATACGTTCAAAAAAAATAGCCACAATACAGTGTTTCCCATACCTCATGCCATTTTTTCTTTGGGTTGACCTGCAAATCGAGATCGACGAACAGCGGTGAATCGAGGATTTGATTGGCGGTGTCCTGCTTCCACTTCGTGAGTGCTGTTCCTTCGACGCCGTTGTCTAGCTCAGCACAGAACAAATCCATGAAAGACTCAATGTAGGATTTCTGGACAAGAGTGAACTGCCCGTGACGACCAGGGCCATTTGACATGACGACAATGAAGGGACGGAAACAAGAGAATGGTACTGATGCTCACGATTTTGTTCTGTGTTTAGTCTGTATGCTGACGAGAAAATTCGCCCGACGGCCCGTCTTTACGAGACTCAACTCAGGTAAGAGAATCGGTCGGAGGTTCTTTGATTCTGCGGCCTATTTGTGGCTCCGACCCCGCAGTTCAGTGAGTGCTGATTATGCGGCAGATCGGAGTCTGAATATTTTACCCACGGTTCGATTTCTCTCGGTCTGCCGGAGAGAATGATACAGACATCCCGCTTCTTTTCAGTTCCGTAGGCTGGATAAATTGATTGTCAAAATGCCCTTTTTGGGGTCGAATTTCCGCCTTAGAATGGTTCAATTATGTACAACGGAGTGTTCCCATTGGGCCTTTACTTTGCATTACTAGCAAGCTATTAGGTGCTCAGTCAGCGCCAAGGCTGCTGAGGTGTATTGCGCGCCACTCTATCGTGAATTTTATGACAAGAACACCTCCATAACCTGTCGGAACAGGCCCCGATTATTAATGGAGGCCCGACCAACTCCCACATTCCGTTGCTGCCGAAAATCCCAGAGCGTGCCCATTGGTCGTTTACTTTATATTACGAGCCAGGAATTGGGTGCTCAGTCAGCACCAGAGCCGCTGAATATTATCGCGGGCCGCTCTAGGGTGCATGTGCTGACGAGAACACCTCCATAACCGGTCGGAACAGGCCATGATTATTCATCGAGGTTCAATAAACTCCCATATTTTGCTGACGAAAATGCCGCCTAACCGAACCTGCTCAGTCAGCATCAGGCCGGTTGCCATGAACACATTCGTTTCAGGGCCTGACCAGACTTTCTATCCTGCTTTTGCTGACGAAGACTCCTCCAGAATTTGTCAGAACAGGCCCCAATTATACGGAGAGATTTTGACTAAGTCCCTCTGTTGGCTGTCCGAATATCCGCTGATTTCTGAGGAATGACGAAACAACTCAACCCGCTTTCATCAGCTCGCTTATCAGAAAATCGCTTAGCTTCTCACTTATACCCTCTGATCCTAGTGCGACACATTTTTTCAGGCCCCATGTCCTCTCAACCTCCCTCTCGCTCTGCCCATGGGCTCCGTTCACGTTCTCTTCCAATCCACCTATACCCCCTTGCTCGCAGGGCTGGCCTGAGAGGGGGAAAGGTTGACATGCGAATGGCCAACGATCAGCAGCTACGGGCTATCTTCACTGCTCTTGCGGGACCACCACCTCGGCCTCATCCTCACAATTATCGCGGTCACACACTCTCCCGTCCCCGGCTCAATCAAGGAACGGCAAGAGTCACTGATAGCGGACAACAGTACCAGGTGGTGCGTGCGCAATAACTTTGTTCCTTCGTAATTTTGAACAGTGTCTTTTCTCCCAGTGCACCAAAAATCATCAGGGATGCGAGCGATACTTTCCCTTGACGGACCCGTTTCCACAAAGGATCTTGAACCTTCCCGAAATAAAAAACCGGCTTCTCATTCGCCAGGAACTTGCCCCAACACGTCGTACTCGTATTTCTTTGCCTGTTCCTCCTAAACCATCTCCGACCCTGCGTATTCCTGCTGCACTTCCGACTCCCACTGTACCCCAGGCCCACGACATATCCACCTCTACCAACGCGGCCTCCACAGTTGTTACTCTCGACCTCGGATATCCCATCCGGATCTTGTTGTGGACCAATGTGAGTCCATAATTTTATACTATATTTAACGCTTTATTCTGACTCATTTCTAGGCGGACTCAGCGCCCAAACTTCTGAGCAATCTCTATGCTGGAACGGACAAGAAATTTCGACTCAATGAGTATCGTACGTTGCTCAGGGTGAAGGGCTTTCGTGATGACCGGCCCTTTGAGCTCTACATGAAGTCGCAGGAAGTGTGGAGGCCTTGGGACCTTGACAGGCCTATTCCTGTTTTCCAAAGCGATGAGATTGTTGTCCTCCGTGCAGCAGGCATCGTAAACTTGGTGGATTGGGACCACTTCGAGCCATTCATATTTTAGGTATGGATGAACCAAATATTGAGTCTCGGGCCTGACAAATATTCCAGAGCTTATCCTTCTGCAAGAAACAAGTACGTAGCAATCTGACGCATACTCTCAACCTAATTAACAACCAATTTTAGATTCTCCAATTCAAAAGGTTCTCGGCCAGCATTTAAGTACGCGTGGTTGGAATGTTCCGGGGACTTTTACTGACGTCTACCTGCCCAGAATCAACATTTTCCTTTAATTTTCTCCTCTCTCTCAAAAAAAAAAACGAAAGGTATGCTTTCATATCTGTCATTACTCTCTTCAAGGTTGAGACATTTTCTCCAGATTTCCGGCGTGTCAGGCATCGGTTAGAAACTCGTACATACCATCTTTCATTATTCATCTGCCTTTGTTACTTTATTTACGCGCACTCCCAAAAGAAATTGTTATCTTATCGGCTTTCCGTGTGCCGCGTATTCTTCACAAACAGACACAAGCACCCTTCTGACGTTTAAAAGCTGCCCTCAAATCGAAAGTCGCATCCTTTTGTCCCCCAATGTCTCGCTTTACCACTACCTTGGGCAAGCGCAAAAGCGAACCGCGTACCTCGGATCTCAATAATCAACATGTGCCCTTCGAGAATCCCACTGTTAAGCGCATGCACTTCACATCTTTCAGTGATCGCGGCATCGAACAGTTGGCGGATGTGTCCAGTCGGATTCCACGCAGTGCACCTCCGCCAGCTTCCATTCCGGAGCCCGTCAAACCTGTCAATGAACAATCCAAAAAGAAGCGAACTCAGGTATACACTCGATCATGTCACCCAGAGACGCAACTAAGATTGTATCTAGAATGGCAGTCTGCTGGACGATTATGCGAATGCCTTCGGTATGCTCAGTGGCCTCCGGGGAGAGATGCATGCAGATGCAGATATCGAGTCCGGAGTGGTCTGCAGCTGCGGGGAACGTGCAGTCCAGATCCAATGCCATGACTGCACTGAATTCGCCGCAACTTGCAGTCAATGTTTTGTATCACAGCACCTCAATTTTTTTTTTTTTTTTTTTTTTTTTTTTTGAATCTTCGTTTTATATCCTGTGTGTCTAAGACATATGGTAGATATAAATCTGGCTATTGCATCGTACGGTATCAAATCGGGTCCATAAGAAATGGAAATCAGAGGATCGTGCATACTCGAAAACTTTGCAAGACCGTGACGGGACGGCTGCGAAGCGGAAATTCCGCAGAGGTATAGGGGTAAATGGCCGTAGCCTCTAGATGAAACTAGATGTCGTGATGGTAAGGGAGGGAGCATAAGTGACAGAGAAAGAAAAATAAGAGCAAAGGAAAGAGGAAATAAAGTTCTACTCGTCGTTTTGAACAGACTTGGGGCGTGGAGCCAGAGTGCGAGGCTTCGCAAGATAGTGCGTCGCCCGGAATCTTCCACCCACGATGTGTCCGCCCCTGTCAACTAGCTGCTGCGCTGCGGCCTCCGTAAGAACGGATACCCGCATAGAAATCGGGATTTTGTTCTTCACCCGGCGCTCTAGCTCTTGGTCATCACACAGGATCGAGATAGCTTTGACCACATGATTGAATCCCCCTTCGCGGAGAGATTCTTGGACGTGCGGTAGAGCATAGCAATCATGTTTGGCGGCTGGTAAATTGTGAAATACCACCGAGTGCCAGGAACCGCCTGTCTCAAACATGGGCAAGGGAAGGTTGTCGGGAAGTCGCAGGATGGGTTTGAGGACGTCCCAAATACGCCGTGTGTATGTCTCGATCATGTAAGAGGCCGAAACTGTGCCTGGCTTGATCTGCAAAACAAGATTCTTGTTGCGTGTCCAGCGCACCCCGGCAAACAGTTTCCCAGGGATGGCGGTCTGTATGTCGTAAAGTATCAATGGCGGGTACGCGCGCTCATATTCAGGGAGATCCGGGCAGTCCAGTCGGATAACAATGTCAGATTGATCGGAATCCGATGGGGATGGTGAAGGTGATCGGGGGGTTTCGGCCGAAACTGCGCGCGCATACGTCATGCTGGTGGTCTTTGTGTCTTTGTCGAGGGCGGGAGAGGTGGCAGGCGCATCTGGGGCAGAGATGTGGGCAGTGTGGGGAGAGGCAGTGGTGGAGGGGGCTGAAATACGACGGTTCAAGGCTGCGAGGACCTCAAAGGTGTGCGTTGTGTGAGCGACCGGTGTGATGGCTGCATCGTGCAAGAGCATGAGAGTGGCTAGCGCGGACTCTAAAAGAGTCTCCAATCGTAGCTGGTGTACCTGGACATAGTCAGGACAAGGCTGTGGCAAAGAACTGTGCGGATATGTGGCAAGGGGAGACGTGGGCAGTTGCGGCGAGTGGCCATGGTGGTGGTCAGAGCGTGAGAACATCCCACAGCACCTCAATAATCCTTTCCATTGGGCGCAGAAATGGGACCCACTGCAGGGTTTCTTTGTCAAACATGACATCTCGCGCTTGGGACACATTATTCAACTGGGACATCATGGACGGCCATGTCCTTCATCAACCGGTAGTCGAAAGTTCATAACTGTTGACCACAACGGTGTTCATGCTACTGAACTCGCCTTCTGCGGCTGCCACGAAAATCCTCCCAATATGGTTCGCCAGCTCATGCGTGCTCGCCTCTTCCCTGCGACTGTAACCCAACCGAAGACCGCATTTACGTTCACAGTGTTGGACGAATGTCATTTCCATAATCTGGAGGCGAAGAAAGCGGCCTACGACTATATGGGAGCTCTACGCCGTCTCACTGACAATGCATTCACTAGTGATGTTCCGGTAAGTCATTGAGGGATTCTATACTCGCTGACTCACTAACGTGTTTTTCAGGATCCCTACGAAAATTTCCTCCGTGCGATGCGGGTTTGGAACTATCTTGATCTTCTGGAAAGCTCCGGACAGATGCACGGTATCGATCTCTTGCTTCCCCACCGCCCTGAGGGAAATCTGGTTCTCTACTGCCCTGCCTGTCCCGAACCGGGGTTCAACACCGACCCCGCCGTGTCTGCAACACCACTATCGCTAAGGTATATCTGAACACAGGTTTACAGCGTTACGTTCTAATATTGGTGTTCTTCAGGCATCTCAACCAAAGCCAACGCACATTGGATGGGAATTTCCAGTGCAACCAGTTCAGCAAAAATTCGGACCCCGACGACGTATCCTTGTGTAAGGGCAAAGGGCAGTTTCCGCTCGATAGTGAATACAAGGAATATTTGAGACGCATTCCCATTTCGAAAGAGGTTAGTGAATTTCCTTCCTAAGTACCGCCCACCAGACTAATTCCGGTTCTCTCAGAAATCCACGTGCAATTATCTCAAAGCAGTCAACAAGCAGGATAAAAAGAAGTTTAAAAACATGGCGATCACCGAAACCGTGAACTGCCAATGCAGCCATGTCTTCATCCTAACTTCTGTAGACCTCCAATTCGGCGAACGGTATCACTTAAAACCATTCGTTGATTCACTGAGCTGAGTGCACTTCAATAGATTCGCGAATAGCGATTACGCTTTGGCCACTTGTCTTCGCCAACATAATGGCCGTGGCGATATGTCGTTCGAATTCCGAATGGAGGTCAGCGACGTTGATGAAGTACTGACCTACGACATAGCTTGCGAGTATGTGGTCTACATAGAGAGCCGGTTCCAGAAGTATTTCCCCGACGTTTTGGACAAGGTAAAAAAAATGCGCTGGGGTGTCCCCGCATTGCACATCCAAGGCCACCAAGAGTCTTGCATGTACGAATTCGGAACTGCCTACCTCTCATGTGTCGGACACTTCCATGGTGAAACAGCCGAACAGTATTGGCCAGAGGCAAACCAGCTGGGGCCTCACGTTCGTCAGATGAATAACGGCCACAGACAGGACACTCTCATTTACCACTCTAATGACTGGAACTTCAAGAAACTGGCGGATATTGGCAAGTATTCTGTGTGCAAATTTGTTAATAAATTAGAATTAACGTCTCCGAGTTTAGGCGCCTACTTGGCAGAGGAACTCGCACTCGGCCGGCGAAAATTCCTCGAGAAATTGAATCATTTCCGGGCCCTCTCTGCCGCCGCAGGTGATGCCGTCGAGAAGTGGAAGTTGCTGGACCGCACTTCCCGCAAAGTAGGGAAAAATGTATTCAGTGTGTATCGACATAATACGAGTAAAGGTGAGTGAAAGGCGCTCATCCAAGTTCATATGGAGTAATTTTCTTGCTAGTACCTTCGCAACTGGCCATCTATCAACACATGCTAGCCCAGGACGACAACTTTGTGGCTACATTGGTTCCAAAAAATCGGATTGCGCGCTTTATGAACGAAGCCCTGGACATTGAAGAAGCACAGTACGTCCCATCTTTTTCTCTTGTAACTTCTAATTGCTGTGTGAGCAGAAGGAAGATCAAGAGAACGGTGAAAGAGGCAACTGAGCAAGATCTACAGTCACGCACTTCGGAAATTACCAAGAGGCGTAGGAAGCTTGAAGCTCGACTCGGTCCGTGGAGAAGTGAACAAAGGGCCATAATGCCCATGGTTGGTGATAAAGTCGCGCTTCAGGCTACGGCGCGGTGCCTGGTGGAGGACGAGAAACTGTACCTGCCATCTGACCTCACCCCAGAAGAGCGGCAAGAATTCCAGCTTGTTGCGTTAGGTGTCGAGGAAGCGCGATGGCGTGAGGGGCAGGCTTTTGATGCATTGCGCGCGACCCGCGGAATTGTCAAGGGTCTTCGGGCTCTCGAGGATCACAAATTCCAGCACTCGAGACAGCAGAAGCAAAACTCGCGGTCCGGTGATCAAATTGAAGATGGTGTTCGGCGACGCGATTTTCATATGGCAACTTACGAAATAGCTCGGCAGGCTATGATCACACTTGGGACTCTATCCTCGGGGACCGACTCTTCCTTTCCTCCCCTGTCTATTGCTGACACATTCATGAAATCGGTTTTAAAAAAGCGGCAGCTGGGCGATTCTCACTTGACGGATGGCCAGCTGTTCAGGATGGGAGCTGGTTCGGCGGATACATCTTTACCGCAACCATCAGCATCGTCGGCACCACCAGCATTCGAACAGGGAAGTAGTACCCAAATGTCCAAGCGCAAAACCGGTGAGAATTCCCTGAGCCATCAGACTTGTACTGAACATGTATGGCAGCCAACACAAAGCCAAGATCTGCGCGTCCCCGAACCTCTGAAGAGACTCTTAAGAAGTCCGAGGAACGCAAGGAAGGGTGGCTTTGGCGCGAGTTGGGTAAGATGGGGAAGTTGAGCTCGGAAGAGATGCAAGCTTGGTCGGAGGAAGGTAGGGTCAAAGCAATTTCCCTTTCCATGACCAAGCCTTACAATGGCGATTGTCAGCTGAACGCGTTCAATGGTTCCGCGCAGAAGCCAAAGTGCAGCGCTGGCAGGAGCATGCCGAAATGCGACTCGCAGAACTACTCAGGACAATCCGAAGCTTCGAAAAATGGAACAATGTCTGGTTGGATCTTGCAAAGGCCCAGAGCTCGAGCCCGGGACTTGCTGCATACGCAAGGCAAACAGCAGCTACATACTGCCTCCGTCGCGAGAGGTGCGAGAAGCTGATCATCAAAGCGGGTTATGGGGCACTTTTAGAGCCGGGTGCGAGTCTCGTTGATTTTGTTGTTGGAGAGAGGGCCAAAGAGCCGTTGTATTAGATATTATTTTTTGAATAGTGATTCAAAATTTTGGCATCCAGGAGTGGCAGGAATTCCAAGTCTACCAAGGTTCAGTGTTGAGAATACGAAAGATTGTTCTCTGCACTTTAGAATAAAAATTCGGCAACATAAAGACAAATTAAGGGGCTATTATATCCTTCACCGGGATCTACCAAAATAATCTTGGGTATTTCCGGCCACTGGGGGCAGCCACGGGCCATCGTCATCTTATGTGTATCGATATTTGGCCGTGTGGCGGTGCACACCTCAGCTGGGCGCTCGATCGATACACGGCTATCATTAATCATTGCTTAACCAGGCATACCATTAGCAAACTCATGAATTGAACAGCGATTAACCAGCGATTAACCTCGAGGATTAATCGAGACTCACTCAGATTTGATCGAGAAAGACTGAGTTCGGCGGGAGTGATGTCAGGACATGTCCACAAAGACATGGGAACTCGTATTCCATGTTAGAGTAGTTGGTTAAGGCATCAGATTTGTGCTCGTGTTCCACGTGGGTTCGAACCCTTGAAGTGCTGTTTTTTGTTGGCCATTTTACAGCGCTCTCGCCTTGCTTAAACAGGTTCAAATTCTAAAAAACCACCGAATCAACCAGTACGAATCCGTTCAATCCCTGTTCAAACGCCTTTGTCGCATTGCAGGTGTGGAATGTTCTGTTTAAACACACCTATTAATCAAAGTAGCCTACTGTCTTACCTCAGGTATATTGTCACCATCCTGATTAAACAGAATCCTTGATTCCGGTCTATGGGCCCTGGGTTTAATCGAAGCTCCCGGGGTTACTGCGTCTCTGCCCCGTCGTCCCCTCGTCCCTCCAAAGTATCCAAGTCTACAGCCATGGGAGACGTGGACATGCCCCAGGCTGTACGTCCTTCCCTCGCCCTCGTAACCCTTTCCTGATTTCTCTATAGCCCGACGTCTATCTTGACAGTCCGAAATCGTACAACCCTCCGGCGCGCGGGTGGACGAAAGCCTTAATTCGGGCGAACCACATCGACGAAGTCGTCGAGCTGCTCGACAAGAATCCGAGTGCGTTACATATGGTTTATATCGACACTGAATCTAACTTATAAGATAGCCAAATGTCTTGCAGTCGCCATCCTCGACTCCGACTTCTTCGATCGTGGTAGCGGCCCTGCCGCGATCAAAGCTACCTTTGTATCCAACAAGATTCCCGACGCAGATAAGATCGACATATACCCTCCGACCCCGAAGGAGGATGTCGCAGATGGCAGGCACTTGAGCATGCCATGGACCAACATCGCCATCAACTGCACAGCCGCCTTTACATCAGCTGTGCTGGCGAGCCCCGTCTTCCACAACATCCACGACGATCTACCCATCTCCTTCTACTGCCTCCCTGTGGACCCCGACATGCCGTGGATTTTCGCTGTCTACACTGGACTTACGGGTCTCGCGGAACCTGCTGAGTTCAAGCAGGCGGCCCTCACTAAACTTCTTACTGACGACGTTGTGCTTCAGATGGCGAGAGACGACCATAGCAACGTCCCGGGAGATCACTCGCCCGCTTTCATCATCCGTGTCGCCCTCGATCTGGCGCAGATCAGCAAGTGCACCGTAGTACGTCGCGGCGGATATAACCGACGTAGTATCCCCACTATCGCCCACCGCATTCTTATCCCACCCATTTCGAAAAATTGGGACGCCACTCAACGCCTTCAGGACCACCTCATGTCCGCGGGCTTCACCATTGACGTTCACATGCGGGGTAAAGCGACGCCTTGGATGGGTTCTGATCCTCAGCACCCGACGCTGATGTCCTGCAATGAGTGCCACGGCATCGACCACTACTACTCCGATTGTCCGATACTCAACTCACCCGGCTATCGCACCGCTCATGGCATCCCGGAAGACGAAGATGACGCAGGTAACTCATCCATACCGACGTCGCTAACCGCTGCCCCCATGGCGCCACGCACTAATGATTGGAGCTCGGTCCCTTACCGTGGCGCTGGACGCGGCCAGTTCCGTGGAGGACAAGGTGGAGGACGCTTCCGCGGCGGCGGTGGCGGTCGTGCCCGCAGTGGCTATGGCGGTGGATTCGGCCGAGGTGGTTATGGCCGTGGCGGATACGGCCGCGGTTTCTCCCCGTATCTCTGATCCCTTCTCGTACGTCCGCCCATTTTCCTCTTATCTTGTACACTACCTAGTTGTCCATCCTGCCGCCCCGTTGTACTTATATTGCGATCATCCTCCCTTTTTCATCCTGTACATTACCTATGACGGTATTTATCGTCAAAAATTATGTACTTACTTTTGTGCACGTCTCACGTTGTACATCTACATCTAGAATTGAACATCTACTTCCATTTGAGGTACAGGCACAGTCAAAATGCACAAAGAGAAGGTACTTTAGGCACTTTTGGTTCATCTACATACTTGATAGTAGGAGTGCACATTATTGAACACTCAACTGGTGAGTATTTCACCCAGCAGCTCAATTAAATTGTACATTCAGATTGATCATCAATCCCAAATGTCAATCATCCCAAGCCCACATCAATCCCAATCCCAAGCTCAAACCAAGGTCCAAATCCCAACCCAACTGGATTCCCACGGGTTTCAGCCTCACTTAAATAGCACTATTTCCTGAATGGTTTTGTCGGAAAAATCCTGTTCGGGTTTGAACACCATTAAACCCCTTCCATGCCGTTTCATGGTCGCATGCCTTAGCTGGCTTGCAACGCACAGGTCGGAATCAAGCAACCACTCACAAGCCAGGCCCACGGTTTCAAGCACTAGCATGCGCGGAAAGCGTTATTATACCTTCCAACTACTTCTATGCGCTTTTAGCTTGCCCACCCAATTGAACCCATTGTTCCGGATTCACCTGTTCCTCCTTCGATTCCCCCGTTTGAAATACTCATCGGTTCACGCGAATGGGCGGTTGGAACGTGTGCATTAGGCAAGAATACGACTATAGTAAAAAGTATATACGGCTGGGAGTGATGAAGGACTCCGATATAGTGTACGGCCCGGACAGATCAAGGAGTCTAGCTCGATGGCAGGTATGAGTGGTAGAACGTAGACAGGGTAGAGATTGTCCGTACCTCTCGTCGCCGTCGCCGGCGGGTTCTGGGAGCGGGCACGTCAGAACGGGAAGATGCCGAGGGAGCACGAGACGTACATGAAAAGTCTAACGCGCAAATGACATTGAGTAAGTAAAGCCCCGCGAACATTCATGGTCAGCGCACACACCTTGGGCGGGGGCGACGGGGTGGTGGTAGATGTGGGGATGGGTGGGGGTGGTGGAGGAAGGAGAGAAAGAGACGTGGAGTCACGCTGTCATACCGTGGTACCCGTGCTTACATCACCCGCTCCACCGCTCCACATCGCCTCTTTTTTTTTTTTTTTTTTTTTTTTTTTTTTGGAGCGTTTGGGATAGTGAAAACTTAGTCTGCAGAAGCATTCCAAGCTCACCCGCTTGTGTTGCTGGGTTTTAGCCAGTCGTTGCCGGTGAAAATGTCCAGGAGGAAATGCCGTTACGCACGTTATTTAACCAGTGTGGGACTCCAACCCGTTAAAAATTATCCTATCCCATTTCTATCATTCAAGGGTTGCATACCCACTAAAACCCCCTCATGTGTCCAGTCGTCCGGCAATGAGGCTTCATCCATAAGTAGGCCACTCCAAGTATTCAAGACTTGTTTTTTATTCAATGCAAGTGGGCCAAATTTAATTTTATCAGTCAAGAGCCGATCTCGCTGTAGGGCTGCATTGACTTCTTTCAACCACCGATTATGAATTTCGGTTGTAGTAAGTCTCATGTCTGGATTGTCAATTACTCGGTTTAGACGGAGCTTCCATATCAAATGCCAAGCTACCGAGATGAGTATGGCAAACAGCCTTCCCTGTTCGGGAATAATGATACCTTTGTCCGAGTAAAATTTCACAAGATTGCATCCTAAAATCAGACCCCAGTTCAATGTAGGCCATTGGCTATATTTCTTCGACCAAAGTTGCTGTGTCAA
Source organism: Mycena galericulata (assembly GCA_029289565.1). Classification (NCBI taxonomy): domain Eukaryota; kingdom Fungi; phylum Basidiomycota; class Agaricomycetes; order Agaricales; family Mycenaceae; genus Mycena; species Mycena galericulata. Next base: position 427,035 of record JARKIA010000108.1, read on the forward strand.
GTTCCAGATTAATTTCTGGCCGGGTGCATCACACTCCAGCGCAATATGTTCCAATGTTTCGGGAACATCACAACCATGGCATTGTCCACGTATCTCGAGTGTGTTGATGTGGGTCCAGAAATCACCCACCCTGAATGTATTATGTATACACCTCCAGAAAAATTCTCGTGTCAAGCGTTGTAGTGTCGTGGATCGGGTTGATTTCCAGATCATCTCGTCAGAAGGTGTATAGTTGGAAATTTCTTGAACCGAGCACCGGATGCGATCGAGGTTTATGAAGGTAGATTGTCGTTCTGGTTTAGGATGTAACTTCCGTATAACCTTCGTGAAGAACCTCTGTGAGCCATGTGATAAAAGTATTCCTGGGCATTCAAACATGAGATCGACGCTAGTGTCAATTTGGACCTCAGGGCAGTGTTCAGTTGATAAGGATTTCGCATGATTGTCTGAAACCTTTTTGAATTCAATACGGGATACTCTCTCATTTAGCCGTGCATATACGGCTCTGAGTAGATGGAATCTTGCATCTAAAATCCCATTTTCAAATTTCTCTCGCTCTTTCACAAGTGCCTGCAAAAGAAAATCGGAGGAGGAGCAGATGAGGAGTGGTACATCCTTCGGGGTATTCTCCAACACGATTAGTAGCCCTCCAAGTAGGGCTGATGAAAATGTTAATGGTATTTCGGGCCTATCAAAAGTCAATGACAGAGATTTGGTTTCCTGTGTAGCATGGGTTTCTGTCTTGATCATTACCAGGATCCGTGGGTCAAATTCATATTGGCGGATCACCTTGGCATGCAGAAATACTGTTTCTTGGCTCAGATCCTGTCTGGGCATCGTACATCTCCTTGTTGAGATCTCACTGAGTGATTCTTCAGAGGCAAAAATGCGAAAGCCATTCTCAATATTTGACAGTGTGAAATCTGGATTGAAGACCATCACTTGATCCATTTCTATGGGTCTGTTATTCCCTTCTAACTCGTCTTCTGTCAGAGCAAGTTGTTCACGTAAATCATGATTCGGCATAGTTGGATTCCATTTCGGATGAATACTGTCTATCAAACTTTTTGCGGTCTCAATGCATCCTCCTGGGTTCTCGCAACCGTGTTGCGTTCGGTCTTGATAACATAATGGGCAGCCGCAATTTCTACGCCCTATTCCAGAAGGATTTACTTGATGAGGTTTTCTCGTGACAGTTGTTCTCCTCGTAGCAATAGTAAGGGCGTCCCTAACTGTTCGTACTTTATGATTCAATCTGAGGCACGTTGCAGCATGTCGGCGAGTGGCCATTTGATAGCGGGTCTTATTGGTCGCTGGGTGCTTCCACATCGGCATTTGTAATTTTATATCTTCACTAATCGACAATGCCGTAAATTTTAGGTGATATTTCCGGGCTGTAAGAATCATTCGTTTGATATCATGAGGAAGTGGAGTTCTCGGGGAAATTGGAATGTGGATATCTTGTAAAAAAACATTCAAAATTTGGCCTGGCCGGATATTGAGATAGTTCAACTCTAAGAATTTTGTCAAGATACAATCAACAAGATAACACCATGGAGCTCGTTCAGTTCCCTGCACGAGGTAAGACTGTAGATTCCACAAATCAATTGCTTCATTTCGAGCAGGGATATCTAGGATCTGCTTTCCGCCGTCAGCAGTGTCTAGGATCATTGTTTCATGAGCAACTCTTGCTTTTTTCCCATCCCATAGGAAAACATGTTCAGTCTTTATCAGTGTATCCTCGATATCATTTGGCATACCTTGTACTCTGGTCAGGTATTGTGTTCGGCCTCCAATGACCATATTTATGATGTGCCGTTTACCTTCGAGAGTAGGTTTTGATGCTTTCCACCTCTCAAGGTCACTTGAAATTTTTTCTAGAACTGTAGGCCATGGCGTAATATATGGGACATCATTCCCAATCCATGCACCTAATATACGGCAGGTTTGTCCGTCAGGTATTATCCGGATATTATCATCAATAGCTCCAATTCGCATGTTAGTGTTTATTCGTCTATCCTTTAGAACCATGGCTCGATAAGAAGCTCGGCCAAACGGGAGTAGAACAGTCTTATGTTCATTGAATTTTGCAGTTGAAGCTGTACACCATAGTCGTAGAATTTCCCAGAGTGATTCCAAGTCATCTTTGGATGAGAGATAAATTGATGTATCATCCGCAAAGAGGGATATAACTACGTCTTTGTCCGTTCCCGGAATTTTCACCCCTTTCAGTTTGGAATTTCGTACCAGGCAAGCTAGAGGTTCAATAGCCAGGTTGAATAGTAGGCAGGAGAGTGGGTCCCCTTGCCGTACCCCACGGGTAACTATGAAGGGTTCACTTATTTCCCCGTTGATCATTACAACAGTCTCAGCATTGGTGTAAAGGGTTGCAATTGTGTTGCAAAATTTTGGCGGGAAGCGCATGTGTTGAAGGACGCTGAGCAGGTATGAATGATTGATTCTGTCATAGGCTTTCTCCTGGTCGAGAGCTACTATGATTCCATTTTCTTCTGTTGCATCTGCGTAGTTTAGTAGGTATTTCGCGAGCTTCACTTGATCTTCGATTTTTCTTCCTTTCATAAATCCCGCCTGGTTGGGATGTACAAGAGACGGCGCAACCTTCATTAATCGCAATGAGTAGGTCTTTGTCATTAATTTGTAGTCACAATTTAGGAGAGTCACTGGTCTGTAGTTGCTGATCATTGAGGGGTCCCCTTTTTTGAAGACAGGACAAAGCCAGCCGTAGTTGAATTTGGAACTTTTGACAATGCCATATTTTCCGATGTCATCATAAAGATTCGTGAGGAATGATAGAACATCAAACGTTCTGTGGTCTGATCCTTCGCTTTGTTGGAATATAATGTCGAGCATTTTGTAGAATTCATAAGGAAGACCATCTAATCCGGGTGCTCTGCCGTTGTTTGAGAGTTTTAGGGCTTCGTGAATATCTTCACTTGTGAGTTCTTCATCCATTTCTTTGAACTCGGACTCAGATAGATGAACATTGCATTGTTCGAGTGTGATAGTGGTCGCCATCACTCGTCCGTACTCATCCGGAATATCTTTATTCTGAATTGAATCGTGGTAGTCCCTTGCCATGTGTGCCATCTTTTTGGGCTCCACATCGCCTCCAAATGTCCCATCGCCGTCGTCCATAATGCATATCCCTCCCCGTACTTACATCTTCGGAGTCGCATGTCTCCGACTCTGAACCCGAGCGCGAAGCTCACGATCGCCACCCCATAAAGCCTGGCTCAGCCCATCACTGCCTCGCCGCCACCACAAGCCGGAACGGACTCCACTATCCCTCATATCGAATACCGTGCTAGGAACAGAGCACCACACGGGAGGTCTTCGCTCGAGGCCTCGAGGCCTGGCTGTCAAAGCTAGAGATGGCAGATATGAAGTGCAAGCTGCAGATTTGAGGCGCCGCAGTGCGTCTTTGTTCTTCTCGAACACCGTACACACTAACAGTCTGCAAAACGAAACAGACCGTCAGCTTCTCCTCCATCCACCCCTCTCCCTAAGTGCCGCTGCACGCACAAGAGCTCGTCCATGGACAAGGCTCCCATTCTATGCAGCTCGTTGATGACCACAACACCCGAGCGGGACACGATCACATGCGGTGTGTCCGCATATACAGTGGTCGCCGTCAGCGCCAACGTCAAGACTTGGAGCGCAGCCCCGTCGCGCCGTGTCCGAGGGGGAAATTGCGCCGCCGAGTCAATGAGATTATGTCGCCCTGAATGTATCGCTTTACTTCAATTACTACTTCTTTCTTTCGCGACCTTCCGTTGTCATCTCCCGGGAAGCGCTACACTCGACCTAGCCATGGTACGGCGGTTCCGGATGTCAAACTGCGAGCCGAACACTCGCACCGACTGCCCATACGCCACAAATCGGCGTTGAACAGCTCCCAGTTCATCGCGCTGCAGCACTTCATACGAGGTGCTTTGCTTTCTCCAATATTTTGGGGGAAGGATGGGATGCACTACATTATTGATTACGTAGACGAGGACATGTATCTGCGAGTGAACAACATGGATTTATTTTGTTTTTATATAATTTGATGAAGACCTTGAGACGGCGTGGATCTGTATGGAACTCGAGTCCCCCGTTCACACGGCCTGTGAGTGGTTCAAAGCTGCTCCCCGTGGCTTGCGAGTGGTTATATGCCTCTCCGCCACGGCTTCGAACCACTCCAATGCCGTTCCAAGGTCACATGCTGAACCAAGCCGTTGCATGCTGACTGGCTTTTTTCCGACATTAGAGCATCCCCCTCCCCCATCTCTGTAATTATAGATACAATATTCCCATTGGCTTTGTTAGCAACTAGACTATTTGTGATATATTTGTGATATGAACAATTCTTGGACTGAGACTACTTGCTTCAATGGCACTTCAGGGGAAATCAGGGGGGGGGGGGGGGGGGGGGGGGGGGGGATTTATTATACTCGCGTGGTCCACAACATGAACAACGAGTCTACCGAAGACAAACATGTAGGAACATACGGGTGGTTATCCATACATAAACCTACAAGATGTCAACGGAGCACACAATCATTCCAGGGGGGCGATCACTACCAGACGCTCACCAAGTGTGAGTTGGCTGGCCTTGAAAGGGCAGGACCACCGGTTAAAACCCGCAGGACCTGACCCCCAGCAGCATTGCTGGGGTACGGGAGGGGTTCTCCCCTCCCAGGTATAAATCCCCGGTGTCCACCAGCTCACACAAAGTTGTCGTAGGTCTTCCCTTTGCAGAAAGCATGCGGGAGCCAACAACCAAATAATATGTGGACAACTTCCGAAGAAGCGTCACAACCAAACTTCCGAAGAAGGCCAAGCCAAAACTGGGGTCCAGATGCCAAAGTCCGCATTGGGAGTAACATCGAGTTGCGATGCTCATTGTCCAAGGGGTTGTAACTGAATGTTCAGATCTGGTAACCAGCATTGGCTTAACCCGGGATCACTCGATAGGACCAGTTTCCAAGAAATCACATCGAGATAAATTGTCCGCATTGAGAGTTACATCCAGTTGCGATGCTCATTGTACAAGGGGTTGTAATTGAATGTTCAGATCTGGTAACCAGCATTGGCTCAGCACTAGATCACTCGATAGGACCAGGTTCCAAAAAATCACATTGAGATAAATTGTACTTGTAGATAAGATACACGATTGAATCAACGGTGGCTCGATTGCGAGGGCCGCTGGTAGCTGCTCCTTGATGGTTGAGCAGGATGGGGAAACCCGTGATTAGAATCATCCCGGGATGAGCCATGACCAGCCGGGGTTGCGTGAAGACGCTGGCGGCCAGAAATTGAAACCATCTCGAACATCTTGATCTTGCTGTAACCTGCCACGTTATTGCGGGCCCAGGCCGTCATGAGAGCTCTCGCAACATCTGTGGACGGCAACGTCACACGCAGATGGTCAGTATTGGCCAAAGACTACAGACAGTACAGTGGCGGCGAAAAAATGGCCCCCTTGCGACGGTCATTGCGAGGGCAAATCTCAATGAATCCTACCCAACTAGGATATCAAAATGGTTGCCTTTTCAAGTACTTTCATGCTAGTTTCACTATTTTCCGGTATCGTGTGAACTCAGATACTCGGTTTTTCTGAAAACGCTCAATTATTTTATTCTGGGACATTTGATCAGGTATGATATGGGTTTAATCGTCCAAAACTTCTTGAAATTCCTCAACCATCATGATAGGATTTTATTTGGAGAGATTTGATGGGTCCAAACGGCCGCGTGCATTATTTTTCGCTGCCACTGTACTGGATGCCTAATCAAATTTCACCCTGTCTTCCCAGCATTGGTTCACTTGAGAATCCATTGTTGCCTAATAGAATTGTTAACAGTCTGCCACAGTATATCTTAATGCAAGCACTTTGCTGTAGACAGACTGTGCCCAGTGCTTGAAATTTTGAGTGGGCCAGATCAGATCATGGATATTTTGGTTATGTAGTCGTCCAATTCAGATATCCTGCCACTGAAGAGCATTTACTAAATTTCTAAAGAGACAGAAATATAGCTAAGGGATGTCATAACATTTGTTCCAAGTTATACTAGTCTGCCTACAATACGGTGCCTGGACTAAGATATGCTGATCATAGACTGGTAAGAAGTCTAGCTGCATAACTATAACCGCTTTGCCTTCCTCTATTGACCATGAAGGATTTTGAAGTGAGCTGATTCAATGGAGGCCCATCAAAACCTAAGCTGAAGTATGAGTTGGGAAAATTTTCCAGGGATCCCCTACTAAGGGAAAGAGACTATACGTTCTGAAATGAAAGCCCAAAACACATCTCTCACAGAAAATAGAAGTGCACCACAGTCATCCCCATGAAGGGGAGTCATAGAAGTTACAGCTGTTCCGGAAAAGCTTGACAGTGCGCGAAATTTTTGCGCGATGTCCAACTTTTGATCTGAGGCTAACAATTACCAATTTTGGATGAAGATCCGTCGGCAATCGACGGCAAGTGTGGGCCGCCGCCAGATCCTTCCTAATTGGTCCAACCAGCGAGGATCCCAAAGTGCGCGCTCTCTGGCGATGAGAGGCAAAGTGCATCAAGAACAAATTCTATGACCTCTCTGTGTTTCTCCATACTAAGTCTATACCACTGGAAGGCTAACCAAGAAGACTACAGCCGTGGATCCCAATGAGAAGGGGTAGAAAGGCGGGGAGGAGGAGGAATGAAAGACATGAAAAGATGGGCCATGGGGGACTTGATTTTTTGGGGGGAAGACTCTTGCCGACCATTGCCGCCCAATTGCCGACGGATCTACTTCCAAAATCAGTAATCCTTAGCCTCACATCAAAAGTTGGACATCGCACAAAAATTCCGCGCACTGTCAAGCTTTTCCGGAACAGCCGTAAGCAGAACCAATTCAAAGGCTTACTCTGAACCTGACTCTCTAGCCTTAATGGGTAATTCCCTAAGTGAAAAAGGATGCCTGCATTTCAGGGAGCCTGAGGGCAGTGCAGTTAAATATTAAATTTCCAACAGGCTGGCTACTCCAGGTGACTGAGCCCCCTGGCTACATTATGTAAGATACCTGTTGCAGAAATGTACAAGCCAGTAAATGATTTTCATCATTATTTCTAAGTCATTTTGGAGTTGAATTTTGCCCCTGTTCTGAAGCCGGTGATGAATCAGTTGACATTCCACGTGCGAGCTGAACCTGAAACAAATCAGGCAAGGAGCAAGGAGGTCGGAAGGATGCTGAAAGAGTGTGGTTCAAGGCAAAGCTCGGAGTCTTGTGCTGCGAGTGGTGAATGGGAATCACATTAGACCACGGCAATGACGAAGGCTGGGTTTGAGGACGATGTAGGACAGGTCCGTGCCAGATCATATCGGAGTAGTACTGGGTACAGAATATATAGTAAGTGAAATGGGAGCTAAAATGGAAGATACCAAGTCTAAGACAAAAAGGCAGTACTAAATAAATTGGATTGGGCAGATACAAAGCAGCAGGATATGAAGCGAGTCAACGGAATCAAAGTCAGAATCAAATGCGGCTTGGATCAGCTTGAATCATATCTGGATCTGAGAGTCAATTCTCACCACATTGAGGGAGATTCTCTTTTAATTCTTGTCTCTGAATCAGAATTGACAGAATCATGGCTATCTCTCAGATAATATAATTCTGTGCTGTGCTGACACACTTCTCAACGTTCAGATATAATCAAGCAGGAATCAGCCATGGTGACCCTTTGACTTGCCCTAATTAGAGAAGGCTTAGGTCAGGTTCAAAAACAGTGGACTTGGTTGATAAATATCCCAAGCCTGACCCCAACTTGGGCTTCGGTCCTGGTCAGGTCAGGCTGGGTTGTATTTTTTCTCACTTGATCTGAGTCTTTTGAACTGCTCATAAATGTCCTATTTTCATACACTCTAATTAACATCGGGGACATTTTGACCTTCAGATTTCAAACTTGTATCTCCAGATTTAGAACTCCATTGAGGAGAAAATCTTCCGGACCACCTAGAGAAAGAGAACAAAAGACAGTCAATTTTGGGCTGGCAGAAATTTCTCTCCTCTAGATCTCGTACCCTCAAATGCAAAATTTGAACTGAAAATTTTATAAATGAGGTCCCGGGTCCAAGCAGCACAGGATACCCACTGTCCCGTCAACGGGCATGGGCCTTCTATTTGCGATGCCAAGACAGGTGTGGGCTGCCACTGTGGCTACCATTTTTTTTTCTATTGGGATCCAGGAGTCAACTTGGGATTCTGAGAGTTCAGTTCAGGTGTCCTCTGGTATGCCCTACGTCAGCTTTCATTTGATAATTCATGTGAAGGAGGTCAGTTTATAGGCGACGTGCCAAATCAGATAATATCATGTGGTCATTCTATTCCGGTCAATAAATTCATGGGGACGGGCACGGCCGTTGATCGATCCAGCAGCTTTGTAGTTGTTTGTTCTCGATTACAACTCAGCCATTGATGTTCCTCCATGTACTGGCTTCCCTGCGCAACCTACACACTTGGTTCAAAGATAGGAAATGCTTGTTTTATGCTTCAATATAAGGCCACTCCAAAATCTCCGCTATTTCGCTGGAGGTTTGATGGCTAGCCGCCATTCTCCGCTCACCTCTGTAACAGAAAGCTTGAAATTGGTTCATATAATTCTACAACTCCCTCAGAACATTAAACTGGTCATATCTACTATCAAAAGTTACAAAAACATGGCTTTTTCTGAAGGTTTGAGCTCGGATTGAAGACTGGACAGACTGTCCGAAGAAGGCACGTGACCAAATCCCTTCTCAGAAAAATGCCCGTCGTTTGTTCAAATCTCAACATTTCTCTTAGGTTGGTTGGACAATGTCGTAAGGAAATAGCCTCACCACAAAGTTATTCTGCCAGATTCTTGAATTTGGCCGTATCTTTTGAGAACTTGTCTCATGTTACCTCAAATTTGGATCTACCTTGCATTTTTGGAAGAAAATAAAAAATCCGGCACAGTACTTTTCTGGAGTGGGTATTTCTTCACGAAACTCTCTGTGGAAATCAGTCCATTCATGGAGATTTGACAAAACGATGGGGGCTTAACACTGAAGTGAAATTGATCTCTCAATTACATTCCCTGGGATCAGTTCCAAGCACACAGGTGACCGCCATATAACAGCAATAAGTGTTATGAGTCGTTCTGCACATATTTTGGACCGAACTTGCTTCTTTTCTCATCACTAACACCAGTTTTTGTTGATTTCGCAAAAATGCTGATAACTTTTGCGATTCTAGATGAATCCGTAACTTTCCGCAGTCAAAGTTGGCGATAAAGAGCCTGTACACAATGTTATTGTTCCGGGATTCCGACTTTGTGTTCAGTTGCTGAGAGGGTGCCAAGTCTTCGGCCAAAATCATTCATTTTTCGCGTAGATGAAGAAATTCAAAAATCCGCCACAGTACTTCTATTTTTATCCTTATTTCCTTCTCCCATTTTTTGCCGACCAAGGTGCCAAAATGCGCTGGTAGAAGGCTGATGCATTTGCAAAGTTGGAACCGAACTCTTCTATGAAGCAAACAACTACAAAGCCGCCGCTTTCCGATCGGCTGATGCCTGTCCCCAAAATTCAGTGGACCATTCTCGGGAACCATGGTCAGTCTCCTGCAATTTTAGTGCCAGAGCATCATTTTATTTTATTTTGCATTCTCATTCATTTTTTGGCTCAAAATCAACATGAAAGAATTGGTTTCATCAAGCGAACACCTAAACAGGATGGGATGTCCCCCTTCACAGTCAAGATGGCGATGGTGGGCATCCCCACCCAAGCTTGGGTCATGAGCTTAGAAAAAGATTGAGGCCGTGAGCCCCACTTGCGCCGGCCTCGGGGTTGGGCTCAGGCACAAGCCCAACAGGTGTGGCCAGGACGATGACAGCAGTTGGTTTGGGGCTGGAATTGACAGGCTTGGTATTGATGGCTGTTCCCAAGTGGGATTGATAGCAATTCTCACAGTTCACTTGGTTTTGATCGGACAACCCAACTGGACAGGTTGGGATTGATAGAACCCCATTAGGGTGCGGCGTTGTTATGTTATACAAACCAGGCACCATGAATTGTACAATTTCATCTTCAAGAAGTTGAAACATCTGTATGGACTGTACACTGTTGTAAGTAGCGTGTAGAAAACTGAGTGCTTCATCAACTAAGGCTGTGAGCTCAAAGTGCAATGTACAATGTACAATAAAGTTGTTAAATTCTCAGATCAAATGTACAATAACCCACTCCCTATACCCAAAATAACTGCACATGTACTTGTTGGAATGTAGAAGTAGAATGTTGAATGTTCCACTCTTATTGTACATAATTTTTGACGAAAAAAGCTTTTATAATTACCTACCTATGCACCCTCCCGTCTTTTACTTTGATGCCGTTGTACTTATATCGCGATCGTCCGCCCTTCTACGTTGTACATTACCTATGCACCCTCCTGTCTCGTTCCTTATATGCTTCTGTACCTTGTACATTAAATTGTGAATTTGAGTTCGTTACCGAACATTTCTTACACATGCACACTTAGTAGTTGCGAACGTACTATTTCATACGCGGCTCGAGGCACGGAAAATGGCCTCTGAGCTCCACACATTCTACAGGATTGGCCCGAGAAATGTCTCATTGAAGGCCATACACGTCCCTGCGAAATCTCACGCTACCTCAACTGTTCAAGGTAAAAGGTCGAGCGTCATGCTTAGGAGCATGACCTACATCAAGTTATCCATTGGGTGTTTGCCATTGCAATTAACGAAGTTGAACGACGTTCCCAACCCAACACACAAGCACCTTGATCCTGGAACGTGCCTACTCGAATAAATGGTATCCAAACTTTGAGACGGCGGTCTTTAAACGTACCTCACCATGCAACACAACCTAAATGAAATTCGACTTAGTACCGAGGGCCCTCTTGGAGCACGAGAGGGCTTTGGGGATGTGGTACCTCCCTCTCGTCAGTGCCTGCAGGCTGCGAGTTCAGAGTGTGAAACCAGCAGGAGTCGGGGTGATTTGGGGCCTAGCCCCGGCTACCCAATGCGCGGCCCCTTCTGTGATAGCTCTGCTGCTCTGGCTGTTACGGCGACAAGCGAAGAGCACACAACCCGTCCCTCTCCAATTGCGACAGGTTCCTTTGAAGCTTACTCGCCGTGGTTGATCCCTTCTTCCACGGCGAGTGGTGAACTAGGTTCTCAGTCCAATGTCCTTCTTGGACAAGGCGTACATTCATTCTCAAACGAGGTAATGGGAGATGGAGAGGGACTTCAAAGTTCCCGTATACAAAATACAGACACAACAGCGAATGCAAATTCAAACACGGATACAGAAATGAACCCAACATTACTGAACTTACACCCGCAACATTCGCAACATACTGACAACCCTAACGAAGATAGTTGGGTTGAAATGATTACTAACATACGAAGGAGACACAAACCTCCCAAGCTGCCACGCGGCGGAAAATCAACCAAGACAAACCTGACTTTAGGATCCCTGAATATCAACGGCAGGGAAAGAAGTAGATCTATGCACAGTGACGAACACAAATTTAAGTATATAAAACAGACCATGGACGAAAATAGGATAGGAATCCTCGCCATTCAAGAATCACATCTTGACATTGACGGATCCGTTCAATTTAATAACATCTTTCAGCGTTGGTTCAAGCTCATTAATTCTGGTGATCCCATAAAACCTAACTCGACTGCTGGTGTCGCATTCTTACTGAACAAAATTCCTTGACACAGACAATTATCGTGAATATGTTCTGATTCCAGGGCGTGCGCTCCTCATTTCCATTCCTTGGCACCAAGATGAAACCTTGACACTACTGAATATCTATGCCCCGAACACTCCTGGTGAAAGGCGTAAGCTGTGGGATGATCTTTGGGATATATGGGTATCTGACCCACATCTGCCGCTACCCGATGTAACTCAAGCTGACTGGAACTTTGTTGAAGATCCCATGGATCGTTCTTCCAATACCGAGGATGAAGTCCCGGCCTCTTTTAAAAGACTGAAAGCCTTGTTTCGCTGGCAGGATGGCTGGCGAACAACTTTCCCTGACACTAGGGATTACACCTGTTGGCAACACCGCAAAGATGAGAATACTGGGCTAACCATCAGCTCGTACTCAAGACTCGATCGTACGCTTGTGGATAGTCAAAAATTTGACCAGTTCAGAGATTGGTCTATTAAACACTGCCTGGTAAATACTGACCACCGATTGGTCCTTACCGAGATTACTTGCAGGCCGGAAGTTGAGCATGGCGACGGCCGGTGGAGCATGCCTCTCTATCTGCTAAAAACACCAAAATTCATGAATCATATCCAACAGTTGGCCAAAGAGTTGATTGAAGCCATTGAATGTATTGAACGTGGTGAAAACTCCGACCATGACATACAGACTCTCTGGGCTAACTTAAAGGCCGCAATCATTGAATATGGAAAACACTGTACACGATATGTGACAAACGAATACACCCGCAAAATCCGAACCTGGAAAGCCCAATTATCCATTGTTATTCACGAGAGTGACATGCCACTCGCAGATCGATGGGAGGCTATCACTATGCTAGAACAGAAAATTGAAACTTGCCAACGAGAACAAGCAGAAGAGAAAAAAGCTCTATCCAATGCCCATTATGATGTTGAAGGTGAAACCCTCCGAACAAATTTTTGGACCCACTCCTCGAAGGGATATCAAATGCGAGACACCATCCATGAGTTTAAAATTGAATCTGAAACTAATCCATCAAAACGCAGGTTCGAAAACAGACCGAGAAACATGGCGCAAATGGCCCGAGACTATCATGATACTGTCCAGGGAAATGACCTGCGAGACGAATATGGTCGACTGATGGCCACAGAAATTGTTTTAGAAAAATGCACGGTACATCTCTCCGAGGAGCAGTACCGTGAGATGGATAAGGAACTCACAGGAGAAGATATTCGAGAGGCCCTAAAATTTTCGAAAAATGGCAAAGCTCCCGGCCTTGATGGGATTCCATACGAGTTCTTCAGATTGCTCGACATTAAATTACAACAGACCAAAGGAACCTCACAAGAGACCTTCAATGTGATGGATTTCCTTGCCAGGCTCTACACACACATGGAGAGAAATGGTATCACACAGGGCACAAACTTCAATGAAGGTTGGTTATGCCCCTTTTACAAGAAGGGAGATAAAGCACTTATAAAAAATTACCGTCCCATCACCTTACTAAATACTGACTACAAATTAATGACGAAAGCTTATTCCCTCAGGCTTATGGATATCGCACCGTCGCTGGTTCATCCAGATCAAGCGGGCTTCATGAAAGGTCGAAAAATTGAAGATCAAGTCAAACTGGCGAAATTTCTCTTGAATTATGCCGAGGTTGCAGAAGAAGATGGCGTCATTATCGCTCTGGACCAAGAAAAGGCTTATGATAGGGTCAACCATAACTACCTCATACGGGTACTGCGCCATATGGACTTCCCACCCAGATTTTATAACACGATCGCGAATCTATATACAAACGCAAAAACAGTCGTAATGGTCAATGGCATGATAAGTGAGTGACCCGTATATTGTTCTGCGCGGTGTCAGACAGGGTGATCCACTATCATGCCTCTTGTTTAACCTGGCTATAGAGCCCTTGGCATGTCTGATTCGTAATGCTAATCTAAGAGGAGACGAGGACGAATCGGCGAATCGGACGAACTAAGTATGTAAACTGCTTCCTTCTCAACTGCTTCCTGACACGGTGCAGTCGGTGGGACAGGGGTTCTTAAGTGGAACAATATGGCATTTAGAATAGTACTATCTGTTGAAGTTCGGATACTTCAGAGGAAAAATTGATTGCATTGTAGGCTCAATGAGCCACCTTTTATACTACAAAATACATCTAGAAAGTTCTTGAACTAACTACTATGATATATAAGAAAGAAGGAATAGAATATTCTCGAGCCTTCGGGCACTCGGTGCATCATGTCGGGCTTAGTCAGTCTCGGTGATGACTCGGCGTTCGCTATTATTAATCACAAATTTTAACACTATCTAGTACCTTTCCGTCACCGTAAGTACGGATCACTCGAAAATACGACCAAGTCGTCCCATATTTTGCCAAGAAATTGTTAAGGTTGGCGGGGACCACTTTCTTTCAACCCCACCCGACAGCCACTCCAGGGAATGTTCATGGGAAGCCACTCTTTCCACCCCACTCACTCATAGGTCGGTCCGCCCAAATCTGGGATTTTTGGCTGTTTTACTCCATGAAAATGATGGTAAATTGGCTCTATGTAGCGGCCACAAAAAACACTTTTTTCGCCTACACTGCTGGAATCGGCTTGGTTTGGTCCCTCCGCATCGCTGCAGATAGATTAGACCCACTAGAACCGCCTGGGGGCCGAGATAGAGTTGCAAATTTCGTCTTCAAACCGTCGTTGATTCATTCTACGTGCGGACCGACCTATGAGTGAGTGACCGGGGGCCTGCCGGAGCGCAATCGAGTGGTGCTCGAAGGAAGCCGTTCTTCATGAGAGTCCAGGGGCACAAATGTACATAGCGCATGTACTTTCGATAATTCCTGGAAACCGGCGTTCCTAAGCGGGACCGGCCGTGTAATTCTACAGGACCCCTGATTATGGGTTCAAATGCCTGGTCCCGATCCCGACAAATTTTGAGAAATTTTGGCGTTAGGCCTGTCTCAAATCCCGACAATTTTGCCCAAAATCCGGTGGAGGCCTGTCCCGAATCCCGACAAAAACATCTGGTAGGTGACCACTTCTTCGCCTGAAGCACCTTGTTACGCTTATAAATTGAGTTTTCACTCACAAATTTCGTACTGTTTGCGCCGTAGGCCGAAGATTTTGTTCAAAAAGACCGCTTGAGGCGAAAATTTCGGTGATTTCGGCGATTCCCGACAAATTTCGGCCAATTTTGGCGTCTAGGCCTGGGCCAATCCCGACAAATTTTGATTTTTTTTTGGATCCCAGTTCCGACAAATTGGGGCTGGGCGGGACCAGGCCTTAAGGGGGATAATCAGGGGTCCTAATTCTACCTACCTACCTACCTACCTACTTACCTTCCTCCTATGCGCCGCGCGATCACCATACATAGTACGAGACGGCGTCCAGATTAACTGCTGATCTCGAGCTAGCGTGGTAAAATCTTGCCCCGAGAGGCTAAATGAGGACATCCTTAACTCCGAATCGCACCCGAGACGTGGCCAAATTTTGCCCCGAGAGGCTAAATGAGGGCATCCATAACTCCGAATCGCTCCCGAGCTGGCAGGGACGTGGCAAAATTACAAAATATACCTGAGAGGGTAAATGAGGGCATCCTTAACTCCGAATTGCTCCAGCAAAGCAAAGCGGAAGGCTGCGGCAGCGGACACTCTGCAGGCATAATAGAACCGCCACTGGAGCGTAATGACGGACCTATTCAAGGGGCACGGTAGTGTAGTGGTCTACTGTGCGATGTTTCAACACATCACCGGATTGCACACGGGTCTGCACGGGACATTTTGTCCTATACCCGCCGGTTCGAACCCCCCTGCCCACCGGAAAGAAACACTTTAGACACTTTCCGGCTTCTCACTGCTAGGGATCGGCACCGTACCGTCTACGGTTACGGTCCGTACAAATACGGGCCGTAAATAATTACGGCCCGTAGCCGTATCCTGGCTGTACGGTATGGCAACTTTACGGCTCCAGATCCCGTATACGGGTGCCGAAATTTGTGCCGAACAAGGTGGGTGGGATCCAGTATGGCAGATTCAGAGTTTTTAAGCCTCCCTAAGGCTCTGTTGAGCCCGCACTTCCACACCTGCGCGCTCAATCACGCGTTGTAAATGAGCCGTACCGTAACCGTAACCGTACGAGGCTTCTCAGAGGGCCTTACGGGACGGTACGGGTATGCCGTATAGCCGTATGCCGTATGCCGTATATACGGTTACGGTGCCGATCCCTACTCACGGCCGACTTATCCAGCTTTGGCCTTGTTAGTCCTTCTTTAGGAAGCGTTTCCAAACCGTTCTGATGATCACGGAAACCTCCGCAATCTCCAACAATCTGATTTCTCTTCAGAATGCAGCCCGAAATCACCCGGCGGCGTGCACATTCCAACTCCGCAGTATTCCGTTCATACCCGAGAATTGCCCGCCGTCCCGGCCGCTGCAGAAGCGGTATTATTAGGCCTGGTGTTCCCCCAGTGGATGTTGCCTGGGGTCCCTTTTTCTTTTTTGGAGCGTTTGGGATAATGAAATTCAGTCTGCAGAAGCATTCCAAAAGTCATCCGCTGGGTCTACCAGAAAATTCCAGTTAATGCCGGGGAAGTTGTCCAGGGAGGAAATGCCATTATGCACAAATACCATAGTGTGGGACTCCAGCCTTCGTAAAATTATCCTATCCCATTTTTTGAATCATTCAATCTCAATGGCTGTATACCCACTAAAACCACACTGTGTATGTCCAGTCATCCGGCAGTGAGTCTTCGTTCATTAGTAGACCACTCCATGTTCTCAGGACAAGATCCTTATTCAATGCAAGATTATTGAATTTCAGTTTATTGGTGAGGATTCGATCTCGTCCTAGTGCGGAATTAACAGATTTCAGCCATCTATTGTGAACCTCAACATCTGTCATCTTACGGTCTGGATTTTTTAAGACTTGATCGTTGCGAATATTCCAGATTGTGTGCCATGCAGTGGATACCAGAATGGCAAATAATCTTCCCATCTCAGGGATAATTTTGCCCTTCGGGTCTTTGAACTTGACAAGATTACAACCCAATATGAGCCCCCAGTTCAGCGGAGGCCACATGGGATATTTCATAGCCCAGAGTTTCTGTGTTAGTTTCCAGATCAATTTTGCACCAGAGACATCACATTCTAATGCTATGTACTCCAGATTTTCAGGGACACCACAGGTTTGACAGATTGCTATCACTTCAAGATTATCAATATGTGTCCAGAAGTCACCGACTCTGAAAGTATTGTGAATTGACTTCCAGAACAATTCACGGTGAAGTCGTCTTAAATTGATTGAACGTATAGAATTCCAAATCATTTCATCTGTTGGGGTGTAATCAGAAATTTCATGTACTGAGCAGCGGATACGGTCTAAATTGATGAATGTTGATTTCCTAATTGGCTCGGGGTAGTTACCTTTGATAATCTTGGTAAAGATCCGCTGAGAGCCCTGTGTGATTAGCATGCCAGGGTTATCGAACATTATGTCAATTTGGGTGTCAACCTCAAGTGAAGGGGGTGGTTCAATATCTAAAGCAACAGGGAAAATATGTTTTGTCTGCTTGAATTGTGTTCGAGCAGTTCGCTCATTTAGCCCAGCAAACACTGCCTTGAAAAGCAGGAAGTTTGGGTCTAACATATTATTTTCGGATTTTGTTCAGTCTTTAATCAGTGCTTTGAGCAGAAAGTCAGAGGAAGAGCATAGTAATAAGGGGACATTCTTTGGGAATTTCTGTATGAGGATGAGTGTAGCACCCAGTATTCCTGATTTGAAGGTCATTTTTATGGTTGGATTGTCAAATGTGAGGCAGACAGTTTCATCCTCCTGCAGATCATGTGAAACAATTTTGAATCTAGCAATCACTTGGGGGTCATACTGGCCCGGTCGTTTAATCTTTATATGTAGAAAAGCTGTTATCAGCTCTGGTGTCTGCTCTAACACACCCTGCCGTCGTGCGGCAATCTCGTTCATTGAATCATCACCAGCAAAAATCCGGAAGCCATTTTGGACACTAAGCAATCTGAAGTTTGGATCATATGTCATTGGTTTGTCACTTTCAACCTCTTGCTGGTTAGCATTTATCTCCTCTGCAGTCAGTTCAAGTTCATCACAGAGGTCTACCATTGGGATCAGTGGATTCCACTTTGGCATAATACAGTCTATTAGCATTTTAGCAGTCTCAATGCACTTGCCAGGGTTAAGGCACCCAAGTTCATTTCGATCTCTCTTGCAAGCAGGGCATCCACAATTCTTTCGTCCAACACCACTAGGATTGATAGCATGTGGTTGTCTTAACACCGTAGTTCTTCTCATCGCAATTATAAGGGCATCTTGAACAGTTCGAACTTTATGTTGGTTTCTGAGGCAGGTTGCAGCATCACGAAGGCAGGTGTTTTTGTAGGCTGGGTAGTAGACAGAAGGGTGCTTCCATATTGGCATAACAAGCTGCACTTCACGATCAATTGAGAGTGCTGTAAATTTGAGCTTAAACTCTTGGGCTACAGAGATCATGTGTTTGAGGTCATCAGGTATTGTGTTTGACCTGGGAATTGGGAAATGGATGTTGTTCAGGAAAATGTTGATAATTTGACCGGGTCTGATATTTAGGTAGCTAGTCTCCAAGTATTTTCTGAGTATGAAGTCAACAAAATAGCACCACAGTGGTCGATCTTCCCCTTGCATGAGATAGCATTGAAGATTCCACAGAGAAATAGCTTTATTTCGAGAGGAGATATCCAAGATTCCTTTGCCTCCTCGGTCAACTGGGAGGATCAATGTCTCGAGGGACACTCTGGCTGTCTTTCCGTCCCACAAGAAGGACCGGATCAGTTTTTCAAGAGTTTCTTCAATTTCCTTTGGCATTCCTTGGACTCTGGTCAGATACTGTGTCCGACCTCCAATCACCATGCTAATGATATGACGTTTCCCTTCAAGTGTTGGGAGTGTTGTTTGCCAGCGCATGATATCTGTATTAATTTTCTCCAACACGGAGGGCCATGGGGTATTATAAGTAATTTTGTTTCCAATCCATGCACCTAGCATACGGCAGCTCTCGCCTAGTCTCCCGTAGTCAGACCATAAATACAAGTTTTTTTTTTTTTTTTTGAGCGGTGGTAAAAAAACTTACCTTTTCATCACTCTCTCCGTTTTCTCATGATCCGTAGAAGCCCAAGGTTGAATCCCCCGAGTGCCCGAGCAGCCCGCCAGACCCGACGGGCATCTGTGCCGGGTCCTCCCGCCAAACGGAGCCGGACCCCATGGCCTGCCAGCGCAGAGGCGGCGTGGCGAGCGGGAGTCGCGCGAGAACGGGAATCCAGAGGTAAGGTCGTTCCCCGAGCTGGGCCCTCATTTGACTTGGCTTTTCAGCCGCTCGTTTCCGGATGTCTCTCTTAGCAGGGCCTCGATTCCGCAGGACTTCTGGAGTCTGGGAGATTGTTTGTCGGGCCAGGATACGAGATTTGTCCGCTCACTCTCCCTTTCTCTTCCTCTCCTCGAACTCACGACGTCGACCGATAGCTGCGAACGAAATCCCTCCGCCCCAGTCGATGCGGATTTACCGTCTTCGATGCGCTTCACCTCACAACCCATTCCTGGTTTGAGTGACATGTTCCCTGAGTCCCCTATTGGTAACAGGGGCACGCCAATCGATCCCGCTCGTCGGGCTGCATGGGCCACATTTTCCCCGATGCCTTCCATGGTTGCAAAACATACCATGGCAGTCAGTGATATGTACGGGCATCTCCTTCTCTCTCTCGACGTTGTTCATTATTGTCAAGGCCACTCCCTTCCGACTCGGTGTGGTTGCAGCAACGATGGGATCCTCCTTGAGGTACCCTACAGTGATTGTCGAGGAGCTGGAGGGGATTCTCATCCGGCTATACTCGGAGGGTCTTCGGTCGCAGACCAGTATCTAGTCCTTGTGCAAATAGTGTCAAGCCGAATCTCACCCCGGTCCGCATTTCAGACTAGACCCATTCACCCCACGACTCCCAATGAAATTCGATACTGTAAGACATTGGAGGCAAATAGCAGAAAATTGCCTCCTTCCAAATAAATGTCAGGGTCTATGTTGCAGCAATTGCTCCAAGCCACTTGCATCCATCCACCTCGACTCTCGCATGATAAACAGGTGGTCCGGTGCGTCAAAAACAAAGTCCATAATTCCGTTGATACATCGCCTCAGCATTGTATTGATGGAGCGACCTAGATGGTTTGTTGCGCATCCGTACACGGTAGCTTCCGAGTGCCCCTTCGTTGGCGTCATTGGTGGACGGCATCCATGCCACCTGGCGCCCATTTGCTGTCGCATCATCGACTAGCCTAGTAGTAGCCCTCCAAGGGCGAATTCAGCGGAAAATCGGATCCAGGTGGTCAGCGCACCCGGTAAAAATGCGATCAGGATTCTTCGAGATGAGGCAACGTCGGGATGAGCTGAAAGACAACTTTCATCGCCGCAGGGTCCTCCCACGGCTGGCTGTCGAGACTTCCCGTAAGATGCGACGCGTTGACAGCCGTGAGAAGAGATGGATCGGCGATGAGGGCACGTTGAGGGCACGGACGAGGTCGATATATATCGGGAGGTGGCTAATGAGCTCCGCGGCAGCAGGAGCTGAACCGCTAAATCGGCAGTTGTGGGTATCCGGAAAGCGTTTTTACTGTTTCCCTAGCCGTGCCGTCATGAAATCGACATGTTTGCCTTGTCCCTTCTTATCATCCTTGTTGTTGAATATCATCCCCGCAATTGCACAGGCCTTGAGTGCCCCACGGGTTGACGCTCCGAACACCTTTTGCAGAAGCTCCATTCTAAGGACCTCATAGGGGGCCCAGAACAAACCTCTGAGTAACTGGTTGATATATCATGCAGAAACATTGTACTTGAGTAGACACTAATATCTTCACATGTAATTGCATTGTCTGGGCAGCAGAGGGCACAAATAACAAATACGGTGACGAGGTGACCTCTGAAATATGCCTATGTTTGCTGTAATCGTGGCCTGGAGCATTGTATTAACATCTCCCCTTGTGGGAGGAGATCTGCTTGAAAGAGTAATAAATTCATACTACATACATATTATACAGGTGGAATACAAATAAACGAAGCACGAGAGGACATGCGGAATTTCATTGCGGTGCGGCTCATATAGTTTTCAGAGCGATACATTCAGAATTAAGCCCGCAGCGAGGGAAATGGTCGAAAAGATAAAAAATGGAAAAAAAAAACCGCCGCGCCCTATGTTCCGCAAAGAGCTGTAATACATATTCTCTCATCTCACATCTGGTCTTTACACCCTGCCTTGGCTCCAAAACTCATACATACATTCATAGCAACCTCCCGTGTCTTAACTGCGCTACTCGCCGTTCCTTCTGCCCCGTCCTGCCCCCTCCCTCATGCCTGTTAGTAACCCACCGTGTATTGTGACTCAATTGTGTTCAAATAGGCTATTTTCGGCCATTTGCGGTTCGGCGTTCGAACGCGTTCGGGAAAAATCTCTGGAGCCCGAACCTTGAACCTGAACCCCCGTTCGGTTCAGGTTCAGTTCAGGTTCGGAACGATTTCCGAACCGGACCCTGCCAGCACTACAATTGACACTATTCTTGCTGCCTCGAGTAATTTTATTTAGTAAATATTCTTGAACTGCATGTTCCTGAAGTGAATGAATGGATACAGTTCCTGTTTGTGAAGTGATTTATCGTGGCATTTCAGGATCTCGGCGACCGCCTGGTCGAAACGAACCCGGTACAAACACGAACAATCAGGTACCACCGATTAAGATCAAGGTGCGGTTTGTCCCAGGCACATTGATACCTTTCAGTTGAGTATTACGCAGTAAACACGCGAGCGGCTCAATAGCCAGATTGAAAAGAAGGCACGACAGGGGATCTCCTTGACAAACGCCCCTTGTCACAATGAAAGGGTCGCTTAGTTCGCCGTTGACCATCACTCGGGTGTTAGCATTTGTGTATAGGATTTTGATCAAGGTGCGGAACTTCTCCGGGAAACGGATTTTCTTCATGACCGCTAATAGGTAATCATGGTCCATTTTATCGTAGGCCTTCTCCTGATCTATAGCCACAACAATCCCATTCTCTTCAAAGGCGTCTGCATAGTTGAGTAGGTGTTTTAATTGTTTCACTTGGTCTTCGATCTTACGACCTTTCATGAAACCGGCTTGGTCAGAGTGTATAACCTGAGGCGCAACTTCACCCAGTCTAAGTGAGTAACTCTTCGTTAACAGTTTATAGTCCACGTTCAGGAGCGTAATCGGTCGGTAGTTTGCGACATGGGCACGATCTCCTTTCTTATAGATGGGACACATCCACCCTGTATTGAAATTTGTACCGGGGGCAATGCCGTATCGTTCGATGTCAGCTACAAGGGATTCAAGCAGTTCCATGACATCAAGTGCATTATCTGGGTCAAGGCGAAGTTGAATTTCTAGCCATTTATAAAATTCGTAAGGAAGTCAGTCCATCTATTCCCGGAGCGGAACCATTTTTTGAAATTTTCAGTGGATTCCTCAACTCAAAGGCAAGGAGCCTTTGGTCCATTGAATTATGCTGTGATATATTCAGGTATGCGTCGCACTGGTCAAGTACCATTTCCGTTGCCAGAAGCTTTGCATAGCTGTCAGGTTTATCTTTGGATTGTATGCTATCATGGTATTCCCGTCCCATTTCGGCCATAGATTTCGGTCGAGACTCGTATCGTGGTGTTCCGCCAGATGAGTTTGGCTTGGTAAATTCATGTATTGTTTCCTTTACAGCCCTTTGCGGAACATAGGGCGCGGCCAAATTTTTTCCCATTTTGGGACATTTTTGATCTTTTCGACCTTTTCCCTCACTGCGTGCTCAATTCTGAATGTATCATTCTGAAAACTATATGAGCGAAACCGCAAGGAAATTCTGGAGGTCCTCTCGTGCTTCAATTTTTTTTATTCGGCTTATAAAAAATGTACTCTAATATAATCATGTTTATATGGAAATCTCCTCCCACAGGGGGAGTTGGGAATATATTGTTTTGGGGTCTCATTAGGGCATATCTACAAGTATTTCTGAGGTCACCTCGTCGCCGGATTTTATCTGTGGGTCCTATACCATGTGAACAATGTAATTGAATCCAACAAAAACACCCACTTCTCAGACACAATGCTCTGGCATATTCTGGTCCCAGGTAAGCGTGATACTCGCTGGGTGCTCATCCTGTAGTGTTTTTAAGAGGCTCCACGACTCACATTGGTTATACAAGTCCCCGTCCCCGT
Organism: Mycena galericulata; assembly: GCA_029289565.1. Classification (NCBI taxonomy): domain Eukaryota; kingdom Fungi; phylum Basidiomycota; class Agaricomycetes; order Agaricales; family Mycenaceae; genus Mycena; species Mycena galericulata. The sequence continues at coordinate 450,030 of JARKIA010000108.1, forward strand.
AGGCGACGCGATTCAATATGCACATATATTGTCACGTGATGGAAACACGGGCATATTGAATCGTGTTGCCTACGGGAACGGGGACTTGGATAACGAATATGAGTCGTGGAGTCTCTTTCAAACACCACAGGACGAGCACCCAATGAGTATCACGCTCACCTGGGACCAGAATATGCCAGAGCATTGTGTCTGAGAAGTGGGTGTTTTTGTTGGATTCAATTACATTGTTCACATGGTATAGGACCCACAGATAAAATCCGGTGACGAGGTGACCTCAGAAATACTTGTAGATATGCCCTAATGAGACCCCAAAACAATATATTCCCAACTCCCCCTGTGGGAGGAGATTTCCATATAAACATGATTATATTAGAGTACATTTTTTATAAGCCGAATAAAAAAAATTGAAGCACGAGAAGACCTCCAGAATTTCCTTGCGGTTCCGCTCATATAGTTTCCAGAATGATACATACAGAATTGAGCACGCAGTGAGGGAAAAGGTCGAAAAGATCAAAAATGTCCCAAAATGGGAAAAAATTTGGCCGCGCCCTATGTTCCGCAAAGGGCTGTAAACCGTTTATAAACGTTTTGTTTACCGTTTGCAGGGGTCCGTAAACTAAATGGTAAATTTAAACGATTAAACCGTTTACAAACGTTTGTAAACGGAAACGGTTGGAACCTTACTCAATGGTTTCGCGTTTGAAGTTAGCCCACAGAGTTTGGATACAGTTGGATGGCTCACAATGCATTAGGTCAAAATGCATAATGCTCACTTTGCATAGGGTTGGGCTGTCCACCGACTTGGTAGGCGGGGATTTTATGCATTTTTGTCATAATGCATAATGCATACACTTTCTCAGGTCAAAATGTACGGCGCGGAGCGCAACCCAAACATCAGGAAAAGTTCGTAGAAGAGCTGACCCCGCCATTCATAACCTAGCAATGGCCAGTCAGCAGGGCAGATGGGAATGTGCCGGAATGCTTGTTCCAAATCTAGCTTGATCATGAGGGATCCTGGTCCTGAGGCGACGAGATCGGCAACTGCACGATCAAACATGTCGTAGGAAATGGATGCCTCCGAGTCCGGAATCCCGTCATTGACCGAAAAGCCACGTGGCCAAGAGAGGTGATGGATCTGTCGGAGCTTGCCAGAGTGTTTCCGGACAGCAACTCCCAGAGGCGAGGAGCGGAAATTTGGTAGAGGAGGGGCTGAAAAGGGACCATGGATCCGACCCTTCGAAAGCTGAGTAGCAATAGCTTCATCGATGGCCGTAGGATAGTTGAACGCAGATGGTAAATTCCGACTGCGTTGAGAGATATTCCGGTCCCCGATGAACCCAATTTTTGCGCCATGGTCAATGATGTGAAGAAGGCACAAGACAAATCTGCGATCGGGATAGCCTCGAAGAAAATACTCCCAAGCGTCGTGATTGAGAGAGGAGACTACGGAGGGTGGATGAGTGGATGCGGCTGGCGCAGAGTTGACACGAGGGTCGGTGTTTGGGCGCAGTGGCGGGTGGAATTGAGGAGGGAAAAGATCCTCAAATGGAAGGTGGAAAGGATGGTCTTGTGTCTCAGCAAGAGACCCAAGATTGGCTGCGACAGCAGCCAGGAAAGGAGGAGTGTCCAAACAGGACAAAGCGGCGGACGATGGACGTCCTGAAGACGCCGTAGACTCGATGGAGAGGAGCGAAAGCTCGGCAGGAGGTGCACCAGCAACGCTGCTATCGCCGGCCAAACAGCCGACTGGAGGTGCACTAGGAAGAATTTCTGGGCCAGGAGGAGACTCAATACAAGGATTGAGGAGCGGTGTTACACCAAGCTCAGCACCAGGAGGGGTTGTAAGATGGTGGTTTCGTACTATAGAGTAGCGCTTAGAGCGGACCCGAGAGCCTCCACAATGGCGACGTGAGAACGGACGCCGATAAATTGGCAGTGGATCGGGGATGAAAAGCTTTGAGCGTTGACGAAGACCAGAGGACCTCCGAACGAAAGGAGAGTCCAACGAGGACCAGGAAGACCAGTGGGACAAAGCTGGACGAGGCATGGTGGCAGTGGCAACACCGATGGCTCAAAGAAGGTGGCACCTGGGATCATCTCTTCCGAGAAAGAAAAGCAGCTGCAGAAACTGCGAGCATGCTGTGAGGTGAGTGTGGAGGAAGAGAGACAAAGAAGCAGTGCCGCGCGTTCGCGTGTCAAAGAGCCATCACGGCACGTGGGCGCTCCTTCTTGCATAGACCGTGTTTGGCTCCGTCAAATTTCAATGACTCAAACTTTTGGCCAGTTACTGGTGCTGTGGGTAGATACTGCAGTATCGGTATTAGCTAAGAATATTCCCCAATGCGGATGGATTTTGATCGAAGCTGTGCTGCGATCATTCCTCTTCGACACGCGCATGAGCATCGTTGTACGAGCTCATCCGTCTCACTTGCTCATCCTCTGTTGAACAATATGGCGCCGCCCCACCTCCAGTTCATTTCTTATGTCCCTCCAGCCCCATCTGGCACCTCCGAAGGGTCTTCCGAAGGGTCTGGATCCGCACCAGATCCACCACCAAAACGGCCGCGCGGACGGCCGAAAGGCTCCAAAAATAAGACAGCGAAGGGGTCTTCCATCGCAGAAGGACGGGCCGGAACACCTCCTGCCGTGCTTCCGATGTCCCACGCCATGCAACCGCCGTATGGGAACACTAACTCGAGTCAAGCAACGCGAAACGAAGCGGATCGGAGTGCTGCAGCGGAAAGTCGAAATGGGCCTGTAGGAGCCTTCGGAAATACGGTGTGTACTTGTTTTCTGTCGATATTTTGGGGTATTTAAGTTACTACAGACTGCACACACCACCGATATGGTTTCCAGCGGTACTGCGCGACGTAACGTCGACGCGCAGACTGCACTTAATATGGTACGTGCTTGTTTTTCTTCAATGTTTAAATAAAAATTCACACTCACACAGAGTTTGAGCGCTGGCCCTGCCCTCCCCGAGCCTGCCAATAGAGCTCTCAGTACTGCACGAGGCCACTTCAGCGCGGAGACACCAGTTGGTAATCAGTTTGTAGCACCATTTGTGAATACGGTGCGTGTCCTCTTTTTCCGGAGTTTTGAGTGTACTAAGAATAATCTAGGCCATGCGCACGGATACTTCTCTCCGTGGTACACCCTCTGCATGCACACCGGGTGCTTCATCGTCCCCGCGAGCAGCTGCCCCCACCGCATCTGGCAGTCGTGGCGTGATTGACCGCGCGCGCGTGCAGCCGGATGCAGTTCCCATTGGCGTGTCTCCCTCGCCCCTTCCCTCTACCTTCGTCCTCTGGCATTCATTACCGATGTAGAAAATGAAAATGATTTCCATTCATTTTTGAGCAGCGGAATTGGCAGCGAAAATGACGAGGATGAGGAGGAAGATTCTAATAAGAAAGCATCTGGATCTGAGGGACGCGTGCCGTTCCCCGAGTGGTTTCAAAAGCGAGTCCAGACTCTGCTTGACGAGCTCAAGGAGGACCTGACATCGAGCGGGAACCAGTCGCGCCATTACAAGAACGGCCAATTCTGGATTCGCGGCAAGTCTGCCTGGTCCTCGCTGAAGGGCCCGGCTCTCAATCCCACGGATCTCTTCACCCCCGACTTCTTCTTGTGGGACCCGCTCAATCTCTTGGGTAAAACACACACTGTTCACTGCCCGAATTGCAATCATCACCTAACACGTGGTGCTGTTGTAAATCGTCCGCGGCGAGTCGTTGATATCGACTCGACCTTCTGGTTAATTGGGTACACTTACGAATGTCAGAAGACTGCAAGAGGTGGCTGCAACTCGCGCTTTCGCTCCTGGGACCAGCGGATCCTTCAACGCTTACCTCGCGCTCTTGCTGCCGAATTCCCAGCCCATTTAACTTGGCGAAGTGGACTCTCGACTCGCGCGTTCGGTGTAGTGAGGTCATGCTTTCAGCATGGTATGGGCTCCGAAGAGGTTGCCGACATGTTTCGAATGCAACATTTGCGGCGATACGACGAGTTGCGACTGAAATACCTGCGCACGAAAATTGGGCAGCTGGGCTTTTCGGACACCTACGAAGCTTTCTTGCCTTTTGAGGATCGCTCTTCACGCGGCTTCCATGGCTTCACGCCGAGTGGTCAATGGCTCCGGGATATTTACGATGAATTCATTGAATCGCATCGCGACACAATGAACCAGCACATGGCAATGCGTTCTATGCGTATTGGTGCAATCGACCACAGCCACAAGGTGAGTATTCGCGGTTCATTAGTGAAGGTATATTGAAAGTATCCCAGATTGCGAAGCACGTCTTCAAAGTCGATGGTGTTCCCATCTTTACCGCACTTCTCACTGTGACAAATGAGAAATTGGAAGTCCGTGTCTGTGTTTTTGTTGCAACCAAGTCACACTCTCAATTTGAGGAGGCGTTACGGCGAGTTGCGAACGATCTCCCAATTTACGGCCATGAACTACCCGAGGTATTCTATACTGACAACATGAGTGATAAACCAATGCTCGGTGGAACGAACGGTGTTGAGGGTGGTGTACACACACATCTGTTGTCAAAGTTGCCATCCCGCGGAGCTTCAGTTCGCCATATGGTTGCATGTTTGCTGGATTTTGTATTGTGCCATAACCTTCGTGTATGTCTTCCTTCATTTTTCCCTTTTGATTTTCGACTCTAACCAATTCCAGGTTGGTCATTTCAACTCGACTGGCCACAAATACATTGGTCATGACTCGATCTGGCTATTGAACGAAATACAAGAGCTCGAGATTACACTTGGAGAGCGCTACAATTGCCTTCCAGCTCAGCTCACATGGGTCAACGGAAATCTCTACACAAAATCCGAGCAGACTGCTGGAATCATACAGATTCCGAAATCCGTCCGCGAGCTTGTGAAAATACAGCCGTTCAACCAGGAGACTGACTCAAAGCAAAAACAAGCTTATCTTGCAAAGATGCAGGGCACTCGCAAGCCTGTGCTGCCGGTTCACACCATTGCTGAAAAGCGATTATTTACTGAGCTCATGCGGACTTCACCCACCTTTCAAAAGTGCAGCACATCAATATCCCTTGGCGCGGCCGAAATTTGGAATCAAAAGGCTGAAACCAGTGTCGACTTTTACTACAAGGTGAATTGCGCAACATTTGATGTCCCCAAAACTCTTGTTTATTTTTCAACAGCTTGAAGAACAGCTTACTGCATACTTGAATGGTCCGTACAAGGACTCGGCCAATATCCGGCAGTCCTGCGCTCAAGCGCGAGGGCAAACATAATCTCTGAATCTTGATCTTCACGACCTGCAGCGTGCAAAGAAGATTGTGAATGCAACATCCGGTCCCCTTGTTCAGCATCGAGTCACTACTGGCTTTGACAATTCTGGCGAGGGTTCGAGGCACGTTTGATTTCACTGTGTATTTTTTCACTACGGAACTGAACATTTTACCAGTTCAATCCCCTCAACCATATCTGTGCCGACAGCCATACAATTTGCCGAAACCCAGCATGTTCCACTGACTGCTGCGAGATCCACCCTCGAAATCAGTCAAAAGCGGGCAGCTGATGGAGAGCCTGTGGGTCAGCCACCTAACAAGCAGCCGAAGACGCGCACATGTGTTCGATGCGGTAACACGGAAGGATGCAGTGGCCGGCAGTACTGGTATAAATGCACCAACCCTTGCCGTGATTGCAACAAGCGCAGTGTTCTGGAGTGTGCAGGTCGTTCTTCAAAGAAGCCACATACTCGAAGATGTGTTATGGCACGAGATTTGGACATAGATGATCTTACAAAGGCCGCGCGACTGGCGCTGGGTTTGGGGCTGAGTTCTAATCAACCGACATTCTCATTCCACAATAATACTAGTACCACAGGAGCAAATCAGTAGAATGTAAACCTGATTTGATGAATGCTGCTTCAATATTTTAACACACACACACGCACTGAATACCTTAGCCCGCCTGCATCGCGCGGCATTGATAATGATAGGAATTAAACAGGAATTAATATTATTGAGTTGAGCAAAAGTAGGGACCATCATGGCAGATCTGACACATTTACAAGGGTGGGTAACAAGGCTTTAGTGAGGCTTAATTTTTGAGGCTTGACTGGTCGCGAGTTGACGCGTACGTGACAAAAGATGGAGCGGTTGTTTCCACATATTGTGCATCGGCTTTGGATCGCCGGCATTTTGCCGAGTAATTTACTCTTTTGAGCGATCCAGTATCTCGATCAACCACGGGACCGGCGGCGGCAATGCACGAGTTGCCGGTGGATATATTCCAAAAGGGCAATTCCCCACGATTTTCTTGACAGGTTCCCGGGTAAAGCCGCGCTCCCCAAAACTTGCGCCGCAGGCGGGAAAAAATTGTTTTGAGGACACATATATGTAGATATGGATGTATCTTAATCATAAGTCGAAAATCACGGAGTGCAATGGAAAGCTTCTTTCTCTTCTTTTTTTCTCCCTCTCCCTCTTTCCTTTTTAGGATTTTATTATTTTGCTTACAAATGTACCCACAACACCAGTAACTAGCCCAAAAACCAGGCTCTCTACTTAAGACCCAGTTACTTACGTAACCGGGAATCATTGCCGGTAGCCATGAACACAGCCGGCGATGTCACGTCGTTGTCCGAAATAGGCCTCTCCCTTGTAGGTAAAAATACACTCATCAAGAATCAATCCCACGCCTGTCGGTATGTATATAATATAATATAATCAGGTGTCCTCAGTCTGGTCCTAAGAGATGGTAAACCCCCAAACAACTCTACCAGCGGCGCCGAGTGGCCCCATATCTTATACCGACGTCTCCGGGGTTAAGCGTAGCTTTCAAGTGAGAGGACGCTGCTTCAACTGCCACACAATCAAAACCCCCACCTGGAGAAAGGGTCACTCTTCGTCTACCAATGGAAAACTTGTAGGCCATTCCTAAGTTACTAGTACCCTGCTCACTCACTCCAGCTTTGCAACAAATGCGGGCTCGCTGAAACCACGCAGGGCAGGAAGCGAGCGTGCAGATCTAGAGAGAACAACAATCCCGGTTGTGGTATTCAGAATATACTCGGTCCGGATACTATGATCACGGGGTGAGTGACTCAGCGATACGCGTCCCATGACCCCTTGACGTGGCATTACATACATATATAAGGGACAGGCTCTGTGGTCCGACTGGTCGCATGCATCCCACCGCCATGACCCAGACCGACAAGTTGGGCGTCGACAAGCCTCACCGTTTGGGTCAAATCAAATCCATCCAAATTCACCACTTATCTATTTCAGACCCCACCGACGCCCAGGCGACAGGTCGGCCAGACCTCACTGTCCACGACTCGCCAGAAGACAAGGAAACGGAAACTCGTGAGTCGTATACATACAACGATCTCCTTCCTGCTTACTCCCTTCACTATTATCAGCTAACCACGCATTCTCCGATGCCCGGACTGTGGCTTTAGCCAGTGCCCCCAGTCAGGCCGCCTTCCGGGCATTTTACGGCCACCCCACCCCACCCAAGCAACACCACTGTCCATCTGAGATGTACGTCGCAAATATGTATGCCCTCCTCGATCAACTCGGGTCCTCTGTCGAGAACATACAGTCAATCAGTAACACCTTCATCATTGACACCCGGATGGTCGAGAACGGATCGACGTTCTTCACTCTCCTCGACATAGTTCTTCTTACTTCGGGGCAGCAGGGCATCTGCTCGTCGGAGATTACTGGGCTCTGGGACGATGTCTTCCGCAGGCAGGGTATTTTCACTATGCCAGGAGATGATCCCGTTATACGGGACGCATCGTATGCGCATTCTAGACTGATCCCGTCGTCTAACGAAGGCAGAGGTTCACCCCGCATACTCCGGTTTGCTGATGATCGTACGCTGTAAGTGGTAGCTGCTCCATCATCTATGTGGTGCTGATGTGGATCTTAGGGGATTCAAAGTCTTGGAGTCGGGCAACTCCGCGTTCAGCCTCCCCCGTTACCAGGCGATCGAGGCCACGCTTGATCATTTTCACCTCCATAATTCTGTATCGCACAAGATGGCAATCGACTCTCTGACCGTCGGTACTTAATTGAAAGATTTCGGATCCTTTGATGAACGATTCTGTCCAGACGTTGATTTCTGCGATGGAGGATTTGTGTGAGGAATGGCTTATTGGGGTGAGTCTTTGGTCAATTGGCTTAGATCGTAATGATAAACGGGTACAGATATTAGGAGTCGCATCTCTTGTGCCGTTGCCGGCACAAAAGGAGAGCTACATCGCAATCCATATACAGTATATGGTCAATGTTGCCACGATCGAGGAGAAGGCTGCCAGCCAGGTACGCGAATCATCTCTCTAAATTACCTTGGATTCAATTAATATTGGAGTTGCACAGGCCAATTACCAAATTTGTCCCCTTACCGGTATGCGCTACCAGGACATGACCACGATGGCCCAAACGGCGATCTATAACTTGGGCAAATCCATTACTAGTTCAATTGGTTGCGCAGAAATGGATAATAAGCGAATTCCATCGCCGCAGGAAAGCGAATTGGTGCGATTTTTCGGTCGAACCATGGCGCAATGGCAAATTGCTTTCTTCTTGTTGGAACCAGAACCTCGAAAGTCTCATCAGGTCTGTCAATTAATTCAGCAGCCGATATCTATATGTCCTAGAGCTTAGAAATCTTTGCAGAGCTACATGAAGGCGGTCGTGGCTCCATTGCGCAACAAGTTCTTTTCCATGAGCAGTCATTTTCTTGTGCCAAATTATCCCGGGGAACTAAGGAAGGCGTGCTCTGGACGGCGTACGGAACTGGCCCGCTGCCTCTTGCGCGGGGTCATACCGCCGCCATTCAGTAAGTCGACCTCGACCCGTACTCTAAGCTTTTATATCTCATTCATTCAGATCTTCAACTTTCAACGACGCCTTGGGTGATGCCGGCGATGTCCCCCGTGGAATTTTGTCTCATCTAGGTGATAACGAATGCCACGTCTCCGTTGTTGCCCTTTCATACATATGTACTGTACCGCGGTTCGAGCATCCCAGAAACTGTATTGTCTCTCTGCCTGTTAGCACCAATTCCACTGGCAATAACAACCCACTACCGTATCCGTCTGATTCCGTCGCCGTTTATTTGCAAATGAACAAGCACGACGGTGGAAGGTGTATTCAGTCGAACTGAAGGCACGAACCAACCACCCGTTGAGCCTCTTTGGCCCGAAATATTTACTATAAAATGGGGTGGTACAGTTGGGGACAATCAAAGTCCGTTTCATAGCGCAAGAATTAAACCGGCCTTTTTTGGATAACTCTGACAGCAGATTCGGATCCGGAGGGGTACAGTTGTGGACAAACAAAGTCCACCAAAAGGAAAGTCGAGTTTTTAAGCTGAGCTGAATGTTCCAATCGATAGATCTCGTTGAGAGCTCTCGATTGCGCTATAAATTAGGTAATTCTGTCGAGCCGTTCCTCCGGAAAACAGCATTTAGTAACCAGGAGGGTCCAAAAATTTGGCGGCCCCTTGTATATCGTGGGGAAAATATGAAAAAATAGCGCAATCGACGCGGCTCGTTGAGCTGCATCTGAATCTGTAGGAAAACCAATAATTCATCAATACAGGTTCATGTGGCGAAAATAAAAAGACCAGATAGTTGTACATACCCTGTGCCTTCTTGACACGCTTCGAGCCTGCCACAATATGCAGCAGAATCTTCACGTCGCTCAATTGAGTCTGCATAGACTGCATTTGAGCATGATAGGTTTGTCGCTCACGTTCAAATGCAAGGTTCCGCGTCGCCAGAGCACCTTGCAAGGATGCTACTAGATGCTGTGGAAGGTTTTGGAACGCCAGGCGAGCAACTTCCTCTGCTGCAGCGATTGCTGCGGTGGAGGTAGCTGCAAATTTGCGAAAGGTGGATGAGTTGAAAGGAGCGAATTTAAAAATCAAAGCGTGCGGATTTCGATAGTGCCGCTCGGTATTTGGAGATAGAAGCACAAAAATCATTGCGGTGGGGGGATTTAAGAAATGAAAGCATGAACACTACTACTCACACTGATTTCAGCGCAGTGGAAAGCAAAAATTTCTGTTCACGTATCAGCTCGGACTGAGTTTTGAGCTGGAATGAATTGTTTTCGGGATGTCTGATACGAGAACTGATATTGAAGGTTTAGACTTCTCTTTCAATCTGACTTATAGGTATACTTAAAATACTTTATTCAGCTCAAGTTGAAGTGCACTGGACGCACTATTCAAATTTTTGCATCTCAAATAGTGAACCTGGCGTGCCTAAATTGTCGGTGTGACTGTACCATTTTGACTGTAGGTTCATCAATTTTCGACCGAGAAGTCCGAACATTTTAAGGTGATTTCCGCACACATTAAAAGAATCCATTGTCAGGTACAGTAGATAGTAAATGGCAATAACAGATCACGTGTATCATTTTCGGAAAGAAAATTACTAAGTGATTGAGGGCCGGGGTCAAAAAATTAGTTTTGGGACTGAGTCAACTATGTCAAGCTATGTGAATATATCTGCCTAACATCTGCGAACCTCATTGTATCTGCAGTTTGCTCAATTCCATTTCTGAGTAAATGCTAGATGCTGAAATGGGTTTTTAGCACATACTATGGACCTAGACTGAAACCAGTCCCAGAGTAGTCTGTAGTTAACCACGCGCCGAATGTATGGAGGTCGACCTTATTACGTAAAGTGCGGAGTTTGAATTTCATCCTCGAAGCTGGCTGTCCTTCAAACACTCCAGAACCCAAATCTTGGAGGGAAAACTGGCTATATTTTCCCATAAAATAAACCTGTCTCTTCAGAATTTTTGTTCTCGCTCCTCTTTGATACAAAATGAGACCGTGAGATTTGTAAGCTGCCGGGCCATCAAATTTCGGCACCGACTTCTCAGCGCCGTGGAGGTGAAATTGGTTGGTACAGTTGATTACTCTGATGAATTAAACAATATTCCAACGGAAAATTGTGCAAGTATGCCCTGCAACCTTTACTTGAACGCCCGAGAAAAAATAGGATTACCTAATAAGGTCGACCTCCGATCATTGACATCTGCCAATCGACAGACTATAACATACGAGGTACGAGTAACTCTGTTATAACGTCTGTTTATAAGAGACTAGTCCCAGAGGCATGAAAGGTAAAAGACAGTTGTTTGATCAAGTGCACCAGAGGGACTGGGATTTAATCACTGGTGACCCATAGACACAGAGATTGCTGAGACCGATTTCAATGACTTAGCCACAATTTCCACTGCATCCACGTAAAAGTATTTTATATAGGCAATCCGAATAGACAGTTTTGTAGCAATGTAAATTCCAAGACTTTGCACATGCTTAGATTTTTTAAACCGTGTGATTGACGCAAGTACAGCAGTTTTCTTTCCGACCACAAAACCTGCACACAAGATTGGAAGACTGTCAGCCAGACAGAAAACACTGAAGAAGAATCACACAAAGAATCAACAAGACCACAGTATAGATTCAGGAGCGAGCTACAACAAGAGGTAAAGATGAAATAAGATCGAGCATAAGTAAGCGATAGTCGTGTTTACAAGAATCTGCTTGAATCCCTCTGTGAGTGAACGTTGGTGGTTCAGGTGATAGCAAAGGTTGGAGCTCTCATATGACATGGTTCAACCGTAGCTCAACTCCTAAAGAGGTTTTGCGTGTTACTGAGTGTGAAGAAAACACTGAGCAAAGCCTTACAGCCCACACCATCACCTCTCATTCCCAGACAGGTCTGCATGTGGTTGTGGGAGCATCATGGTATCAGCCCACCGTCTCCTTTGTCTCCGCCTCACCTAATGTCTAGGTACCATGCAGCTGTTGCAGAGGCTTGTGCTCTCAGCAAAGTCTGACACCAATCCCATGCTGGAATTCGTCTGTGGCACCGGTCACCTCCATGCTATAGCCTAGGGGCTCAAGTTTACTTATCGTCTTTTTACTTGACACACTTTACTCATACTTCGGCTGGTACTGCGCTCTCGCTGTGTCCCTACCTCACCGCCTCCCTCATAGCACCATTATCCCCACACTCATCCCATATACCTGAACAAGGCAAGTGCTTTGCGTGGATCTCATGATTCCCAACAATTTTAAACTTCAGATATGCCCCCCGTTTGTTGCTGACCCTTCGGTCAGTCCTCATGGCAGGGCTGTCGTGGTTCTATGAGGTAATTCCGGAAGGCGAGGTGAAACTTCTCACCGCAAGAGATGGGTAAGTCATCCTATTGTTCTCGGACTCGAGCGTTCAATCTTGGAACGGACCCAGGTGCACCGACAGAGGATCAGATGGACGAGTTGGCCCTGAATTATGAGCACTCCATTGGTCGGTTCATTACGAGTAAGTTCTCGATGCATAACGAATTGATTTAGAGCGCTGATCGTCTGAAACAGGATTTGGACCTTGTGATTTGTACCGCATGCACATGTTTGAGATGATTATTCCGTATTCCATTTTGTTGTAGTAGAGCTGTTGCCTCCCTCTTGTATAGGTTCAGCACCTGCCTCGAAGAGGCCCAATCCCACGTCATATATGTCCTTAGGTAACTCTGGTTCCCTTAAACAGAGGATTGGAACTGAAAATGTGAAAACACAGCCTGAGGCTACCCAGAGACCCGGGCTCAAGCCCGGGTTGTGAGCTTGGAAACGGCCTGGCTTGGGCTTGGGTCCGAGCCCGACTGCGAACAACACTAGAAATCACCTACATACTATGGAGAATCAGGTCACGTGTTTTATTTCCACTGGCGATTCGGAGAAAAAAGGACTATCGTTGAGGGGTGGGGCAGAAAAAACATTTTGACAACTGAGTCAACTATTTCAGGGCATGGAAACATATCTGATAAACCTCTGTGCACCTCGTTCTACTTGGTGTGCTTTGTTGGGATAACAACCGAGACACCAATGCACGGACGCACTTCACCACCGACGTGCTGTGCAAATTCCCGCTCAAATGACTGCTTAAATACTCATCCGGACTCATACGACTTGCGCGCGCTGTTTTCCTCATGTCTATTCATCACTCTGACTCTTAGTTATGACTCGTAGCTATGCCTCCTTTTGTATAAGTACTGCAGCAATTATACCGAGACCCCTGCGCGTTTGCAGAGGGTCACTGAGCATCGCTTCGTCCCTAGGCTCAAAATCCAACATGCTTTCTGGTGACTGGTCAGGGAGCCACAATGCAAGACATGCAGTTATCTACATACTATGAAGGTTACATGGTGGGGGAAAGAGAAGAGAGGCGCAAGGATTTCAAATTACCTGCCAGGTTGCTGTGCTGAACATCACCGGAGACAGCGCGGATCGAGGCACAGTACAAAAGAATGCAGACACTGGGGCTCGAACTTGGTGCCTTACGGAAACAGTGGCTCGGCGTTAAAATTGAAAGCCTAAAACCATTAGAAAAAATGTAATGGACGCTGCTAAATTCATTTCAACACAGCCACTATTGAGTGTTGTTCATCAAGGTGTCACTGACCATTCGAGGTGCTCTCAAAAAGCTCATCTCGTTTGCTAAAAGAACGACTTGGGGTGTAGGGCCGTGGCGTTGCCCGGCAAAAACTTGTGCTTTTTTTTTTTGGGGGGGTACCCTTCCATATTCTATAGAATCTTATGTACCTTTTCCTGCCGAAGTTGAGCTTGGCCTCTAATGAAATAAAATTGAACTTGGGATGGGAAGAGCATCTATGACTGCTGGTCAGGTGGCAAATTTTTACATGGTGGAAGGATAGAAATCGGTGCGTCAATGAAATCCCGTGAAAGATTTCAACAACCCAACCAAACTCCTAGGCTTTGTGTATGTGTTCGGGGGTTCGCGTGGCAGGAAACCACGAATGCGAAGATGAACTGGTTTGTTGTGTGTGGTCTGAGTGAGTCTCGATAGCGCGTAGTCTTCTTCAAGCAAAATCCAATCCCAATAATCCGTCCGTCCCGTACAATCCTAATCCGTTCCGTTCCGTAGTTCCCTTCAATCCGTAAGTTCCTTCAATAATCCCGTAGTGTTCCCGTAGTGTTCCGTGTAATGTTCCAAAAGCGAGTAAGAGAGAGCGAGAGAAGAGAGATAAAAATCGCAGGTGTGAGTTCCTGGGCGTAGTATTGTTGTTCTATCTAGCACATTTCCGGGTCCTTTTATACCCCTAGTGTTTGTAGCTACCCAAATAAAATACTACAACTACAAACCATGGCCTGAAACCCCTCGTTCCTAAGTTAGATCCCGTGATGGGGCCCGTATCCCTGCTTCCTTGGGGATTCCCTTGGTTATTCCATAAAACCAGTGTGCTTCTATACCAATTTCCTTGGCTATGGGGCTATACGTGCAACCTAACACCTCTTTCGTCCCCAAGCTACCCGTTGACACGTTGCAACGCGTCGAAACTCGACTACCGTCGCGTCTGGAACGCGTTTGATCCCGAAACACGAGATGTCATGTGATCACGTGACCGCTCGTATTGTCCTTTTTGACGTTTCTTGATCGCCGCGGACACCATTGTCCGATGAGTTCTTTACACACAGGTGAGCGGCGTCCGTGGTTATTGTTTTATGTGTCCGTTTCAACCTAGTAGGTAGGTTTCAAATCCCCCGTTGCCTTCCTGCCTGCAAGCTCCGAGGCACAACGATCCCCGAATACCCGGTTCGTCCCATTATATTGTCTGATTTTCCACGTTTTCAGGCTAATTTCACGTGCGCGAATTTCCTCCGCCCATCAATGGACCCACCACCTTGACAGCGGTGACATCCAGAAAAATTTTGAGCAGTCTGGTCCGTCAGAGTTGTAACACTTGCGCTAGCAAGAAGTACGAAACAAAGCATAAAAATGAGCAGATATTTCTCAACCCTGATATGTATTTCCACATCAACAAGTTCAGCAAAACAGCAATTTTAACTGTTGAAAAGCAGCTTTGCACCTGGTCCAACCTCTATTAAGTGCACACAACAGAGAATAAACCCAAATCTAATCACATTGTTAAATAGTCTACATTTTACAGCACCAATAAAATGATATTTATACTGGAAATTATGTAGGTATACTCGACGGATTTAGGGACCCACAGGTAACCCAGATGGGCTTTAGACCCTACCCGTAGGCAGGTACGGCTTTTGCACGTCCGAATTTGGGGGTCCTTACTGGACAAAAGGTAGGCTTTTGGTGTTAAGCGAGGGGCAATTGCCGAGATCTCTGGAGATCTCCAGAGAACAATCAAGAAACGTCGAGATCTCGGGAAATCTCGATCGTTCTCTAGGGATTCCTCGAGATCTCGAACAGAAGCCGTGAATTTCCTTTGAATCTGAATAAATTCGCTTTCCGAGATCTCTAGAGATCTTCAAAGATCTCGTTCGGGCGCTTGAAGAACTTACGTTTGGGCGAGAAAGTCTCTCGGAGCACAAGACTCGAGAATTCTCGAGATCCCGACGTCAAAATATGAAGACAAGCGGCTTGTGATAAGCGGTAGTGCATCATTGATCCCCACGCTCGGCATGAATGGAGGACCCCTGGGACACCCTCCGCTGCATTTGGCCTAACCACTAAAAATTCCGTACAAGCCGATTAGTCTGATAGCACTGCCGCGGAATTGCAAGTAATCCTGAACCCCAGGTTCTTTCGTGTTTTATTACAACGTCATAGATGGGCCATCCTAGGGGTGCGCACAACGTAGTTATTCTCAACTGAACCGTATCCTGGCATTTACAAGGCTCGCAGAACTTGTCCAGACGTTGAAAAACAATTAGCATCCTTAGATGCCTCCCCTCAAACTGAGACTCATCGTACGCCCTGCCTTGGTTCCGGCAGTGCTGCACTAATGCCGTGCCCCATGACCTGATGGCACTCCCCGTCAGTACATTCAGGTGTTCAAACAAGCATAATCTACGTAGTCTAGATTTAGTTGACAGCCTGATACCGAAGGTCGGCCTTCCGCATTTGGACGAGAAGCGTGAATGTCAACAAGACCATACACACTCATACGCGTCCGTCACCTCCGATCCGCTATGGTCTCTTGGCGGCTTTTTCACGCGATTATTGTCTTGTGGATTGTTGCCCATGTCCATTCCTTCACTTTTCACTCCTCTGATGGCTTCGCTCTGGTCCGAAGCATCCTGCTCACCGCCCTCCCCATGTTTGAGCCGCACAGCTACCAAATGGACGGCATTTGCAAAGTTGACATCTTTCATCTTCTGTTCATCGCTGCGAGGAGATTTCCGCGTTGAACGCGGTTTCAATGGGTCGGCATCGGCTCGGAGCCGCTTGTGAGGGCGATTCGAGGGCGAGGGGGGAATATTTTCGTCTGTCGCGGCTGACCGATTGGCGCGAGAAATCATCCGCGGACGCTTTGTAGACGTGCGCGGGAGGGAAACGGAGAACGGGGTGGAGTTTCCATGAATTGAATTGGTGTATTTTCGCTGAGAGGCCGGTCGTGGCGGTGCTAGGTGTTGGTGTGAATGCCCCGTTGGCTGGGCTGTAGGACTGGATGTTGTCCATCGAGAGGCTGCGAGTGTGTGGGGTGAGTGGTATGGTCCATCCAGAGACATATTGCCCGGATCCACAGGGGACGGACGAGACGGCGGCAGAGGCGTTCGCGTCGACGCGGTCGATGGAAAGTCACGTGCGCATTCCGTCTTCCGCATTGAGCGACTTCTTCCTAATCGGGACTCCGAGATACCCGAAGGTCGACCTCCAGTATCGGAGGCGCGAGTGCAATCAGACCATAATCAAGTTTTTTTCTCACTCTTCAAAAAAAAAAAAAAAACTTGTATTTATGGTCTGACTACGGGAGACTATAATCTACGTACTCCAAATGATTCCGTTTAGAGTGTTTAAAAAGCCAAGTTCGGTCACTGACCATGCAGACTGGCTGGTTTAATTTGAAGTATGCACAAAGGGCTGATAACTTCTATTCCCCGTGCTATCCCGTCAATGAACACAGAAAACTGTCGATTCAAGTGTGTGCTTGGTTCGTTTCCGGCCATTATTTCATCGTGAGACAATATGCTATTGTACAACGAAATTATGATCGCGAGCAGCATCGAAAGAAATATACTTGCTAATGACTTTGTGCGGAAGGTTGCGGCTGCAAAAGGCCTCAGGGAGACTCAAAGGCAACTGTATCCATGAATTTAGAGAGTAACCAAAACCAAGAACAATTAATTTCCAGTTGACTCTGGGAAGAGATATTACTTACTTGAAGCAGGGCTGAGCATCACAATTCTGAACTGAAGCATGCAGTACAGATGGTCGTTCCAGACAGGGGAAAATGTTCACATCATGCTTGGATGGTTCTAAGAGGAGATTCTAAATGGCCAAGTCGAAGGAATCAAAAAAAGTCTTGGACTTCAAATGAAACTATCAACACCGAGTCATGCTTTGAGTTTGCAAGGAGTTCCGTGGGCCCCTGGGTTGTGGGAAAGCATCATTGGCCTGGAAATTGCATTCACTTGAAATCTCACTCTTTGCTTATGATATGACAATATATTTATCATGTATCAACTCCCTTACATATCACAGAGAGAATGCTGCATGACAGTGCAGTCCAGCATTGACTTGGTCAGCTTCATCTCGGGCAAAGGGATGCAGCACAATTGCAACTAATAGTACATCTCTGGGGTTAGGAAACCAATTAAAATTGAGGCATAGTCACGCAAGTGAGGTGTTCAGTTGTGAAATCCTGGTTCAAAGATCCTTAATAGAGAGTTTGCGATGCAGCCATCAGTGCCACCTGATGGCTGTTTTGCAGCGTACAACCAGATGGCTTTTCAGCCATATGGCTCTTCAGCCAAGGTTCATTTTGTCCAGTATTGAGCATGCCCCTAACTCACATTTGCTTTTCATGCTCCCATGTTGTCTTAGACCATGGCGAAAGTTAAAATTCAGCCAAAGATACAGATATTAGCTCGTTTCTGCCAGTTTTCAGGGCGAGGATGCAAGATGGTTGGTTTTTGAGTATACCATGTACATGTACTACGATATGGTTGATTTCCGAGTAAAAACGGCATAGAAAAACTTGTACCACAAGAGCCAACAGCCATCAAGTTCTGCACTGCAAAAATTCCATCCGATGGCTCGGATAGCTGCATTGCAAAGTCGCTAATGGCTCAAAAAAAAAGTAATGCATGTCAAAAACATTGAATGTTACGCTTGCAGAGGCAGTGATTGAGTCAATGAATATGAACCACCTTGTGAGTCACTCAACCAGAACTGTGTCGCAAGCATCTCCAGCACATCCTGGTCGAAATAATTCATCTTAGGGACCTTCTGACATGGCAAACAATGTTTCTTTTGTGCAATGAAAGCCGGGGACTCCATAAATTTAGTAGAAGGAGAGAAACACTTCCCACGGTTCAATTCTGGCTGGGAAGTGGTTGTGGAAACATTTATACACAGAGTTGTATCACATCTGATATTACATGGTAATGCCACATGAGTCAATCACCTGGCATATGAAAGCTTTTTTCACGGAATATTCCGTGGCTTGTGGACCGTGTTCGAACACCATACTTTTCGCATTTTGTGTTCCGTGCTTTGGGGCAAACAATCCCACGGGTTCCAAGACCGCAGAAAATCGTGATTTTGGATGCCAAGAGCCTCATAACAGCTGAGAGTCATTTAGATCAATATGTTTCGTTATAAATTACCCACATTAACACTTTGAATGGCCTGAAATGGTTTCATTACCCTTCCAAGGCAATAACAAGGTTAAGTTTGGAGATGGCGATGAAAATTGACACCTTTTGTCTTACACCGGGGGGCAGAGACCTGTGCATGTCAATGACATGCGTGGTTCGCGTGCCATCCTTAGTTGCGGCTGGATGATGTGGGTTAAGACGGCAATCAACACTGGACCACCCTCAATTCAACCTCACGATTCCAGGGAGCAGTTTATAGACATCATACTAGTTTTTATAGATCTTACAGTGTAGTAGGGTTCCTCGGATGACAACTTTGATGTTCCCCCCGTAGAGCTTGCAATCAATTACAGAAAATGCTGAATTTAATCATGTACATACTAGAGCATATAAGAAGTGATACTGTAGCAGAATCCGAGGATACCATGTTCGAGAATGTGGCTGTAGAACTAAAATATGTTTGACATGGAAAGTGTCACACGTCGGGTTCCTTGGATGTCACGCATCACTGTCATCCATTGACTCCATCGCATCTTGGTTTTTGTCTCTTACTTAGCTGGAGCTCTTTATTCATGCCCCAGTGTTGACCTGAAAGACATGCAGGCCATTTCCAGCCACGGGAGAAGTAATACAACGGGAAATGGATCAGTGATGACAAATGCGGGAGTCACGCTTTTATACGCGGTGCAGTTATATACCAATTTAAGATCATCAGTCTTGGTCGGATTGTCTCACTCTTTTGGGGAATAATGTAGCTGATATTGTGGTCTATCATAAGAAAAATAGTTTGAGGCCAATATGATCCGGATTTAACCACAATCAAGCAAAAGGAAAGTTGATCACAGCTCTGATGTGTTACTGATCGACCTTCAAACGTGTCGCGTTCAGCGCTCAGCTGTGTTCTTGGCTTGAAATTAATTCAGGACATAGGAATAGTATATAGAATCTTGCATGCAAGAGGAATTGTGCCCATGACAAGTGTGCGTGGCTTAAAAAATGAATCATCCAGTGATATGTCATCATCCAAGGAACCCTACTACTGTACCATTTCGACCGTAAGTTCAAGTGACGGGTGACGGAGGGTCGTGAACTGAACTTATTGGGCATAGGAGGACCCCTGAGAATGCCCTGTGACCTATAATTCGAGAGTCCGGACAAAAATTTTCGAAATCGTGATCAACTTTGATACCAGTCCGGACAAAATTGGCCCGGACCGTCCCGAGCTCGGATTCTTAGTCCGGACAGAAAATTGTGGCCCCAGGTAGGTTGAATACAGAGTCCGGACAAAATTTTTGATGGTCATTGTTCGACTGGATATGTACTTGCCTTGCAATCAAAACCACTACACGATCATGGGGCAAGTGAGTGGCCTGGAATCTATTGTCTGTCTTGATCGGGTAGCGCGAGGGTATGGGCCACCTCGAAGTGGCACAGAATATTCAATATTAGTCATTTTCCAAATTAATTTTCTACCACAAGTTATACAGTTGTCTACAACTTGTTTCCTACATTCAACTTGCCCGAGGATCTTCAAATCTTCGACGATGACGACCTACACCAAACCCTCAAAGACGAGCTGGGGCTGATCAGGATGGTTACCAAGTTAAATACAGTCCAGGGGAAGGGGAAGGGCATTGTAAATATCCTGGACATTGAGGAGGAGGATTGTGTCGATGATTAATTAGCACTCTAGGAAATTTTTTCTGGATTTTTCTGATTTTTTTTTGAATTTTTCGCGATTTTTTGACCTTTGATGTCGAGTCCAGACAAAAATTAGCGAAAATTTAGACCTGTGATTCTGGTCCGGACAAAAATTGCCGCCTCCCAAAATCGGATAGTCTGGACAAAATTCCAAAATTCCCCTTTTGAGAATCATAGGTCCTGGGGTATTCTCAGGGGTCCTGGCATAGGTGACGGTGACGGCCCGTTTTTGTGGCCCAAATAAGCTCAAAAATGTGAAAAATTTCGGCTCTGGCAGTTGCCGGATTACCATAAATGGCAATTTTACCGTGATTGCCGAGGAATGAACATCAAAGAAAATGAACATGTGTGGTGACGGGTGACATACGGTGAACCTACGGTCGAAATGGTACAGTACACTGTAATGTCAGCGGAACTTCTGTCACATTTGGTCTGTGAATTTGTATATTTTCCACCTTGATATAAGTAATACCTGAATGATCCAAAAGAATTAATGGTTCTCTTAACGAAATGGACGGCTTTTGTTTGGTGTTTGACGGAAGCCCATTGAGTGTATCCCCTTCCTTCCCATTCTCTCTTTCAATTGCCTGTGGCCATGCACTTTGGAGGCTGCACCTTCAACAGCAGTCTCTTCAATCACCATTGAGTAACTGTGCTCGAACTAGTGCTTTTAATTTAGCATGATTGCCAGCTGACGGGCTGTACATACCCACAGTCAACCCGCAGTTCAACAACCATTCATATTTCCTGAGATGCCGTTATGTCGCTGCACCACTGGACAGATTGAAGAACTGCAGACATGAATATGGTGGTTCCCTGTTTGAAATAAAAGGTCAGCCACCCATTCCCAACTCTCCCGTTATCCTCCAGGCTTCTTGGACTCTGTCCCGCTATGAATCTGGACCACCTTGTTCAAAAAATATACAAACTCTCAATTATCACTGGACGGCCAATCTATTCCATTCAATCAACATTATATGCAGATTCTCAATTACCGCTGGGTAGCCACTCTATTTTATTCACACAACCTTATCTGGTTGGCTAGAGCATATTTCCACTCCACCAACTGACACATTTTCTCTCTGTCCCAAAGCTGGATGGTAGCGAAGCGACTAGTTTTACCCGTACAATTGAGCCGCTGCATCTCGTACTGTACTATTTCGACCAAGTCTTCAGCCCATGTCACACGTCACCTAAGGTCTTCAGTTTATCAGGTCTTCATTCTGACTAATACGATCAGAAATTGCCTTAAATGGAAAGCCGGCAAATGCCGGCAAGACTTTTTGGCGGTTTTTAAGCCTATTTGGGCCGAAAAAGTTCAATGTCACCGTCACCACGACCAAAAGTCTTCAGTTCAGAGGGCCGCGTCACGCGTCACCTGAAGACTTGGTCGAAATGGTACAGTAGTTTTAATGCAGTATAATCCCCCATACTTCCAAAAGTCCATCCACATGGCATACCTGTTATATTGAATTGACGCTTCATCTTCGTGGCCCTGCGAGCACATCTGTATTGTAGTCAACAGCGCCCTCGGACTGAATGGGGGGGGGGGGGGGGGGGATTTATTATACTCGCGTGGTCCAAATGTCTGAACAACGAGTTTACCGAAGACAAACGAGTAGTAATATATGGGTGGTTATCCTTACATGTAGCTAGTTCGCGGCCATTGATCCCCGAGTACGATGCCGAAATGAAGCTCTTGCCGAATTTCGGCTCGGGGATCCCGGAGGAGATGAAATGAAAACGAAATGAGATTGAAATGAAGTTGAAATGAGCTCGAAATCTGAGGTTTGAAAGTCCCTAATGGAGCACACACCATTCCAGGGGGTTGATCAAACAAGACGCTGGCTTACTGTAGCTGGCCGGCCATATGGCAGGACCTCTGGGTGGAACCTCGTGGGGTGTGTTAAAAAAAAAGAGGACCTGACCCTGAGCAAATATAAAATATGCCCAGGTACAGGAGGAGTTCCCTCCTCCCAGGTACAAATGGCCAGTGTCCACCAGATACAGAAAGTTGTCGAATGTCTTTCCCTTTGCAGATTGCATGCACAGAAACCACAAAGTCAGCATGTTCAACTTCTAAAGGAGGTCCACAGCTAAGTAAAATAGCATGTTCGACTCCCATATCAGGTCCACAGCTGAGAAGGAAACAAATTTTCAAGAACGAACAAATTGCACGAGACCGGGAAAGAAAAAACCAATGGGCCGCGATCATGCACATGGGGACCAAAGCCTTAGCACAGGCTGCTTAGGTTTCGACCGCCGGGTCATTTACAAGAAGAATGGGAGTGGCATCAAATATCTTCAAGACATCGAATGCCAGCTTTCCCAAGAGAGGTGTAATTTCTCTCCTTGCCAGGAAACCCTTGAATGTCTGGAGTGCATCGGAAAACAGGTTCGCGATGCCAGGGACTATTTTCTCAATGTTTTCAAGAAATAAGGAACGAATGGGGATTAAGTCAAGGTTCTGACACACAAACATAGTATGTGCCGGGTCCTCGATGTAAGCATAACAAAAGCGGCAGAGCCTCCATTGGTGTGGAACAATTTTCTTTCCGCGCTCTTTCCAACGGCCACTGTAAGACTCAGACTGGGTGCTTTTCACCCGTTTTTTCACCCATCAAATGGTTGAAGACAACCCGGGCCAGGGGTGAAATTCACCCGTAAAGACTCGAGTTACCCCGGTAGGCGGGTTAAAGACCCGGGTTAAATCTGGGTTATAAATGGGTGAAGTTCCTTAGTTATATTTTGCTTTTCACCCGGTCCCGAAGGGCGTTTAGGCCGGGTTCTCCCGGACTATTGTAACCCATTCTGCGGGTTATAATCAAGCGGAGGAAGTGAACCCGTTTACCGGGTCAAATCAGACCGGCTAATATAACCCGTTCATTGAGTCATTTTCACCCAGTCATGAGGGCAAATAACGGGTCAAAATCATCGGTTACACTGACTGACTTCAACCGTAGTACTGGTCAACTTCACTCGTCTATGCAACAGTCGATTCGCTCAGGAAATGGGTGAAAATGAACATATTCAATCATTGATCTGCGCCCGGGGCGAGGCGTGTATAAACCACGGGGACATGGGTACTGGCAGGAGATATAAAACTGTGTAGAAAGTAGAATGTATACGTAGACCGAAAGCAAAAGATCGGAGCGCGTCAGACATATCTGGGGTTTATATCAGTTCGATTAACATACATCGAGATCACATATATGCACGTACATGCCCGGTTGGATTAACGGCAGCTAGTTGTCGTCGCTATGATTATGTAGTGGTGAGAAAATAGAATACCATCAATGGTGATAGCATACCCGTCAGCTCCGTCCGCTTCTCCGTCCCCACCGTCATTGTCCTCGTCGTCATTCCCCGAATCATCCTCCTGTTCGTCGATGTGGGGTACATTTCCGGACATGGTCTTGCGCCGTTTCCTCGCCACGGCGGTATCATCTTCAGCTTGGCGCTTGCGCATCTCACGGTTCGGAATAGTTCCGCGGCGCACGCCATACCTATGCAAGTGAAATAGTGGGCAACCAGAATATGAACAGAGCTGACCTTCTTTTGTTGCGCAGGAACTGTTTAACCATCTCAGCGATGGCCCAGTTCATCGGAAAGCGCTTCTCGTTGAGATAGGAAAACTGCTTGCGCGTCTAGGATAATCACGTCAGCACGAGCGCAACCATTCGGTAAATCTTACCAATTTGAATGCAGCAGCAAGTTTCCCGGGGTCTTGCTTGCGATAGTCTTGCTTAACATCGAGGTGGGCGCGGACAACGTTGATGTGGACGGCACGCTATCGAATTTGGATCAGTTGTCACGTGCCACGTCATCCACTGAGCCGCCTACCTGGATGTCGAGGAAATCCTCTGGCTTGTCCTCCAGACCCATAGCCTCGATCAAGCAGAAGCCCTTCTTCCGGTCCCCAGCCTCACCTTTTGGCCTCTGGATAGGTACAATGTCCTCCTCAGGTGAGTCACTGCCAGCGGCACCACGAGCGGCGCGTTCCTTGTTCGCGGCCTCGGCCTTGGCGAGCTGCTCTACGCGTTGTTGAAACGGAGTGAGTACAGGGCAGTATTCTAGAGGTAAAGGTACCTTTGAGACGCGCTATCTCGAGCTGTGCTTCTTGGACAGCGCTATTCTTCTTCGGGCGGCCAGTCGTCGTGCTGTTCTTGCTGGCGGTGCGCTTTCCGTGGCCACTGGATCCTCGGGCTCCGGATGTTGCAACAGGTGCGTTTTCGTCATTGCGGGCCATGGTGTATGAGACTGACGCGGGGGCGCAGAGAGATGGTGGTGGTCAAGAGACAAGTTCGTATTGATTTTCAAATAGCCACACATGTGCACAATATCAACAATATACCGAGTCACGAATTACTATCACCTGATCCATTGCCCCCGGCGCCCCTGCTAATTACTATTTCCGCATTGCTAGCCCGCCCGCCCGCCCGCCCCTTGCCCGAATATCTGCGAATAATTCCTTCCCGCCTACCTACTGCATTATGGCCGCACGAAATGCAAAACACCCTTGTGGCTGTGGCTGTGGAAAGCCAGTCACTCTACAGACGCAGCGTAATCACCTCAAGGGTAGAGCTAGGCCGTTGGTCAAGGCGCACCATGCCGCTCGTCGACTTTCCGTGCTTGGTCTGAGCCCTGAGCGTGCTGAGAAGCAGAAGCTCCGGTCTCCTCTGCTCTCTTCGCCGAGTAAGCGGCGTGCAGATCGTGAAAAGCGTGCACGGCGTGTGCATGAGCTCGAGGACCCCGAGATGGACATTGACGAGGATGGCGGCCAAGCCCAAGCGGGTAACAATGATATCTTGCCTCGTCTCTTCCCTGAGGTCCCCGGGATCCATCCCGCGCTGGCTCAGGCTTCCACCGCCGTCAATGATCCTGATAATCCGTTTCCAGCCATGGACATCGACGCTCCTCGCGCTCCCGCAGATCACAACCTCGGCTCTGATATGTACGATGCGGATACGATCCCTGCTCTTCGGGAAGCTACTGCTGCTGCTCGCAATGGTGTCTGGTCAAATGGCCATCGGGTTGTGGTGGAGGAGCTAGATGAGGACGATGCGGATGCTGCGATGTATATGGATGCCGATCTTCAGGGCGAGGATGAGTTTTGGGGCGATGAAGAGTACGACGAGTATGAGTGGGAGTATGGTCTTCCTGCGGGAGATATTCTGGACGAGGACATGGAGCGCGAACTGGCCGAATTTGGTGTGTTACCTTCTTTCTTAGTCAAATCCTCAATTAACAGTACTTGTGATTCTGCAGCTGAGGAGCTTTCCGATGAGGATATGGCTATCCTTCGGGCATTCGCGCTGAAAACTGAAGACAATCTCACGAATGCGACCTTTGCCAAACTCCCATACACATTTCCCGATTCCTACATTCCAACACTCAAGGTCACAAAGGCTCGTGTCGAGTTCCTGGCCGCATTTAGACCGATACCATACGACTGCTGCCCAAATTCCTGTTGTTGTTATGTGGGGCCGCATGCAGATGAAGACAAATGCCCGTACTGCAAAGAACCCCGATTCAAATCCAATGGGAAACCACGCAAAACCTTCACCTACGTCCCTTTAATTCCACGGCTCGTATCATACTTCCAAAATGCGCAGGTCGTCGAGACAATGGCCTATCGCGGGAAATACAAGCGCGACCGTGATGGAACCATGAAGGATGTCTTCGACAGCAACAACTACGCCATCTTGCAGGAGCGTTTTGTTACAGTGAATGGTCGCAAGATGCCGTACAAGTTTTTTAGCGACCTTCGTGATATTGCTCTCGGGCTGTCAACGGACGGCTTCTCTCCGTTCAAGCGCCGGAAGAAAACGTGCTGGCCGCTCCTACTCTTCAACTACAACCTCCCCCCCGAGATCCGATTTCATTTGAAGCACGTACTTTGCGTCGGTGTCATTCCTGGGCCAAATAAGCCCAAGGATGCGGACTCGTTCCTCTGGCCACTCGTGGAAGAGCTACTTAAGCTCGAACTCGGTGTCTCCGCCTTCGATGTCTGTGCATCCGAGAAGTTCGCCCTGCGCGCCTATCTCACGACCGTCTTCGGGGACATTCCCGCAGTCTCCATGATTATGCGGATGAAGGGCCACAATGGAGTTAGCCCATGCCGCATGTGCAATATCGATGGTCTTCGTGTACCTCACGGCAGCGGTACGACCCACTATGTACCGCTTAATCGCTCCCACCACCCAGACGTGGCAGGCTCGGACCGCGTCAAATGCCACGACCCCATGGACCTTCCGATGCGCACCCATGATGATTTTTTGAAGTGCGCTCACGAAGTCCAGTTCGCAGAATCCTCCGCCGCCGAAAACCGTCTCTCAAAAAAATACGGCATTAAGGGTATCCCCATTCTCTCCACACTATCGTCCCTTTTCTTCCCCCTTTCCTTCCCTTACGACTTCATGCATCTGATCTACGAGAATGTAATTAAAAACCTCGTGCTTCTGTGGACAGGGGCCTACAAAAATCTTGACCAAGGAAGTGGCGACTACGAACTCAATCCAACCGTTTGGGATGCTATTGGCGTTGCCACAGCGTCCGGTGGATCCACCATTCCCACTGCCTTTGGTGCTCGACCTCCCGACATTTCTAAGGACCGAACCGCCTGTACAGCGGACACCTGGTCATTCTGGCTCCTCTATCTTGGACCCGTTCTTTTACGCAATAAATTTGCGCGGCGCGTTTATTATGACCATTTCATCAAATTCGTTAAGCTCATCCATCTATGCCTTCAATTCGAATACGCCAAGGCCGATATCACCGCCATTCGCACTGGGTTTGCCAAATGGGTCGAGGAGTACGAGAAGTGAGTCAAACTCTCATTATTTTACCTTGATTTGCTTGCTGACCGTAATCTTCCTACTACAGACTCTATTATCAATATTCTCCTGATCGCCTCTCTGCCTGTCCAGTGACAATACATGCTCTGCTTCACATCGCCGATGGGATTGAAGCTGCCGGCCCGGTCTGGGCGTACTGGGCATTCCCAATGGAACGCTTTTGCGGTCGACTACAGCCCTGCATTAAGAGTCGCCGCTTCCCGTTTGCGAGCATTTTTTTTTTTTTTTTTTTTGAATCTTTGTTTTATATCCTGTGTGTCTAAGACATATGGTAGATATAAATCTGGCTATTGCATCGTACGGAATCAAATCGGGTCCATAAGAAATGGAAATCTGAGGATCGTGCATACTCGAAAACTTTGCAAGACCGTGACGGGACGGCTGCGAAGCGGAAATTCCGCAGAGGTATAGGGGTAAATGGCCGGAGCCTCTAGATGAAACTAGATGTCGTGATGGTAAGGGAAGGGTGCATAAGCGAGAGAGAAAGAAAAATAAGAGCAGCGGAAAGAGGAAATGAAGTTCTACTCGTCGTTTAGAACAGACTTGGGGCGTGGAGCCAGAGTGCGAGGCTTCGCAAGATAGTGCGTCGCCCGGAATATTCCGCCCACAATGTGTCCGCCCCTGTCAACTAGCTGCTGCGCTGCGGCCTCTGTAAGAACGGATACCCGCATCGAAATCGGAATTTTATTCTTCACCCGGCGCTCGAGCTCTTGGTCGTCACACAGGATCGAGACAGCTTTGACCACATGATTGAATCCCCCTTCGCGGAGAGAATCTTGGACATGCAGTAGAGCATAGCAATCATGTTTGGCGGCTGGTAGATTGTGAAATACCACCGAGTGCCAGGAGCCGCCTGTCTCAAACACGGGGGAGGGATGGTTGTCGGGGAAATGCAGGATGGGTTTGAGAGCGTCCCAAATACGCAGTGTGTATGTCTCGATCATGTAAGAGGCCGAAACTGTGCCTGGCTCTATCTGCAAAACAAGATTCTTGTTGCGTGTCCAGCGCACCCCGGCAAACAGTTTCCCAGGGATGACTGTCTGTATGGCGTGAAGTACCGATGGCGGGTACACGCGCGTATATTCAGAGAGACCCGCGCAATCCAGTCGGATAACGATGTCAGATTGATCGGAATCCGATGGGGATGGAGAAGGCAATCGGGGGGTTTCGGCCGAAACTGCGCGTGCATACGTCATGCTGGTGGTCTTTGTGTCTTTGTCGAGGGCGGCCGAGGTGGCAGGCGCATCCGGGGCAGACATGGGGGCAGTGTGGGGAGGGGCAGTGTTAGCGGGGGCTGAAATACGACGGTTCAAGGCCGCGAGGACCTCAAAGGTGTGCGTTGTGTGAGCGACAGGTGTGATGGCTGCATCGTGCAAGAGCATGAGAGTGGCTAGCGCGGACTCTAAAAGAGTCTCCAAGCGTAGCTGGTGTGCGTGGACATAGTCAGGACAAGTTTGTGGCAAAGAACTGTGCGGATATGTGGCAAGTGGAGACGTGGACAGCTGCGGCGAGTGGCCATGGTGGTGGTCGAAGCGTGAGAACATCCTCCTTTGCGAGCATTGATGGGCATGTTGTAGCAACTGCGCAGCTGGCCATTGTGAAGGTCAAGCACGCCGTAGATCTCCGACTCGGTCCTCCGAAGCTGGACTTGGCTGGCGGTTCTTTTGCGCATCCTGCATGTACGTCCTCTGATTGAATTTCCCAATATATTCTAATCTCATCTCCGAAGATCCCACCTGCGTTCTACTTCCACCCCGCCAAATCTCTAAACCTGAACCCGGGCTGGCCCGAAAAATCACCGCTTGCCTTTCCACTCGTTTCGACAAAAACATGGCCACTATCCGGAAGTACTTTGATCCAGATGATGTGGAACAGTGGGCGAAAGTCCAACGTCTCGATGACGGCGACCGTATGTTGGCATCTTCCATGATGCATTCCGAAACCGACGATCGACGGGATGCCACCTATGTTCGGGTACCTCTTTTATTTTCTCAAATCTTTTGAAATACTGATCAGTCCTTTTCCAAAAGTATGCTCTCCTGGTTGACGTCAATGCGCGTCGACAGCGACTCGCCCCGAGATATGTTCTCACCACATTCTATGGCCAACTTCAAAATATATTTGTTGTCAAGCTCCCACCGGCAGCGGAGCTCGAGCTTGAGGAGGAGACTACACTCATCCTTGCTGCCATCAAAAAATGCGAGATTGAAGCACACAATGATCTCGACATGCATTACTATCGCAAGGACGGCCCCGTCGAAGTAGTTGACATCTCGAGCATCCAATGTCTAGTTGGCAGGTTCAGGACAACGGATAAAAAACATTGGGTAATCATAGATCGTAGCGGTAATCTAGCACGTCCATACCATGACCCAGATACTTAGATATCATGTTTCTTTCAGTCATATTGTCGCTAGCTCCTCAGTCCAGATAAGGAAATTCTCTCCTTGAATTCGCGTGGTCTAGGCAGAGATGGGCACACAATTTTCACCCATCATTGAGCTCTACTATATGTCTTACAGCACTGGAAAGGTCCATTGACCACTCATTTAACAGCCTCTTTGTGCTATTTCAGTGGTTGAATTGATGTGCTATATGTCTTGTTTTTTATTCCTCAAACATGGGGGGTGTCACTTTGGTGGCGAAATAAACATGTAATGCAGGATTTAGTAATACATTATTTTTTTAGTTCGGGAACCTAGAGCTCCGAGTGAATAGTTTCCGTGTAAATAATATTTTGAAGTGATAAAAGGCATTCATAGGACGGCCCTTCTCAAATAATGACTACTGTTGTTTTTGACATTTCGCGTGGACAATGAATACCTAGACGGCCATTACGGGTGTGTGAATATTTTCAGATTTTCTTCATGGGACCCCCCATGTTTGGCACAGATAACAGTTCGGCAAGTTCGATGTTACTACTTATATTCCCAGGTACAGCCACATCGTGATCTTGATCTCATACCACCATCATCGATAACGTACCATGTCGCAAGCTGCCCAAAAAGAAGCCGAAGCATTGATCAAGGATATCCGTGCCATGGACAAGGGCATTATTAAAGAAGCCAGGTAATTAGGTTGTTTGAAACTCGAGGCCTAGCTGATATCTTTGTCAACGTCATCAGCTACAATTGGCCGTTGATAGACTACCACCAGGTTGCTACCAAAACCTGTGAGACTATCGGCAGTCTTCTTGATAATGAAGCCAAGGCCCGCCGCTATAATCAGGTCATTCCCGAAACCCCTCAGAGACAACGCATTGCACGACAGATGAACGCAATCGTTGCTGAGCGCCAACACCTTGCGGCCAAGCGTGTCTTCGATGCGCAAGTTCTTGATGAGCGCCTCAAGAACAATATGGAGAACATTTATGAATTTCTTCGAACCGCCCGTCGGACCCGGAATGAACAATTCACTTTCCCAAACGGCCCGGATGAGGTTTTGGGAAGTCTTGCTTCGGTGCGGGCGGCTCTGAATGCAGTTGAGGACATGGTGGCAGGGAACATGGATCTGGACGAGACTGAGGCAGATTCAGAGGTCGAGGACCCAGATACTACCCGAGTTGATTGAAAAGCATCGCAAACGAGAGGGACGGCGGTTAAATTGATGCTAGTTAGTTACTTTCACCCGTGTACCAGGTTAGGTTCACCCGTTCCCAATTCACCCGTTTTGGCAATTCTGAGCGGGTGACTTTATCTCATTAACCGAGTAAAACCACCGGGTCACCATCTACCGGGTGAAAGTCACCGTTTAAATGGGTTAAACCTTGTAACCCGTTCAGGCGGGTCAAAAACACCCGTTTAAGTTTCATCCGGTATTGTCCCGTGGAATGGGTGAATGGGGAAGTTAATCCGTCAACCGGGGGAATTGAACCCGGTCTCAGTCTTACAGTGGGCGACGTTCAACGGCTAAGCTGTGCCCTGAGAGAACCATTTTTGTGAGTGCACGGCGGATGTGATTCTCAGATAATGACGAAAGTTCAAGGATTTCTTGACAAGTTTCTGTGTCTTAGAGTCAAGTTCCATGCGGCCGACTAATATATCCCGGACTCTGGAAGATGACTCGATTTCGTGATCAAGCCACGCCTCCATGGATTTTTCAACACATTTCATTGCCTCTTCAACATCCTTCACGTCTATTCTCTTCGAGAAATTCCGATGGACCGGGATATAGAGGCGAGAAAGTAAGATTCGGAGGTCATTAATCCCACTGAGCCTCTGTTCAGTCGCCAGTTTCATCGATTCATGCAGTGCATTTGAGGCCGGACGTTTCGGGTCAAGCTCCAGCAGGTAACACAAGTATTTTAGAGCCAAGTAAAGGCGACAGTATTTTATTGGCCATATACCAGTCTCCGAAAACAAAACCGCCCTAAGACTTCGGCGTCCAAGACCTAGCATTCGACGCAAGAACTTAACTCGGACACGCTCCAACGGTGCGAGGCTCTTTGTGTCCATATCCAGACAAACATCGCAGCCTGCAGTGAGGTAAGGATCAACTCTTACTACATAAAGAGTTCTCGCATCCCATGCAGGAAGTTTGCCAACAAAGCGGTCGAGGCTCAATAATACACTCGCACCGTGTTTGCTCTTCCAGCTTTAACCTTGTACTGTTCTTTCCAAATGAACTTGGACCCAGTTTCAAACCAAACCCCTAGATCACATGCTTTCTGGACTGCGGTTCTGGGTTTCCCTCCGAGATGAAAGGTCGGGCAAGTCTGTTGTTTGGGCCCAAAAACCTGACCTAGACACTTCGGGATTGACGTTTCGCAGCCATTGCTGTCAGCCCGGCGTTGGGCTTCATTCAAATGGGTTTGTGACCCTGCAGGTGCCCCCGATGCAGTCATTATATCATCGGCATGCTCAACGTTGGTAATTGGTACTCCTTCAGTTCGATATCCTTTGGGTGCCAGGCTAGGAAAAAATCAGACATGAAAAGATTCCAAAGGATGGGGTACGGGGAACAGAATCAGAAACCATGAGAAATCGGACACCCACGACAAGTGTCTTGGGGTACCTGATGTGCAGCTCTGACGGCATCAACGGCCACCGTTCGGATCACAATCTCTCGAGATCTCAACATATCTCTTACAAGTTTACAAAAATTAAACCATTGAAGATTCCTCGAGATCTCGAGCACGGTATAAATCTCACGAGATCTCACGAGATCTCGAAGAACACCCGAGATCTCGAACACGGATCCAGATCTCTGAAGATCTCGAAGAAAAATGTGGAAATCTTTACAAATCTCCAGAGATCTCGAGAAATCTCGAGCTTTCTCCAGAGATCCTCAGAGATCTCGACGAGTTTTGCCCTGCAACGAAGTAAAAAACACTTTTGTCCAGTAAGGGCCTTCATATCCGAACCTACCCAATGTACAGGATTTGAACCAGGCAATATTGGCCCAAACTATGAACAGGTACTGAGCAGTTCATGCTGTCTATCTGTAGTTGTTAATATGTAGTACTGTGGCATTACAGGCTTTCAGAGACCTTTATTTCTCGCCTCCAGAGCATTCAAATGTGCTTGAAATGTGAAGTTGAAACAGGTTTGGCTCGGCTCGGTATTGAGCACGTGACTCCCTCGTATTTTCCCGAACTTATGCAAAGCGCTGTGAGAGGTGAGAGAGGTGAAAGGATTTTAAATTAGATGAACCGAGGTTGCTGTGCTGCACATCACCGGAGACAGCGGGCAGATTGATGCACATCCCGGAGAGCGAGAAAAAAATGCAGATACCCGGGCTCGAACGTGGGGCCTCACGGAAATGGTGGCTCGGTGTTCAAACAGAAACCCTAAAATCATTAGAAAAAACCTAATGAATCTTATGCTCAGCCACTAAATTTAATTCAACACAGCCACTATTAAGTGTTGTTCATCAAGGTGTCGCTGACCATTGCAGGCGCTCTCAAAAAGCTCATCTCGTTTGATAAAAGAACGATCACTTATTACATAAGCACCCGTAATACATAAGCACTCGTAACGCCATATTGATGCACGTGGATGTCGGAGTTTGAATGCCTTGTGAGATTTCGGCGTCTCTCTTCGCTCACAACCTTCAAACTGGTCAATCATTAGCGCTGAGCCTTTACAAGTCATTCCCGTGCGATTCACAAGATGGAGGCAGGAAACCCCGAAACCAATGCAAATCTCAAAACTGGCCAAGTCTGGCAATGATTTCAGGCGGAGGAGTCTGAGTCCAGCGACTCGGAAGGTGAAGGCGATGGCGATTCTGATGAGGAAGAATCTAATTCCGGCGATGATTTTGTAGACTAAAATCGATGTATCAGGCGTAGTTTAATTTATATACTCTCACCGCATCAGCCATCCCGCACCTGGAAGAGAAACTCAAATTCCAGCTGATTTTCTATGTTCTCGCCAGCTGGGATTTCGGCCTGGACCATCCAGCTGGATTCCATCCCCCTCGCAGCTGGTCACACCTGATGTGTTTTCTGGGATCCAGCTGACTATCTCACCTGGAGACGGCCTGACGGCACTTTGGCGGTGTATACTTCGAGTCAGTGACTTGGATCCGGCGCTCAGTTGGTCGGCTCTGTGTCGAGCTGTCGAGCACCGCTGGGAAGGACCTATTGTTGCTTCCAACGACGGAACCCACCCGCATCCCAATATCTGACCTGCGGGGCGAGCAGGAGAGTGCCATCATTTCCACTCTGACATTTAAACAATATCACCAGACTTGTTTCGTTCATTTTGCGAAGATGTCTGGGGGAATGGAAGACACGAGAAATCATACTCGAAATCATACCATACGGTTCAGCGCGGTTTATTGTTCAGGTGGAGACGGAGGCCAGGAAATTGCACATATACCCAACTTCTTCCTCCCACACGTCGTTTGGGAAACTTACGCGGGGTACGGGAGTGTGGTCGTCATGGATAATGGCTGGACTCGGTATGTCCCTTTTCCCTCATTTCAACATACACATCTCATCGGCCAAGGTTCACACCCCCTTCTGACGAGCAGAATGGAACCCCTCCGCTTCTGCGGCTTTTTACTTCTGACCGCAGGAGTAAGTTAGGTCACTGTTGGCTTTCTCAGGCCAACTACGTATTCCGCCAATATCCGATTACCGCACACTACGAGGATTATGGTCAGAAACTAGATCTCCCACAGTTATGCTCCTCACCTCTATCTATAGCTGTAGTATGGTATATGGCCTATGTGTTGACGGTCCTCCCCACTTCGAAAATCTATCCAGAGGGTTATCTATTTCTCTGTCCGTGGGACGATCTCAGATCCGAAGATGGGGGATTTGTCGAACGACCAGAATGTCCTGCATATTGGTCTCTTGATACCTCCGGATGCGAACGACTCAGCCCAGGAGAGGCGTCCGCACATGGCTTTCCTTCTTTCAAATGGCAGAGGATAGTCGGCTTTCGAAGCTGGGACGAACGTGTGTATGCCGGTCTCAGCCAGTTCCACGCGGGCAAAGGATTCGATCCGTATAGTCAAGACGTTGCGCGCCATCTCGGATACCCGCTTTATGAGCTTTCTTACAGGCCGAGCGGCGCACGCAGTACGAAGTTCACCCCCATGCTTTTCTCTGGCGTAAATCCAAGTTATAGTCGAGGAAGTATTTCCAAACCCGGATGCGGCCACGATTGTGGATGAGGATCCTCCACACCAGCAACATGGTATGAGTTCCTTTGTCCACTTTTCCGTTCGATACTAAAACGTGCTGTTCTCTTCTGGCAGTGGAGGAGGAAGAAATTCACCAAGACCATCGGAAGATCGACAAGTCGGTCCTTGATGTTCTTGGGCCGAACACCCACATGGACCGGTGGCGAGTAAACCACAATTTCAGATTTGTATTTTTTGGAGCACTCGGAATAATTCTCGCACTCTTGTATGCGTACTTGTGTTCTCGATAGCCAAGCAAATTGTAATTCAATGTACTTTGCGAATTCAATCTATATATAAGAGAGTTAGGGAGTCCTTTCAACTGACCGAAGAACTGACATCGATAAAGATTGACGGCCGGCCATAAACCCGCTGCATTCAAGTTAAATAGAGTATTGAACAAGAATATAAAACGCACCGCGGCTTCCCTCGGACCGGTCCGCCAGTCATCATACAGTCATTTGACCGTATTCTTTCACTTCAGCAGACCACCGCGGCGCGTTGGGAACCAGCTCCACTGGCTTCGTGCTGTAATGGTGCAGATCACCCGACAGTCAGTGTCCCTAAAAAACAGCTCGACTGGATGCTCACCCCAACGGTTTCCGCTCTCCATCCACAATGAACAAGCTGTGGGCTCTTATAACCTCAGCGATCCTCCTCCTCAGGCTGAGTACGGCTCAGACGCCCGTGGCCAACTTGCCTATCCTCGTCAATTACACGTCGACGCTTAGGCTGGCCGTGCAGCCCGCGTGTGGTGCCCTGCAGTCCGCAAACTTCACAGAGCTGAATACCGGGATAAACCTGGATTCGATCACGTCCGTTCATCCATTCAGCTCCCGTGGAGAACCAAGTACTCACTTACGTTTCGACTCCACAGGACCGTGGTGACATTCGGCGACTCGTGGACCTCAACTGGCGGTGTGTACATTTCGGGTGGTTTCCTCCTCAAAGCTGACTGGTGCCACCAGCAAACGGCACAGTACCGCTTCCGCCTATTTTGCACCCACCGCTGCCCTCCGCGGGGGCACGCGATTCCGAGAACCGCCGCGCTACGAACGGGTTCATGTGGAGCGAGCGCCTGGCCGCCGACCTCAACGCCAAGCTCCTGGACGTGCGTATCCCCTCGCATCCGGAACCTCGACCCCAATTAACAATGTACTCCCGGCGGCGAAGTACTCCTGGGGCGGCGCAATCATCAACAACTTCGCGTACAACACCACGAGCCCGGCCAACGCGACGGGTATCCCGCGCTCCGACTTTGTCGCGCAGGCGGCGCTCTTCTTCTTGCAGGGCCGTTTCCTCGACGCGCTCGTCCCGAGCCAGACGCTTTATACGGTCGCCTTTGGGATCAAGTGCGTGTTATATGCCGATGTATGCATTCCGATTGGCGGACTGACGCGAGCCTCCACTTGTACCTAGCGATAACGGACAGTTCAGCATCGGTGCGTCCTGGCGGTATCTACTCACCATCGCCGCTATCTTGATGATGGATCCCTGTGTAATTCTTCAGCCGGAGGAGACATAGATCTCTCGACAGAGACCTACGTGCGATTCATCACCACTGTCGTAGCAGACGGGTTTTAACGCACCTGCCCCAGATCACGAAGCTTGGTGAACTGCAGGCGAATGGCGCCAAGAATATCCTGATCCACGGGGTGAGGAACCGTATTTAACAATCAACCTCCATCAGTCTGATGAACCGACCACAGATGTACACCTCGCACCCCGAAACGGATGCCTTGCAGTCGGGCGTGTTCGCATACCTCGCGGACTCGCACGCTGTGAACGGAACCAACTTCGGGTTCGTGAACCTCGCACGCCTGTTCGACGCGATCGCGGCGGCGCCCGCGGACTTCGGGTTCGTGGGGGATGCAACCTGCCTCGTCAACGCCAATACGATCGTCGGCGGATGCACGGACCCGGACCGCAGCGTCTTCTACATCCGTACGTCCTAGAGCCGTATTGGGTCGTTTGAACGGAGACTGATAGCAAGGCAGCGGGGCACCCGTCAATGATGACGCACGGGCTCATAAATCAGTACACTCAAGCCGTGGTGGATGGATGTGTTGTGTGAGCTGAAGACTGGATCTGGGAGGATTTACCCCTGAGTCCGGACGGTATCGGTCTGAAAATGCATGAATAAATATGTACATGCGGAGTTGGTATATCGTGAATAGGTTACAAGCTTTCCCGAATGCACAGAACGCAACTAAAAGTTGTATCCAAGTCTCAAGCGACGTCTGTGAACAAGTCAGGAATTTAAAACCTACTACTCACAAAAGAAAGTAGCGGGAAATGGATTCAGTCACAAAATGAGTAGCGGGATCACAAACTTGTCAAATGAATGTAGCGGAAAACGTAAGATTTCCGCTACACTCTTTTGGTCTGATGTGACTCAAAATAAGTAGCGGAAAGTAGCAATTTTCGTAATAAAAGTAGCGGAAAACTCAAATTCCCCAAAAAGTGTAGCGGAATATTAAAAGTGCACTTTGACCGCCATAGATCACCGCAAATTGCCCAATTCAATCCGCCGCATATAGTATCAGTAACACCCTTCCCCATGCAGAGATATTCAGAAAGCCTAGCCAGGTCTTGTGCACTCAAGAAGTAGACTTCATCTAATATCAAAGTCTCTAATGGTGAGATTCGTTCTTCGAGATTTGTGCGTAAAGCCGGCGTGGACTTCATTTTGGCAGGTGAAATTAGGGTCACTCAGAGTAGAGATTTCGACCCGATTTCGACGTGATTTCGACTCGGATTTCGTTGTGGGTTTCAATGATTTCGAGGCTCGAAATCCGATTTCAATTCTGATCCTGTTGCGAAATCAGGCCAAAATCAGATTTCGGCCACTCGCCGCCAGAATTAAGCGAGCGGAGATCAAAATTAACGGTCATGTGTTCTGGGGCTTGGCGCGCGTATCTCAATCCGATAGCGCATACTATAGTACTAGTAGAAATACCTGGGCTCTGTGATTGATAACAACAAATGCCCACTCGTACCCCCCGGCAGGAGGCTGCTGATGCCCTTCACCGTGCCTTTCTAGTCAACCTCATAGCCAACGCAGAGGCAGAACCATGGAATTACGACTCGGACTCGGACTCGGACTCATCTGACTCTGATACCTCCTCCGAGTTCTATGCGTCTTCTTGGGGCACATCCTCCTCATCAGAACTTAGTGATGATCCTACACCTGCAGAGATCTATGTTGACGCGATGGCAGAGTTATACTCCGAGCGGTACCTTAACGAGCGCCGTGATATCCCGAAGTCAAATTCCTTCATGACACTTATGCTAGGCCGATGGAAGAACGAGTTCCCTGAAATTTTCCGGTCTTACCTACGGATCGACCCCAACACTTTTGATGATCCCATCCGTGATGACGAAGTTTTTCATAATAATTCAAACCATCCACAGATGCCTGTCGAGCAGCAGGTTGTCATCACTCTCTGTCGCTTCGGCCATTACGGAAACGCTGCCAGTACTATGAAGGTTGCGCTCCAGTTTGGCATTGGGTATGGGACGGTTAGCCTTGTGACTACGCGGGTCATAAAAGCGACCTGTTCCGAGCGCTTTCGTGCTGCTGCTGTGCAGTGGGCGAGTCCGGAGGCTAAGGAGGCGGCAAAAGCGTGGGTTGCGCAAGCCTCAGTCCCTGCATGGCAGAATGGCTGGCTCATGGTCGATGGTACCCTTGTGCCTCTCTTCCGGCGACCGGGATTCTACGGGAATGTTTGGTTCGACAGAAAGTCAAATTATTCTATGAATGTCCAAGTACTGTGTATTTCCTTTTTATGTTGAGAGATCTGACTCATTTGTAGCTTACTAGCTGCAACCCGTGCTACGCACGGTTATCTGCATCCGGAAGTCCAGACAGTCAGATGTAATCAAATTCCGTACCATAAGAAAACTGAGGTCTTGGAACTCCGACCGGGACACTCGTCACCAACCTATGGTTGGTTCCTCGTGTCCCCGATATACCATGCTATCTAGGCAGGCCTGAATAAAGATCTAGAATTTAACATCCTTGATGCAACCCATGCAAACCACCAAGCTTCTGTTATCGTATCGGCCCTCTGCCCTCGTACATTCACCAGTCAGCTTGTGCCCGAGATCCGAATTTGCAAATGAAAATTATGTCTTCCTTCACTCAGGCTGAGCCCTTGCCTACTACGCTTGTACCGAACCATGAAATAATTATGTATTCGGATTTAGTCTGCCCTAGGAAATTGACCCCCTGTACTCATGCCTTGGCTAGTCCCCACATACTAAAATTTGAATACAAAATACTGCAAGACTTTTTGAGCTTGTGTGCTTTCAATTTTGAATAATTGAGTTTATTCTGTCTGCCCACCAGTGCCGTCATATCTCCAAGCATTCCAGTCCTCGTGAAAATTTGGCGTCACGAACTCCAGGAATCATTAACCTTAAAACAGAAGCTTACGAAGGAGAGAGCGAACGTTAAATGACGGGAAACCTTGAAGTTGAAAGCCGGCCGGAAGAAGCCGTTGTTTGTCCGCGCGTGCCCAAAGCCTACGGATAACCTGACAGTGATAGGACCGATGATTACCTCAATATAGGTCGGATCCGGAAAATCGGCCTCAATCTGACTTTTGTCCGGACTTTTCAAAATTTCCCACGCTTTCTGGGACTGCGGAAATCGTTTTCTCCGCAAAGCGGTCATTTTCTGTGTTTTTTGCTCAAAGATTTTCTGAAATTTTGTCCCGACTTTGGGATCCGACCTATATTAGGGTAATCATCGGTCCTACAGTGATTGGCCAGTAGACTTTCCACGTGACCCTTGTCTTTTGTATAATAAGATTTCGACACCGGACTGTCAGATAATTGACTATGGCATCGGACTACCCGGTAGTCAACACGACTCTGTCGCATGGGCAGAAACACGGCTGCCACAACAGCATGCAGTTCTTCTAGAGCCTGATGAATGGGTATGGGCAGATTCGGCATATCCACTCATGAAATGGTGCCAGTCGCCATATATAAAGTATGTTTACCATGTTCATGTTCTCCTTGCTAAGTTTTTACACTCCCAGACCGGAAAAACTCACCGCTGAGAATACTAAATTCAATTATCACCTTTCCGCTGTTCGGATCCGTTCCGAGCATTGCGTTGGATTTTTGAAGGGACGTTGGTGTTCCCTGCGTGGTCTCCGAGTTGCCATCAACAACGACAAGGGCATGCACTACGCTGCATTGTGGATCATGGCCTGCATCAATCTCCACGCATTTGCACTCCGACATGAAGACAGCAACAATTTTTCGAAGGATAAATTCTATAAAGAAGGACGCAAATATGCGAAGAAACAACGTAAAGTCGAAAGGGAGTGGCGACGGGGACGGCGGGAGCAGAACGTGCAGACAGAACAAGAACGTGAACTGCAGCAGGACATAAATCTATTGGAAGGCAAGCTATTCCGTGAGGAATTGAAGGAGAGGTTGTTCGAGTATCTAGATGTATAAAAAAAATCTAGATATATGTTACTGCATAATTAACGAAAAAGACTTGGGTCGTAAGCGCTCTGAGGAGGGGGGGCACCGTATGCGGGACCACCCGGAACCTGCGGAGGACCAAACGCAGCAGGTCCGGCTTGACGTATACGCTCGAGCTCCATTTGGCGGTCCATCATCGCTATTTCATGCTGCCGCTGCCGCTCTGCCTCCGTTGCTTGGTGTCGCATCTTCGCCAGCTCCAGTTCAGACTTGGCCTCAAACTTCCCCTTGGCGCGCACAGTCTTGCCGTGCTCTCGAATTTCAGCAACCTTCGTGCGCTGAGCCCGATCTGCGGTAGCAATTTCCTCAACATGCTCTTGGATAGACTTACGCTTGGTTCCGTGAGGGCCAGAGCGCCCGACGGACGCATGCGTTGGCTCGGGTTTCACCTGGACCGGTGTTTGTGGGATGGGGAGAGAGTGATCTGGTGGGGGCGATGACGATGAGATGGACAGCGGACCATCGTTCTTATCCCAGTTAGATATCTTGTCTGATTCGGCGTCTGAAGCACTATCGTCATCGCTGTCGATGGGAACCACCTGGCAATCAAATTTAGCTACTGAGATCGTCAACATGCCGGTGAGAGAAGTCACCTTTTTGCCACGACCATCTAGAACACTGAGGTCGACACGAGTTTGGCTGTGAGCCAGAGCCGAGCGGTCTACCGCGGGACTTGAGCCCATCAACGCATGCATCCGAAGGTACCACGGAAATTTTGCCTTGATGAGATCTGGCAGGAGACATGGCGTGAGGATGGAGCGGAGGGGCAACGACGACACGCACCCCATATGTTTTCGATGTTACTTCCAGGCTCGATATCCTTCGTCTTGTCATTTTCTACCACCCCCTGTCCGGTCGAGCCGAGGAGCGTCCGATAGTCCTTATATTTCGTTTTGAGTCTGACCTGAATTTAGAACTCAATACATAGATACTCAAATAGACACGTCCGCGAAGCCCTTTGAGCACGCAACAGGAAACCTTTTCCTATAGCAGTTGCTCCCTTGGCGATAGCTTCCGAACGTCGAGCGAGGATTGCCGAATTGGTGCCAATCTTAGATAGTGGCCTCAGTGTCGGAACTGTGACGGTGGTTTTGACCACTGGCAGCCTGTGACTGATCAATTGCGTCGTCATCCACTGGGCCATCATATGGTTGTAGCGGTAGGCCTTCGAACTCTGCTGATGCTTCGAATTCGGGTTCCAGTGGATCTGGGTGTGATGAGCCTTCGCGACGCGGTGTGGATGTACGAGGGTGTTCATCGAGGATATAACAGATGCAGCAGGTGAACACAGATGATCTGCGGCACATATCGTTCAAGTGCGGCACATGTGCCGCACTTGGTTGAAATGCGGCACACTACTGAATCGGGTAATGTGCCGCGTCATCTTCGCGTCGCAACGCGAGTGCAGAACATTCTGATTTTCGTGCGTTGGGCCAAACAGACAGTGCCGAGTCCAAACAGACAATAATTCTCTCTCTCTCTCTTACCACCACCACCCCCGCTACTCTCTGCTATCCAACCCAACAAGAACGCGTCGAAAACATGGCCCAATGCTCACCGATATTACCTCCAGACACTCTGTTGCCGACCTGCAATTCATCGATGGCCCGACGTGTGTCATAATGGACTTTCGAAGCTCGGTGCGCGTTCCCACAGGCGGTGCTACTTATTGCGCGCTTTAATACCACCACCCGGCATATATCGCAGCACACGTGAATAGATCCATCAATCACGAGTGGATCGACGTCGACGCGCTTGGGCTGTTTGTCGGGAGCACACCTACACCCGAGTTGAGCTCCCCGGCTTCTGGATCTCCAATAGAACACGTCAAACTTGAGGATGACGCGTCGACGACGCGTCTTTCCTCCGCGGGACCGGCCACATTGAACCCAAATATGTACTCTAGAGGAGGGGGGCCGCGAGGTGCTCGAGATTCTCTCTGATTCGGAGTCGGACGAGTCCGATTTTTTCGCGGCCGTGTAGCAGTATGTGACGCGTAAAGATTAGCTTTGTCTTGTAGATTTATACCATCATTCTCGTCTCTAGTGATCTAATTTACTCGTGTGCGCGTTTCTAAGTAGGATCCTCCAACTTAAGCAAGAACTTCTTATGCTGGGTACTTCTAAGACATATTCCAACCACAATTCACGCCGAAAACCTTCCGCCAACGAGGCACGTGCCGGTGTGCCGATGATTCGATCGGTGTGTGGAAGGTGCCGCATGTGATGTGCCGCACTTGGCACCAGTGTGCCGCCGATGATGGCGAAGTGCCGTAGATGAATGGGATGTGCCGCACTCCCAGTGTGCTGTGTGCGCCGCATCTGTTCAATCCCGGTGTTCATCAGCCGTAGGCGGGTCTTCATGTACTGTCGTAGTAGCCATGGAGATGGTGAGAATATGAGTGGTAGAGTCGTAGAGAAATCAACCAGTGTTGAAGTAAGGAAGTTCCCAATGTGTCCACCAATGTTAGCGAAACCGGGTTCAGGGAATGCTGTGACCGTGAGCGGTTTGGTATTGCCCGCAGGCGATAGAGTAGTTAATAAAGATGTTTAAATTCCAACGAACCAACAACTGACTCAAATACGATTCTACCTTAAGCAACCGAATAACTAGACAATTCTTAGTTAGACGTGAGTACGGGAAACGTCTCCGCACTCTTAAGACTGCTGTACTAAACTCGTGGTAAGCTTCTAGCTTTACTTCGATTTAGCCGACTTAGGTTCACGCAGAGTTACAGTCAACTGTAGTGGATTGAGAATAAGATGTAAGATGCTGTACAGAGTATCTACGTGAGGTTTATATATAATAATCTAGAGGCAGTGCGCACAGCCAGCGCGCACAGCCTGGGTTCTCGATAACTCTGAATCAATCTTGAGTGTTCTTAAGACTTCCACAGAATTCTGATCCGAGGCTTGGAGGCTTCAACGGATAGAATTATGTCTACTGACTAATTCCCATGACAAGTGCCTGGGGAAGGTAATCGAACGGGTGGTGGCAGTACGCCTGGCGTACATGATAGGCACACACTACCTGGTATCCGAGAACCAGTTCGGATCGCGCCCGAACAGTTCCACCGTTGACGCTGTGGTGTCGTACATCGAAGACGTGGAAGCCGCGCGAAACCACGGCCTCGTTACATCCGTACTGACATTTGACATTTCAGGATTCTTCGACAACGTCAATCACAACCGGTTATTGCGGGAGATGCGACGAAAACACATACCATTGCCCCTCGTTAGATGGGTGGGGTCCTTCTTGACAGATAGAGAAGCAGCAGTGTGCTTAGATGGCAGACTCGGAGCGATGAAACGTGTCGAAAACGGCATCCCGCAGGGCTCCCCAGTGTCTCCGGTACTCGCTATGATCTATGCATCGGAAATCCTGGAACACTTTGAGGAGGAGGCAAAGAAGTGGAGGAAGGGCAATGTGGCAGACGACAAACCTACTGCC
This sequence comes from Mycena galericulata, assembly GCA_029289565.1. Taxonomy (NCBI): domain Eukaryota; kingdom Fungi; phylum Basidiomycota; class Agaricomycetes; order Agaricales; family Mycenaceae; genus Mycena; species Mycena galericulata. Next base: position 493,790 of record JARKIA010000108.1, read on the forward strand.
CCGAACCTCAAGTTCTACGTTGACGACGGCAAGCTCCAGCAATCGTCGATGTCACTGAAGACGAACGTGTTCCTTTTGGAACGCTTATTCGAGTTCGTGCAGAAATGGCTGCGAAGGGTTGGTATGTCAGCGGCGCCAGACAAGACGGAAGTCATGAACCACTACTAACACTGACAAGAACTTGGGAATAGCTGTGTCTGAGCGGACATGGATCAGAGACAAATGCCTTGAGCTTCTATCAGATACTAATAACTATAAAGTTGTTCCTGTATTAATGATGAACGCTTATTGTAACCAACAATGTACTGAAATGGAATATATTGCTAGCTACGCTGATAGCTACCTCCATTCTGGCCCACAACTCGGAAAATTCTTGCGGCACCGTATAACGGAACCAGGAAACCAACATGTGCTACCCATATTCCACGGTATCCCTAAAATACATAAGGAACCTGTGAAAATGCGACCTATCGTGCCTTGCCATACTGCCATCCAATTTAAAACCCGGCGGCCAAGTACATCAGTAAAAATCTCAAACCGATTATTAAATCGGCGCCTGCTATTCTGCATGGTTCCAAAGACCTGGCGATAAAATTGAGTCAGATTAAGTTAATTCCACGTTGCCAGTTCTTTATTGTAACTGGAGACGTTGTTGCCTTCTATCCGAATATACCTCTTGAACGCTGTCTTAACATTGCTGTTCATATGTATGAGGAATTTAATTTTGATGGGCCGGCAACAACGCCTGAGCAAATGCGCCTTACTGAAATGTTCATTAGGTGCCTCAACGTGGCTAACAAAAATCTGATCATGCGATTTGAGGATACTATATATCGACAAGTGCAAGGCCTTGCAATGGGCATTGCGTGCGCTCCTGACCTGGCCAATCTCTATGGCTGGTACCATGAGCGCAAGTTGAAAATCCTCGAGCACCTGTTGATACCCTTCTACGGGCGCTACATCGACGACTGTTGCGCTATTGTATATGCCTCCACTGAAGCAGAGGCTCTGCAAATTATCTCAGCAGTTAAATTCGATGGTTGCACGATTGAATGGAACGCGTCACCGCAATACCAAGTCTTCCTGGACATGACGCTTTATGTGGATGAACACAGAAAGCTGCAACACATGCCCTACCGCAAGTCGCGTTCCCATCAGGAAAGAATTCCATGGATATCTCACCATCCCCTTGACGTAAAGAGGGGAACCTTTATTGGTGAAATGTCACGGTTATCCACGCTGTGTAGTCTTTATTCTCACTACATTGATGCCATAAAAAGCCTTGTTGCTCTTTATGTAAAGCGTGGCTACCCGCAAGACCTTGTTAATAAGTGGGTCTCAGATAACTTCAAAGATCGGTGGAACAAGCGCCTGGCGGTCAGAGATGACCCCGGTGCACCCGAAGATGTTCTTGTGCTGAAGTCCACTTTTAACTCGGCTTGGAATTACTTTTCCGCAAAGGAATTAGGTGATACCGTCCTAGGATATTGGCGGCAGAACCAATTTTTACATGACAGCCGGCCCAGCGCTATGTTACAGGTAATCCCCATCCAAGCTCTCCTCTTGCACAGGTAGATTCCATGTCATTTACTGTGCTGCAGGCTGTTGTGTGCCGTTGGACAGACATGCCTTCCTGTGGTCATGTAGATATTTATTTCGATACTAGAGATGAACAACGACACTCATTCATTCCGCATCTATTCCCTTCCTTTTTGTTGCTTCCAACTCCCCTTTATAGCATTCAAGGTCAACCTCACAGATAGGTAAGACACTCGAGACAACGCAGAGGTAATATCGAAATAGTGCTCAGGGTCGGGTTCGAACCCCTGACCAAGGTACAGTATTAATTACGTAACACTAAGGACCATTAGAAAAACGGTGAGAAAACATCACAAATTACTGACCGTGGGAGCTGAAAGGTGAAGGAAACTTAGGCACAGCCACTATTTTCAATACGATTGAAAAAATCTCGTACCTGGTTTTTTACTCTCCAAAATCTGCTCTCAACTTTTCAGTAAATCCTTGAATCAGATTGTTCACCCACTCCCCGTAAACTCTGTAAACTCCGTGAACTCCGTGAACTGCTTGGTAAGCGGCGAGTTCACCGCTGCCACTGGGATAAAAGTGGGATAAAGCATGTAGTTGGCGACGCCTGCATCCCGCTATCGAGGAGTTAGGGCAAGCGCAGCGCGCCCTAACTCCGGGTATTAGCTGTAACATCCCGCCTCGACGGTTAGGGTTGGGGGTTAAGGTTAGTGGGCAGTGGGGAGGAGAGGAAGAAAGTAAAAAGCGCGAACGAGGCTTTAGTGTGCCGACCTGAGAGGCCCCGGCTCGGGGGACCCCCCGAGCGCAGTGAGGGAGGGGAGGGGCCTCGAATGGTCGGTCCTCTTCGTGCACACGAAGAAAAGGCCTCGTAAATGAGTATTTTGCGGCATCACTGGGATAGGGGCAGCTTATCTAATGAGTTCACGCAGTTCACGGTGAACTCCGTGAACTTTCTGATTCACGTATGTTCTCCAACTTTTGGTAAAAGAACTATCTCTTATTACATAAGTTCTCGTAATCTCTTATTTCATTAAGCTCTCGTAATTTCTCAAGTTCTCGTAATTGCTCAGTACACTCTCTAGAGAATACCGCAGAATACAGAATCACCGGAATTGCTCTAGCCAGATGTCATCGCCCAGCGTATTCAAGTCCACGCGACCACCTGGCCGGAACCTGCCTTCTTGGGCAATCCATTGCTGGTCTAAGGCCTCTAGAAGATCGGCGAGAAGCGTGTTGGATGCAAGAGTTGTTTCTAATAGCTCAATCTCCATTCCGAGTGGCTCAGACGTTAAGACAAAGAAACTTAACCGAGCCATCAGCCATCAAGAATCGCAACGTAAATCAGCCACGTGGTGGCTCCAATGGCTGCATCGCAGACAGGCTAATAGAATTACTTTTCCTTTCCGTACATGACTTGGGTGGGGGCCGTGGCAGAGCCCGGCAAAAACTCGCGCTTATGAGTGTTTGGTAACATTTTGTAGCATCCCCTAAGATAGTCTTACATCCCTTATTCCTCATCCTTTCTCCCCCTTTGACCATGCCTGATCCTTTCTTATTTTTCCTCAATGAGATCATCTCAGATGCCATAATCAATGAAATTCTTCATCAACAAGCCCAGATCTCTGCACATCATCTCATCTTTGCTCGCTCTGCTATAGCACTTTGTTGGATTTTGAGCCTAGGGACGAAGCGGATGCTCAGTGACCCTCTGCAAACGCGCAGAGGTCTCGATAAAATAATGGTCGTACTTATACAAAAACGAGTAGCTAACACAAAAGGAGATAAGTACGAATGGAGAAATAACGGCAGGGCAAACGTCGGTACAGGGGAAACGTCGGTGCGGGGAGAATGTCGGGGGCGGGATGGATGAGTCGGGTGAATGCTGGCACGGAGATAAGAGTGGTTGATTGTCGGTGCGCGGGTGTTTCGGTTGATACTCCAACACACCCCCACAAACGATAGCACCCGAGCACACCCCCACAAGCTTGACAGGGTGGCTCACCAGACTCCGTCGTAGTCGTCGGAGTCGTACTCGACCGCAGCGGCAGTCTCGGCGGACTTCTTCTTGGACTCCTCCCAGCGCTGCCGCTCGGGGCAGTCAGACTTGAAGTGGCCCTTCTTGTCGCAGAAGTAACAAGTCTGCGACGAAGCGGCAGAAAGGCGGCGGGCGGCAAAGGCGACGTTATTGGGATCGTGATCAGCGTCGACAGGTGGAATGATGGTGGTGTCCCCGTTGGACTGCTGGCGTGTTTCCTCATTGAGCAACCGGCTGATGACATGCTCAACGGTGAGGTCGTTGGGGGAGGTCGCGTCGAAGTTGACGATGACAGCCTCGTATGCGGCAGGGAGGCCCATCGTGAATGCCAAGATCTTGTCCTGGGCAGTGACAGCGATACCGGTGTATTCCATGCGAAGAACCATGGACTGGATGCGTCCAATCCACGCTTCCATCGTCTCGGAATCGAGCTTCTTCGCGGTGAGAAATTGCCGGCGAAGGGCAAGACTGGTTGCGAATCCGGCGGCGCGGTGCACGCGTTCGAGCGTCTGCCAAATGATCATGGGGTCGCGGGAGGTCATGTGAGAGAGCTGACTTGGCTCGACACATAACACCAGTTCTGCACGCGCCTCTGCCATCTTCGTCACGTCTCGCGCAGCAATCAACCCATTCCGCTCCACCGAAATCTCTGCCTCCGTCTTGGTGGTCCCATCAGATTTGGTTCGGCTCACCAAAACCTGAACCACACCCCACAGGCCCTTTCGTACAAGCACGGCCTCCATGCGTAAATCCCAGTCGTTGGCGTAGTTCTTGTTCCCGAGGCGAACGAAGGAATAGCGAGTGTCGGACATGATGGAAGTGAATCAGAAAGATAAATGTAACGAGAAAATTGAATCGTATCGTCTGCCCCGTTGTCGCGGGGACTTGCTCCTTCGTCGTCGATGAAGGGTACGGTGCCTTGGTGTCGCAAGGGCTTTCTCCTCTGTCGTCGATAGAGGGTGTCCGAATGCCTCCACACGTCGTGGAGGGCTTTAGATAAGAACCAGGAAAATGATTGTCGACAGAGTCCCGGTAATGGCAGCGAGATCGAGGGTATGAGTGTATGCGCGTTTGTGTTGGATTTTGAGCCTAGGGACGAAGCGGATGCTCAGTGACCCTCTGCAAACGCGCAGAGGTCTCGATAAAATAATGGTCGTACTTAGAGCTCGTTCGGATGCACAATCGATTGTGGATTGTCGGATTTAGTGCCCAATATAGTAATCGGATTGTGGCTTCATTGTTCGGCAATCTTGGGCAACGTCAGACCGTGGCGACCGTTGATGGTCCGACCGTACTCCGACGGACCCTCGGAGCCTTGGTCCGCTTGACAGCAGACCCCCCCGAAATCTATTCCCCGTAATTTTACTGTAATCATTCACAACTATTATGGTGGATTTCAACTAATCAGAGGTTATTATTGGCAAGTGATGAAAAACACAGTTTTATAGTAATTATTAATGTCTCCGTTTTGTTGATTTCCCCGTGCCGGTTTCTGCCAAAAACAACGCCTGCCATTTTTCTTTTGGCTAGCCCAACCATCTGCATGGTCCCAGTGCGACCACTTACTTTGAGAGAGCGACACAGACCGCCAGCTTCGAGCACAGAACCTGCAAAAATATTGGTGGATTATATGTTGCCGACAACGGACCAAGAAATTGAAGAATCCAACTCAAGATCCATTGTCCAACCATTGTGACCATCAATGGTGTTGCCACGGTCTGACGTTGCCCAAGATTGCCGAACAATGAAGCCACAATCCGATTACTATATTGGGCACTAAATCCGACAATCCACAATCGATTGTGCATCCGAACGAGCTATTATAGCCGTTCAATGTCACTCAAAGATACGGGTCATCTTTGTGCACAATGGAGTGGATGATGGTGCTGGACTCCTGGCGCTCCTGCATTTGTCGGGTAACACCACTGGCGTCGCACCCGCATGCCCGGCAATCGTGCTGAACATTGAATGAAAACAGGACGGACTGATATTTCGTTAGCATGTCGCGACCTACGGCACTGGATCGAACTCACTGCTGAGGCAACGACGACACGGCTGGCATCTGCATCGGGCAGCAGCACAGGCATATGCAGCTGTGGATGAAGAGCCTCCCCGACATCATGTTTGCTGACCACAAGCACCCCTTGCGCGGACTTGCTGCCCTTAGGTAAAAGAATAATCAAAATCCGGGCGATTATAGGCACCTACACGCCATTCAGATTTCGTCTGACCTTTGTTAATATAGGGGAAACTTACATCATTAAGACGGAATACAGCCCACGATCCGACAGTACAGCGATCACCAGAAATGGCCGCCACATTCTCACCCCTGGTCCATGAAATACCAGAATCAAGTGGGACAGTGCAGGGATTTAAAGCGCCATCTAGCATGGTCTGGGCAACAGTCAGAGCCGCCATCTTGCCCTGTTTCTTTTGTGCAACTGCCCGTACGAGTCCGGGTGTCCAAAACGGTGGGGGTGCCCGTCCGAGATGCTTCTGGATGATGGGTGTATTGCGCAGGATCCGTTGGACATCCTTCCCCGCTCGCACCCACGCCGCATCTTGGAACCAGTAACCACCACTAAGAATGTGTTTAACGCGGTCCAGGTCAGCAAATTTTGCAGCAATGTCGCGGCTCGGGGCCTGATGGTTGCTCAGCACGGAGCACAATCGGAAAATTGCATTGAAACATTCGAAGACTTCGGTGGAGAAGCGGACCGCTGGTCCTCGACGGCGGATGTCTTGAACAATATGGAGAAGAACGTGAAGCTTGAGTTTGATGAGGATTTTTGAAGGATCGAGTGTGGCAAAGGCGTCAAGAAGGTTGTCAATCAAGATTTGTAGATCAGCCTGAAAATGCATAAATAATAGTGTGCGGGGAAGGAGAGATGCTGTACCAGGTAGTCTTCCATGTTGTCGATTTCGGAGATCCAAAGAAGAGGCCCAAGCTCGCCTAGAGCTCGGACAAGTGTAAATTGCTCGGGAGTGACAATGTCGTGAATATGGAAAATCATGGTTTGCATCAGCGTCTTGAAGTGTTTGCCGATTAAACCGTTGCGATATTGCATCATATATGCTGCTCGGATCGGGGGGACCCGCAGCCCATCCAGGTTTGTGCTCTGCAGCCGAACAGTAAAAATATCCTGCTGTACCGCCGTCCAATTGTGATGCAGTTCGTACCAGGTGTATTTCGCATCACCAAGCAGGATAGTATGTAGAATCTCGACGAGAGTATCTTGAGATGGGTCGAAAACTGGGAGCAATAGGTAAGTCTTCGTAGGCCCGCGGAAATTACTGAAAAGGCGCACAGGGGAGATCCAGTAATGGATTATAAGGCTGGTCCGTCTCGTTGCTTAACCAGACCAACAACTCATTAGAAATCTCATCTACCGAGCGACCAGGGGTAGCAGCGTGCATCTCACGAGCCTTCTCAATTAATATATCAATCCAGTGCTGGGCGATCTTATCCTTGGTGCCTGTTGCTGTCTGTAGGGCCTCGACACGGGCAGCAACACCATATGTGGCGAGGCGAATTTGGGCAAGGACACAATTGCGGATATCCTCGACATTCCGTGGCCGGCCTGTCTATTAGAGTCACGGAATGAGTACCAAGTACAAACATTGAATGACCCACACTCACCTCATAGAATGAATGATAGCCGTCAGCGCATTCCTTCTCTTCATTCGACCCCCCGACATGACAACGCCGGCAGAAGTAGTTGCCTTGGTGCCCGATGTGAGACACCTCTTCCGCTTGTTGGGGGTTGTCAGCGGGTCCATCTGGGATGTTTAACCTCACACCACAGGGGCGCGACGAGTCAGCATTGTAAGTTTGGACGGGTTCCTCGTGAGTTGACCTACAGAAAATGATACTGTTAGCATGATGAGTATACCTCGGCTACACTTGCCGTACTTGACGTGTTTTACCACCACCTTCAACTGCTCCAAGGCGCCGGCATGAGGGGAGGTCGAGACGAAGCGAACAAAATATTCCTGCTGTAATAATCGCCCTGGCAAGTTGGCGTTTGCGGTGTATACATTGAGATGCTTTTGATACTGCTTGCTTCTGGCACCCGAGACGTCATCGGCCCAAACAGGGACCCAGACGGTAAATAGGTCTTCCCCATTATCTATCGCGCGAAATCGATTGGGGATCCGAACAGCATACTCTTTACAAGTCTCTGAATAAAATGCTAACTTTAATTGAAAGTCGGAAGGAGAACAAGATAATGTACCATGAAAGCGGATTGTGGTACCTATTCGCCTTTCTAGGGCCTGGCCTATGGTGGTACCTTCACAAATGGGGCCAACATATGTCTTACCCGGGTAAGGAACTAGACCACTATGGCAGAGAAAGTAGGTTATATAAAGCCTAAGGCTGCTTGCTGGGACTCATACCAAGGAGATGGGAAGGAAACTATCATTATTGCACACAGGAAGAACCGAAGTCCTTCATAAAAGATTGACTAGACCAAGATTGTCTGTGTTTGACACAAAGACCTACCGCGTTTGAATCACATGATGAGTTGGGCATACCAAGAGAAGGTTGGGATGCCAAGACGGACAGAGTCCAAGAATAGCCACCGGCATTACCGGTCTAGGAAACCCGCATCACTGCAGACATCACAATAATCCTTATCCGGATAAGAAGAACAGAACCTTAAAAGCCAGACTAAAGATAGACGGGTTGAGCTAACCTACAACTATGGGGTACCGTATTCAAGCTACGATGGCAGGCTAGACAAAGAAGACCCTCTCGAGCTCGGGACATAGAGCTACAGACGAAGAAGACCTTATCAGGGTAAGGCACCCGATGTCAAGATGGACCCTCCGACAGAACAGATGGGAATCTCGTGCTACATCAAAGCACGCCATACTCAACCAATGAGAAACGAGTATCGCCGACGGACGACGGGAGCAGTGGGGAGTCAGTTTAGATAGAGTAGTGTAATCCGGGCAGTGTAAGCAGGTTGGATTTAGTATAAGTAGGGGCAGGAAGTGCGAAACGGGAGCGCATATCCCTTGGAGGCAGGCACCAGAGTTGGTTGTCCTTGTTTGTTCCACTAGATTTGATTAGCTCGGGCTTAGCCCACAGAAACTAGCACCAGAAATAGAATTGGGATTGGATAAAGAACCTTAAAAATATAAGCATTCGAGAACTGGGTCGAAAACCCTTTGAATAAGGCCGAAAGCCAAACATCAGTACTGAGCCGAAAGCTCTTTTAAAGGCCGAAAGCCGCCAGAACCAGTTGTCTCGTTGAATCATATTGAGTCGAAAGCTCTCTTAAGGCCGAAAGCCGCCCAAAACCCTTGGTGTATAACCACAAACCTGTCTATTAGACACCCAAACCCGACCTTGTGTCATTAAACTCTATAAACATTGTTCATTGTACCGCATTAGTCTTGAAATGAGACCAGAACTACCTAGACAAACCAGGAGATCCTTACCCGGCCAAGACACTTTAGCCGTTTAGTGATCAGAGCAAGCCGCCTACCAGTACAGACTAGCTATAGGGTCAACTAATCGTTGATTCAAACCCCGAACTACCCTCACATCGGCACTCACACAAGAGGAGCGATAGGTTGTTAGTGATTTATTAGTTGTTGGTGTTGTTAGTGGATAGCTCGTTTGTCCACTCACATTAGCGGCCAGTAGCCCATTTCCCGCCTTACTTAGAGAGCCACCGTCTCACCGGCATTCTGGAGATCTTTCAGTATTACCCGCACCATATCCCTCAACTACTTCGAACTTTGTCTTCGTCAGAAAGCGCTATCCCCCCAACGATGGCGCGAAAACACGTGATCCGGTGAGCGCGGCCCGCTCACGTGTCCTTACCCAACACGCCAGCAACTTCGCAAGTCCAATTACAAGAACTCTATGAAGCAGTCAAGGGGATTGAAGATGGGAGGAAGGCGAAAGAGGCTGGGAAGGAGGCAAAGAAGGCCGCAAGACAGCGGAGGAAGTAGTTGAAAGAGAAGATTGAGATGGAGTGGGCGGAGATGAAGGAGCGTTACGCTGCTGAGGTCGAGGCGTGGTCCGAAGAGCGCTCCAAATTGATTGAGGTGGGCGCAAGGAAGAAGGACCTTCCACCGGTCTATTCCACTCGTCCAGGATACCGCTTTGGAGGGATTAAGTTTATAATGGGGTTTCCCTGATGCATGTTGAGATTTTGTGTTGATGTTGCAGAACGGCTTGCCGACTTGTTCCTTCAGGGTATTCAAGGTTTTAGCTGTCCAAAATTCAAGAAATATGCTTCAGAACTCACTCCATAGTTGACCCACTGTCAATTCGGTCTCAGGTTGTCTATTTGAGGTCAATTCTTCTTGTGGACCACAAAATGATATAACTGCCATCAGCATCACTGATCTCTCGGTGGCTCTAGCCAGTGCCAATGAACCCAGACTTCCGAAACAAGTTGGGTTATCTGCGGGTGGGATCCTGAGGTATCTGTGAATGGTAGGAGGACCGATGATTACCCCAATATAGGTCGGATCCGGAAAATCGGCCTCAATCTGACTTTTGTCCGGACTTTCCAGATTTTCCCACGCTTTCTGGGGCTGCAGAAATCGTTTTCTCGGCAAAGCGGCCACTTTTGGCTTTTTTTGCTTGAAATTTCTCCGAAATTTTGTCCGGACTTTGGGATCCGACCTATATTAGGGTAATCATCGGTCCTATGGTAGGTGGTCAGAGGTGGTCCAGCTCAGTGCACGTGATCTATGGCAATAAATGCACTTCCGGTTACTTTTTGTGATAGCGAGTATGTTTTTTCGAACTTTCTCGGTCCCAGAGGAAAAGTGCGTTCCAGAGCATTCAAGTGACAAGTTTTTTGTAGAAAGACTGATGTCGGCATGATCCTCAGTTGGGCACGACGAAGCGGTGAACAACTGAGGGACAAGTAGCCGTTACGTGTCGGCGCAAAAGCAGCTGGGGATCTTTTATTGGATGGTCCACGGCAGCAGCGAGCGCCAGCTTCAGTCCCATGGACGTCGAGGATCCCAAACTGTACACCCCCATGGATGTTGATGATTCTGATGGCTTTCGCCCAGGGGGCACGGCCTGGAACAGCTTTGATTATAACCAATGCGCAATACGTCGGGTTTAAATATTATTTACTCATGTCTAACGGGCGTGCTATGTTGGTCTTCGCGAGGATATTCGCATCCTTCCCATGCTGGGGTGAAGCGCCTTGAGCTTTATGGGGGGCCGCAGTACTTCCTGCTGTGCTCTCCACGGTACACGCAGCGTAACGCTCCGCGCGAGTGGATCGCCCCGTCTGCATGTGCAGCGGGGCCGCAATTCCTGCTTGTGCGCACCACGGTGCAAGTAGCGTACCGCCCCGCGTGGCGCGAATGGCATCCGGGACACCGAGCGAGTATAAAGATCGAGGGGTAACAGGAGATTCGCAGCTCCTCTCTCTTCCTCGCCTTTCACTGCTCGCCAGGTCCGTCTTTATCTTACTTATTTATAGCTCTCTTTGTTCCTGACATTTCACTGCACACTAGTGTTAATTTCTCTCAATGAGGAACGGCAAACTTCCAGAAAACACGTCCACAGTGAAAACACTGCTCCCGGTATCTTCCACGAAGTTGGGTACTTTCATCAAGCGGAAAACTTGAATCTTAGCATCTGCCCTGGAGTTGAATGGTCTTGGAGCTACGTTCATCGTACATACCGACTGCATTAGATTTGCGAAATAAATGATTAAGAGTTATGTCCACAGTTGCCTGCATCAGGTTACTCTGAACCATGTTTTATTGACATCACCCTATTTATAAAATTACGTCTGTCTGTCCGTCTGAAGCCTTTTCAAACTCAGCCATCTCCGCACCCAATCAATCAAGCCTCATGCACCCCGGGCGCTAAGTGATATTCATCTATCACTCTTCACCCTATTTATCACTCTCTTTATAAAATTATGTGTGTCTGTCTGAAGCCACTCCGACCCAAACTCCGCTCCAACTCCGTGCTTGGATGACGTGCCGAACGACTGGTTGATGTGGAGAAAAGTGTTTTGCAAAGATCAGACAAGATCAGTCTATATAAAAGTGGGATCTTTTGCCATTGAAAATCGGAAGTCGTCCGAAGTCTTAGAATTTCAAGGGCTACAAAACTTTCTACTCAGATTTCCTATACAAAATACTTTTGCAGGACGCTATCGAAATTTTCACTAAGACATTTAATCATTCTCGGCAAACCCCGTGTCTATGAGTCACCGGTGATTCGGCTCCAGTTGTTATTGGAGCGTGCTATTGATCGACTGTCATCAATAGTGAAAATAACGACTGGCTCAAGTCTAGCGCGGAGTTAACTCTATTCCGAGCGATATTGGGCCCAATTTCTCATCCAGAAGCATGTCTAAGGGACACATATAATTTTATGTGCAGTGTTTGATCAGTCATGTCGAGTGAGCGGTCGATTACACTCATTGGCTGCTCAGCAGTCAATTCCCGACACTATTGAGCCGGCCCTTGAACGCTTGGTTGCACAGTGGTCGAAATACTGTTTTGGTGTGAAATATCGGCCCACTGTGCCGAGGTTGGTGTGCATTTGTTTGGTGGCAGCATCTGACGGCCCATCATGCCGAGGTTGATGTGCATTTGTTTGTATCGACATGCAGAGCCCTCAGCTATCATGTAAAAGCACCAGGGCCATTAAAACAAATCCCCAGAGACAGTTCGAACACAAATTTCGCTGGCTATCATTCTGGCCAGACCCCGTTAAAATCCAGCCTGAAATGGTTGCACAGTGGTCGAAATCCTGTTTTGGTCTGCACGCTCCGGTGGAAATGGACGACTTGTACGATGGGACGAGTACCTGTCCCGTTTCAATTTCGAGTGTCGAAGGTGCCCAGAACAAAGTGGCCGACTGCTTGTCCCGGCTGTATGAGAATGACGCGCCATCTGATCACTATCCTCCGGAGGAATTCGTCAATGCGGATGTACGCATGGACCCCGACCTGGAAGACCTGGGACCACTACGCACCGCGGAACTTATCAATGAGCCTGCTGCCATGCGAGCCCGACGGATCCGAGAACCACTCGAGGATCGGATTCATCGAGGCTCAGGAACTTGCGCGTAATGCGGAAGAACTTCAAGACCATGGCCTGGACACCTCTGCTAGATCCCTCGAAGATGCACTCAAGTCAGTCCCGCCTCTGAACGTGTCGGTAGAAGGAGATGATTCATTCCTCGAGGATGTACGGAACGGGTACATCGCTGACTCCGAGTCCGTACTACGCCCGGTGATCGAGAAACCCACCTCGTTTCCTCAATTCCAGGAACGGGGCGGACTCTTGTATTGCAAGAACACCTTGGGCGAATCAGTGCTGTGTATACCCCGCACGACTCGCAAAAAGGGCTCCCGGCTAATGTCAGAAATGATCCTAGATCAGTCACATACTATGCTGGGACATTACGGCGAGTTGCGCACCTCGGAGTACATCAGGAGATGGTATCGGTGGCCACGCATGGGACGCAACATTGCAAAGTTCTGCACAACCTGCGAAGCCTGTGCTATGTCGAAGGCTCGTACCCAAGCACCTGGAAAAAGCGAGGGAGAAAAGAAGAGAGAAAGGACCTGTTTCCTCTATAATGGTCTTGTCCCGAATTGAACGGGTAGTAGATATCAATTGCATCTCCCTTCTTCTACACGATACTTTTCAATCGTGACCTTTTCATTGGGCTACACAAAAAAATTCCGGCAGCCGACGTAGCTGACTTGCAATATCAAGGAGCGCGCGCTGCTCTGCTCGAGGTCATCGCGGTTCCCGACGACATCCACTACCTTCCCGATTATGACTTGCCGATTCGCGACTTCGTTGCGATGGACCTGCCCAAAAATCTTACACCCCTGTCCTGTCAAAGCCGCGGACATGGTACAACCACGATGTGGGAGACTAGCGTGAGTTTCGCGCAATCACCGAGGCGACGGCTAGCCTGCAGACTAAGAAAATGGCAACCAAATGTTGAACAAATGTCAACATTTTCGAACAATTTGGGCCTTTCCAGGATTGTCAAAAAATGTCAAGATTTTTTGCCAATTGGCAATGGGGGTTTTTCCTGATGATGCCATCTGGAGTTGTGACGTTGGTTGTGTAAATTTGTTTGAAGAGTGGTTTCTGGAAGCTTCAGCCGGTGAGGCTTCACGATGGGTGATCACTTTTGATCACTCACCACTCAGGCCGATAATGTTCCTGGAAAATCGCCATAGTCGAATGATTAACTTGCCTTGACATTGTGGCGTTCGCCCCAGTGAATGCGCAGAGCCTTACACGTGGCAACAGGGACGTACGTGCGTAAGTGCATTTCCTGGGGGTGGTAGTGACGGCGGGGTTTTCTTGGCTTTATCAACGGGACGATTGGATCGGTGCCCACCCTCTCCATCTAGGTTGGTATTTGGCGCATCACATCTGAATCCCATCTTAGCTTACCAGGCATCAAGTGAAATAAAGGCTTACCACACCAACCCTGTACGATGCATGCCAGCAGAACTTGTTCAGGGTAATCGGCAATATATGGTCCGAGCCCGTAGATGGTTCGTCTGTAGTGACCATCCGCATAGCGAACGACCTCGGGAGTCGTCATCCCCGGCTTTAAAGACTGTAGGATCTGGCGCAAGGACACGTGAAATAAATTTCGACGAAATGTGCGAAATTCAGCAGTATCTTGATTTTCGCGGTCAGCTTCAAACTCGATCAGTATAGCTCTTCAACAGTAAGATAGCCAACGATACATACTCTTAGGAATGGCTAAAAACCCAATGAGCGACACGGCATTCCGGTGCGCACGCCGAACATTGTTGTGAACAAGACCGTTCGACATGTAAAGTGGATAGTACTCGTTCTGGCCAGTCGCGACTGACACTATAGTCTTATCACTCCCGAGAATTACGGGTACGAAAGTCACGCCATGGGTAGCTGGATCCTGAACGATGATATCCTGCGGCACAATTAAAATATTGCCAGTAAGGAATGAGGAAATCGTACAGCTTGCCGCCATGCCCAGTTTCCGGACATGAAGTCCATGTACTCGCGGTTATCACGGTCGTCCCCGCCGTAAACCTGCTTGGGGCGAAGTCCATTTCGGACTTAAAATCGGGGTTTGCGAGTTGGAGTTGCAACACCGCGCGCGGGTCACGGAAATACACCATGTACTCTTGCTTCTTCCAGGGAGTCTCATCGCCCGCGGGGCATGCACCATTCCACGAGACGTTGAACGACTCCCAAGGGACATGACCAACTTCGGTAGCATCAATCGTATTATATAAATCACGATGATTCACAAAGGGAGGGTCGCTGGCACCGGCACGAGACGCCCAGTTCTGCATAAGCTCGTCAATGTTCCCCGCAGACATTTGAACCCGGCGATACAGGAGATCGGCCAACTCAAAGTCTGCACGATCTGCATAAGGTGCAAAGTCGTCGGGAGGCCCGGTGTTGCGCGGGGGAGGAGGTGTGCCGGCCGGAAGAAATTTGCCGTCCTTATCGCATGGTGTGCCTGATAAATATAAGGCAAGGTCACGCTGGAAGAGTTTTCGCATTCACCGTTCAGTACAGGGTGGTAGCGGATCCCGAGAAGAGGAGGTTCCGGTGACAATGATGGCGCACGCGTCTCAGGCTCAACGTCGCCACCGCCCTGGTAATTAGGGGAATTTCCTCTGGAATCCGAGATGGGGCTCAGAGCTGGGCTTGGCGAACGAAGTCGTTGGTGAAATTTTCTATGCGCAACATTTGCATGCTGCGTGCGGCCAGAATTGTTTACAAAATATTGGCCACCTCCTGCGAATAGGCAGGGTAAATTTCGCGCCTGGAAAACGAGCTTTCGTGGCTTTTTTGGCAGCTTTGACGATGATGGCGCCATGAGATGAGACGGGCACATATTACCAGCCAAACGGTGGTTTGGGGGCGTGCGGTGAGCCGCTCCAAAACTCAGATTTCATAGTTGCTCTTGGGGCAGGGCACTACAACGAGGGATCTCATTGCGGGCAAACTATCAGTGTGGAATGTACGAAACTTATCCAGCTACGTGCAGCCAGGCTCATGGTAGGGGGTATGTTCTCCTAGCCAGGGGATCTGCTGGATGCACACGCCGATCTCCCTCCTATACATCTCGCCATCGACAAACATCTCCAGAAAGCTGCGCTACGATATGCGACTCTTCCAGCGACGCACCCCCTTTATGCGGAGATAAGGGATGTCGAGCGGCGAGGACACGTCAAGAAGCACCCTTCCCCACTCCATTTCCTCATGAATTCCTACATGGATGTTTCGCAGGCGACAGTAGAAAAGATACCGGCAGTACGACGGCGGGCGGAATGGGTGGCGCTGGTGGATGTGCGCGTGGCTGCCTCCAAGGAGGAGGCCAAAGAGTGGGCGCTCGGGGAATCCGCGAGAGTGACGCTGTTTTCGGATGGCTCGCTTATCGATGGGATGGTTGGCGCGGCGGGGGTTTTGTGTGTGGATGGAGTGGTGAAGAGGGTGAAGGGGGTGCAGCTGGGTTCGGCGAGGCAGTACGGGGTCTATGAAGCTGAAGGAGTGGGGGAAGTACTGGCGCTGGAGTGCTTCAGAGAAGAGACTGACGAGCAGGTGACGGGGATCTTACCTCTGGGCTTGGACAACACATCCGCGATCAAGGCCACTAGCAGTGCCAAGCCAGGTGTCGGGCGACATATCTGGGACATTTTCCACAGACAGCTGGGGAAGGCGCGACGTGAGCATCGCGAATTCCGTTTGCGCATTGACTGGACTCCGGGCCATGTCGACATTCCTGGGAACGAGGCAGCCGATGAAGCAGCAAAGCGTGCCGCGCAGTCGGGCACTTTCGGAAGGCCTCCCAAGGTCTTGAAGAACCTGCCCTTCAGCAAGTCGGTGCTGGCTCTCACCCACACGAGACTGCTGCAGAAGATCGCGAAGAAGCAATTCAAGAGGTCGGCCCGGTACGCCCGCATCAAAGATGTGGACGAATCGGCTCCCTCGGCAAAATTTCGCAAACTCTCCTCTTCTCTTCCTCGCAAGCATGCCTCCCTTCTCTTCCAGCTTCGCTCTCGCCATGTTCCCCTCGCCCGCCATTTATTCCGCCTGAAGAAGTCCCCGACCCCCACCTGCCCGTGCTGCGGCATGGTTGACGAAACCGTCGACCATTTCCTTCATTTCTGCCCAGCACACGAACAAGCTAGACGTGCATTTTTAGATTCTTTTTCTCTCTCTCTCTCCTACGTGGAGGAGCGAGGAGCGAAGCTCCGAGTGATGAGGCTAAGTTTCTAGGGGGGTAGTTTAGCAGAGGGGGTGTGGCCGCGACGTTGACCGACGTTTCGTCTGTTAAAGAAGACTCATCAGGCGGCATGTCTCTCGACAATCAAGCGTGACGGATCACATGATCGTGACAAACTTGGGTGGCGGAATCCGTGGACTCAACGGCACTTGGTACCCAGGTACACCCGTCCTCCCGACTACAGTTGGGGACAATCAAAGTCTGCTTGTTTCATAGCGCAAGAACCGTCCTTTTTTGGATAAATCTGACACCAGATTCGGTTCCGGAGGGGTAAAAGGAGCCCAAAAACACACCTCCGAAGTTTTTCCTACGAGCCATTGTTTTTCTCAATATTTTGGGTCAGCTGAACGAAATTGTGTGTACCTCTCTGAGGGCTCTGGGGCTGATATATGTCTACAACATCCTCCAAACGAACTGAAATGAGGTCTGCACAAGCTACACGGCTTCTACGCATTAATTGACAGTAAGATTTTGACTTCCTGGAGGCTTTCGGACGAAAATAGGTGCCAGATCAAACCATTTTTCACACGTTAATTTCTCGATAAATTTCCAAGATGTTGTCGGAATCGTAACCAGCTCACGAAAAGGCGTCGATTGCCGATTTTTACATATTTTTAGCTATCTATTTAGACATTTCTCAATATTTTGGGGTCCGATCATCGATGTTTTGAGATTTTGGACATTGTGCTCGTGCCAATCTCTCCATTTACGTGTAAAAGCACTCCCTAAATCGTTGCCGTAGGCTTGGGAGCCATCTGCCGACGATGGTATCCTAGTTTCCCACAGTCCCCAAATAGGCGGGTTTTGATTGTCCCCGACTGTACTCCCATAAAATTTCCTAGGTCATTTTATGTTTCCCGGTAGAAGTCGTCTTGCTAACTGTGAATTTTTTGGCTACACAGAATTTTTGCGGGGTCAAGTTCCGGGGAACAAGACGAGGTGCGCGAGCACGACCCACAGAAAATTCATCAAGCCATTATCCACAGCATCAAAATCCGTAACTTGTATTAGCACATCTCAGGAAATTTAATTATCCGTTAGGTTCACTTCACAGAGGAACCAGCCCCATATTTCGGTGGTCAACCAGAAATATTTAATCAGGGGAATATAAATTCTTGAGCAGTGTCAAGGGTCACGATTAAGCATAGAGGACAGGGACAGAAGTCTCGTCAGATTTAATTTTAAAACAAACTCGGTCTCGCATGTAACACACGAAAACGAGCATTTAACGCATGCGAGACCGAGTGATTCTTTTTCTCTCTCTCTCTCCTACGTATATCTTACTATTTAACATCACGACATCTAGTTCCCTCCAGAGGCTTTGGCCACATACCCCTATACCTCGCGGATTTCCCGCTTTGCAGCCGTCCCGTCACGGTTTTGCTAAGTTTTCGAGTACGAGAGATTTTTACTGCTACCATTTTATGGACCCGATACGATACCCTACGATACAATAGCCAGATTTATATCTACCATATGTCTTAGACACACAGGATATAAAACAAAGATTCAAAAAAAAAAAATGAAATGAAATGCTCCGCAACGATCCTGAGAGCCCGCAACTGTTCCTAACTATTTTCAAACTTCTTCTCGCTGATGATGTCTTCTAGATGCTGCTCCGGCGTTTTCAGGTCAGTGTCTTCTGTATCTCTTTCGAAGATAGTATCGTGAACCCAATGTAGGTGACTCAGGTTCGTATCCGGATTGCTGTCGCCGTCCTCATTGAGACGTCGACTTTCGTAGGACGACCCGAGCTCTTGACGGGTAAAGGGCGCTTATCTTTTGCCAGCGTCTTCATTCTTTCTTCGTGGCCGGTGATGACACGACGATCCTCTTCTGAACATAGGCACGAGATTTCCATGCTGGATACGTCAAGTGTGGCACAGTTGGAGCCGGCACTGCATGAACTGGTGGGGCTGTGTTTGATTCTGCCAACGTGCATTTTTTGGTGAGTTTCGGTGGCACTTCAGATTATTTGAACACTGTTCCAGTTCAAACGGCGTTTAAACCTGGTTTAATCACCTCGTTTAAACTCGCTAGTGCCACGCCCCCGTAACCGCAGTCATGTTCTCGTACTGGTCATCAGAACAATACTCAAACACGGTTTTACGTTGAGACGCCCATTGTTTAAACAATTCTAATATAGATTTATATTTTTTTCACAATTCTAAGGACAAAAAACGGAACCAAAGAAAAAATCGCTGCGGGCCGTCTGCAACCCCCAAAATATACCTTCTCGGGCGGAGATGTTTGATCCGTTATGCGGACGAGGTGAAGGAGCGAGGAGCGAAGCTCCGAGTGATGAGGCTAAAGTTCTAGGGGGGTAGTTTAGCAGAGGGGGTGTGGCCGCGGCGTTGACCGACGTTTCGTCTGTTAAAGAAGACTCATCAGGCGGCGTGTCTCTCGACAATCAAGCGTGACGGATCACATGATCGTGACAAACTTGGGTGGCGGAATCCGTGGACTCAACGGCACTTGGTACCCAGGTACGCCCGTCCTCCCGACTACTCCCATAAAATTTCCTAGGTCATTTTATGTTTCCCGGTAGAAGTTGTCTTGCTAACTGTGAATTATTTGGCGACACAGAATTTTTGCGGGGTCAAGTTCCGGGGAACAAGACGAGGTGCGCGAGCACGACCCACAGAGAATTCATCGAGCCAGTATCCACAGTATCGAAATTTGTAACTTGTATTAGCACATCTCAGGAAATTTAATTATCCATTAGGTTCACTTCACAGAGGAACCAGCTGCACCACCCTCGCTCCACAGCTCTCCGCTATACTGCTCGCCTGCAGAGTAGTAACACTTGGATATATCAACTTTTCCACCATCCTCTCCATCTAACCTGAGTGAACTAACGAGCAAAGCCCGCAACCTCCAATATACCTTGCTTTCCATGGCTGACCTTATTCAAGTTCCGCAGGAAATGCCAACCCCACAAATCTCGCCCTAACTCTTTCAGCGGTGCACCCGGCAAATTCTACGTGACATCAATCACATCATCCGCACCTTCGCCATGTTTCATCGCGCTCGCATGCGTACCGCATTCTCAGTTGAAAACAACCCCCCTTTGCCTCGCCCGACAAGGCCAACGCCCGAAGAAGGCACTAATGCGCGTTCCCGTTTGCAGAAAGAACGGCGTAGGCATGAGAGACTCGAACGGGAAAGGCAACCGCCACGCGTCCGAAACGGAAACGGCCTCCTCGCCCAGACCCAGATGGCCCATTGAATGCAAAGCAGCTGGCACAGCGGGAACATCGAAATAGGGAATGCGCGCTCGGGAGAATTGTACGCTTGGTATCGGTGCGTTGTCTCGATTTCCTACATAAATAAATGTACTCATCGTTTTTCATAGGGCTATCTCTTCCGTCCCAGTTTCAAAGGACACAAGTAGACTGCGCGGTATCGAGTCCTGCATTCTCAATATTGGTTCTGAAAGTCTGATTTCGCTTCAAGACACTCCTGAACGGTCTTTGGACGCCTCCCACCACGCAGTCTCAAGGTTAAGGGCATAATTCTCCCAATGTAGATACTCAACGCAGGGAACCCGAGCATAAAAATCAAAGAGGTCGCTGGTACGTAGCCGAAGACAGCTTTTTTCTTGATCATTTGTGGCGGGCTTCGGGGTCGTGGTATTAACGATGGGGAGCCATCAGCGTATACAGATGGAGGTTCGGCGCCATTGATGATCACACCGTGGCCAATTTGGACAAAGTTGTCTTCCTTGGCCAAGCGCCGGCATCACCAAAGGCAGAAGAAAGTCCAACAAAACTGAGTAACTTCTTACTTGCGCTCAAATCCTATTTCAGTCAACACCGGCATCCCTGCCCTCGGCAACTGGGGAGCCCGCGATTAAAAAAAGTGCAAAACAGTGATCGCGCGATTGAAGAGGCTCAAGATGGGCTTCTTCGAGGGCGCACAGTACTTCATCCCATGATCAAGGCGAGGTTCCTCTACTGGCCAGTAAACAATAATTCATCGCTCAAATAATATACAAATCTGACAATGCAATACTTTGAACTTGCAATTGTCTCTGAAAAAAAAATCTGTGGCGAAGCACGGGCACACTGCTAGTGAATAACGGAGCGAGTCTGGCTTACCTTCCCATTCTTCATCATCCGAGTCTCACGAATTTCTACCATTCGGACCTGGATCATTTTCGTATCTGGATTGCAAGCGGAGGTACTCTTTGTATTCCTCGTCATACTCGTCCTCGTGCATCATGGGAGAGGAAGAAAGCGACGGGAAAACAAGAAAAGAGTCGAAGAGAGCTTGTGTGACAAAGTGACATAACACCTGACGTCACTGACACACCGCTCTATAATGGGGCGTGGCGGACGCTGGCTATCCACGACAACGCGCACGATAACGGCCGCGGCCCAGGTAAGCGAGGCGAACGGTCGAGCACGAGTGAGCATCTATGCCCACTAACTTTAGGTAGTGGGTCCTGTAGAGCCCTATTTCAAGTACGCCTTTTTCCCACGGCAATCATGAACAAACAACCGTATTTCCCGTGCGGGTTCGAGTCCCGTAGGTTACCTTTTTTTTGCCATTTTAAAGAGTCATCAATTATTTTGGCCTGTTGCCATGGGCTTCCGCGGAAGCAGACAGATGGCCATGGCTGTGAGTTCATTTAGTTTCAGAAATTTTGACCCTCTGCTGTCTGCTAGTATTCCGACTGTCCACTCCGCCATCTGCTCCAGCAGCAATTAGAACAACTATGACAAAATCAGAATCTATGTAGTCAGATTTCCAGCCACTTCGAACACACTTACATATCAGAGTGAGAAGTCTATTATAGCCCTTAGCAGAATTTATGGTGCAGCTGTTTTGTTCTGTTTTGTGGTAAGTTTTCACGAGAACAGCGATTGCAAGCTCAAATCTCAACAGTTCTCTCTGGAAATAGGCTCATTCAATTCGCGCTGCAATTCCTCAGGGTCCTGTGTATTATGACTTACTCTAAGCATCTCAAAATAATTCACCAGTTCAATTTTCGGTGTTTTCCACTATCTGACATCAGAACATGTTCCATAGTAAGGTGGAGAGCGTGGGAACCCCGCACCTTTATGTAAGCCGTGACAAAGCGTGACGTGACCGTCCAAATCTTGAGGTCGAGAACAAAAAATTCAATAAATCCGCGCCAAAAAATGTAATTCATCACTCCTCTTTTTTTTCCCATGGGAGCTCCCTTGCCCGCGCTTAGCGCGGGCCGAAAAAATGGATTTTGGGGCTACCAATGGCCCATTTTGCCAGTCCAGCCCCCTCAATAGGCTAGGCCCCGCATAGCGCAGGCCGAAAATTGAATTCTAGGGGGCCCAACTGGACATTTTGACAGCTGCTCACTGGCCACAGCAAAAAAAATGGATTTTGAGGCCACTGGCAGCCCATTTTGCAGGCCCACCAGCTCAATGCTTCCTCTATAGCCTAGCATGATTGATACCCACACATAGCATAGGCCAAAATATAGGATGCCTAGTAGCATATTTTGACAGCTGCTCACTGGCTGCAGCAAAAAATGGATTTTGGGGCTGCTGGCAGGATATTTTGCAGGCCTGTATGTAACCCATCACTTGCTGCGAAGCATCACCTTCCCCGATATGAGACGCCGGAAGGGTCGGGCCGGTCACGTGAGGGATTACATAATTGTCCAAATCCTCCATTCCGGAAAAATCGGTCATTCCCAGGGCTTCCAGATGCCGGGAAACGGCCTCTGCGAGCCCAGGGTTCCCCATCGGTCAAACACGAACAACGATCAAAAGCCGTTTGCACAGCCATCTTGTTTTCGGGGTGTACATCAGCAAAAGGGGGGCAAGCCCCCAAAAGAACACCAAGCCGAGTGAACACCTGTGGTGACAGGTGACATGGCATGAACATTTGGTCAAAATAGTACAGTAGAGCAACCTCAGACTCCGACAGGGAGTTTGTTGTTGAAGACGACAGCTCGGAGCTCAGTAGCTGAAATTGAACTCTATATGCATGGTATAGGGGCACGGTAGACCGGATTGCACACGGGTCTGCACGGGACATTTTGTCCTATACCCGCCGGTTCGAACCCCCCTGCCCACCGGAAAGAAACACTTTAGACACTTTCCGGCTTCTCACTGCCGACTTATCCAGCTTTGGCCTTGTTAGTCCTTCTTTAGGAAGCGTTTCCAAACCGTTCTGATGATCACGGCACCCTCCGCAATCTCCAACAATCTGATTTCTCTTCAGAATGCAGCCCGAAATCACCCGGCGGCCTGCACATTCCAACTCCGCAGTATTCCGTTCATACCCGAGAATTGCCCGCCGTCCCGCCCGCTGCAGAAGCGGTATTATTAGGCCTGGCGTTCCCCCAGTGCATGTTGCCTGGGGTCCAATTGGGGGCCAACAAAAAGAAACGGAGAAATCACTGCACTGTGCCGAGAAAGGGAATTCGATCAGTCTGATTATGAAGAAAAAGTAGGAACGGGCCGAGATGCGAGAGTGACGGATTGGGTTGGGTGTGGGAACGTGAAGTCGGACTTCAAAGTCCAAATACCCGGAAAGGATCCTTACAGCGTGGGAATTCCCCATAGCTTATACCGCAAAACGCGGCGACAGGTGTCCCGTCACACCTTGTTGCTATTCGAGCCTGAACGATAATGCAAGCAAACATGACCACCACGTAGTTTAAAAACCTGCTAGTATTAATTCTATCATATGTCTTAGACACAAAGGAATTAAAACAAAGATGCAAAAAAAAAAAAAAAAAAGATGGCGAAATGGCAGATTACAGAATAAGAGAAGAATGCACCTTCCACAGTTTCTCGAATGGAAGCATGATGTGTTTCAACTCATGATTTTAGCTTCAAATCACCAAGGGGGAGTTTCCATCTCAAATTGGAAAAGAGGGATGTGTGCAGAGTGTTACAGATCTCCCTTTAGATTATACCATAAGTGCATCAGACCTACAGCAGTGGTTTTTGCCCTCAGTATAAGCAGATACTATCCTGGGTGCCCTCAGGGAACATGAAATCACATAGTTTATCCATCAATCTACCACTCTCTTTACCGCATGCCACTGGAGGAAGCGAAACGATGGGGTGGTACACCATTGTTATTGGATGGAAGAGGCTTGGCGGGCGGTGATATTTTCTAATGAGTTCAATTTCGATATTTTTGGTTCTAATGGCCAGGAGTGGTGTTGGAAGAAGAACTGAGACTTAAATGACCCGATATCCTTGAAAAATAAAATCAAGCACAGCGGGGGGGAGCATAATAATCAGGGGGGTGTGTCCCCAGGCACGTTTTGTGGATTTTCATCGTATCGGGGGTGTCACAGACTATTTCACTTGTGCTGATACAGTCTCCAGATATATTTTAGCACTCAATACAGCCATAATCTGGACCGTTCAGCCATCCATTTTCTTTATAACAGTGATGGGAGGCGATCCAAAGCATCAATTCAAGCGTGTGATAGGGTGGCCTGAGATTGAAAGCATCGATGTGCTCCCATGCTGCCCCAATACACCCAATATGAACGTCTTAGAGACTCTTTGTAATCAACTCGATTGAATGGTATGCGCTAGGAGCCCATCTCCGAAGAACAAGTAGGACTTTTGGCTTGCAATAGAGGAGACGTGGGAAAACATCGATCCTGAGATTATTGGCAGATTATACGACAGCCTGCCCAACTCAGTGACAGAATTGTTGAGGGAGCAGCGTGGGGCCACTCACTATTAGTGTCCTGTGAGTTTGTTATATTTTATTTCGACGCTAAGGTCGACTGAGCGAAGAGCATGTCAGACATGTGTTCATTACATTAAGAAAAAAAAGTCCAGGAATCCTTGGGGAAAGAAGATTAGAAGAGATGGCCCCTTACATTTGGTTCGAGCTAACTTTCAGAAGTACTCTCATATCATATGTAGGATTGCCAAAATCCAGAGTGGAATTCACTTTGTGCCATTTAAGGGCCCATACTGTACCAATCTGTATGACTGAAACGCTAAATGGGCCGTTACGCCTTGAAACGGTGAAACACCTGCCTTTTATGGGAATTATTTTGCCATCACTTACCATAAAAGGCAGATTTGTAAGCAGAAACAGGCCTCCGTTATGCGTTACGTTTCAGTCATACAGATTGGTACAGTATCCCCCGGACACAATCCAGTGGAGTGCCGTGTCACTATACAGACTCATGACACGTATTGGAATGTCTTAGACACGTCAGTGAGCTGATGAAGACGCGTCGCACGCGAGTTGAACGGGAAGCATACACGATCACGTGACACCGATGCCTCCTTCGGGCCGAGTGGTTCCGAAGAAGGTCTTGTCTTTATCCCCTGAATGTTCTAGCAAGTACTCAATGCACCACTTATATCAAAGTGGACCTTTCAGTGCGATGCTCCTACTGTCGGTAACGGGTGGGTGTCATCAGTCCGACTGCCCTATCGGGCAATCACCGGCCATCAAACGAGCGTGGTGCTCTGGCTTTCCATAGCTTTGCAAGGCATCACAAGGAGGTCCAGTTGTGATTCTCAACTCAACAGTCATAAAAAATCCTGTGATGGAATTATTATTCTGGATCCGGCTTCTGACCTCATCCACATTGAGGGATGATTCTAATGAGAAACCCGGCTTTCAATGGAAACCCCACTAGCCGAGAGACCCCACCAAAAGGTCTAATTGAAAATCCCTCTGGCGGCACATCAAGGCCACCGGATCAATTGATCCAAATCAAATGACCCATCCATGCCGTCGATTTCCCCACAAACTCCAGAGGCGAAGAGGCTTAAGAGTCTGTTGGACTACAGAGACAAATTATTCAATGTTCTGAAAAAAAATACTGTATGCACTTTCCGTAAGTTCCAACCAAGTACATAATTGTAAATGGGGTTTGGGCTTGTTTCTGCTTATCTGTCGCATTTTTTCGTGCTCAGTGCTGGCATCGGGCCTCGACTAGCCCAGAACCCAGATTCAACCCACAGCTCACATCAGACTGCAACCTCGGGCGGAGTCAGAAGACTCCGAGTCTCAGGCTGCCCTCCGCCGAAGAAATCACGAGTTGGTAGGACATATAAGTGTGCATTATGACGACAGGAAGGGCAAAATCACTCTAGAAAGACTGGGTTCCAATTTTGCTCAACTTTACAATTTGCCCAGACATAGAATTGCAACACCCTTGTGGCAAGAGTCTTGAACGCTCAGATTGAAAGTTAGGTGTCCATTGATCATATCAGTGATGGTTGGTCCGCGGGCCAAATTTTCGGACCACCGCCGGTGGGAGAAACCCCCAGAATATGGGTTTCCAAATAACACACCATTTTTTCGAGGGGTTTCCATTGAAAACCGGGTTTCTCAGTAGAATAATCCCACATTGAGCTTCCACATGTCACCCTTGATCAGCTAGAATCACAGCAAACTACTCTTAAAGAGTTGCTTGGCATGGACTTCCTGGGTGCAGTTCTGGGGGATCCGGCACACAATATAGGCTCTTCTACGTCGGTAATATGTTAGCCCAGGACTATTAAAGAATAGGAACGCTTCCATCTTCGTTCGCTTTCATACAACGTACTCAATTTACTCTGCAGGTAATTGTTCACGTCGACTCACACCTCTGCTCCCGCTGTGGAAGGGTGGAATGACCCGCTCACGGACTTTCCCCCTTTCCGTATCTCCTCGCTTACCCCCCGTTACTTACTTATGTCGGATATCAACCGGCATATTTGTTTCGTAGGCACATAGTGCCAAATAGACTCCCCTTACCAGAGAACTACCAACATCCCCGCGACCCGTGACTTGAGTACCCCAACGCGGGTACGTCGCCAGTGAACATCGAGCTCCCTTACACCACATATTCCCTTTCCCGAGTCCTTTCTGCAATACACCCGTACTCCACGCCCGCACGGCATAACTCCTATTCGACACCCGATTTCTACTTCACGCCCATACGACTTTCTTGGGACCATCCACCTCATTTGTACTTCACCCGTGCTCCTTATATCCGGACGACCGACCCATATTTCTGTCTACCCGCAGCTTACTCGCTACTTCGACACCGCTCTCGGGTCAAGTCCACCTCGCGGTCCTCGCCGGCGCGCTTCGGTGATATCAATGGGTTTAATCAGTCGCTACGGCTTCACGAAGCGCTGCAGTTTCAATGTTGTCGTTTTTTCAACCGGGCATCATTGATAGTAGTTGCGTTCTTTCATGCCACGCTCAAATAATGCTTTTCAGGCAAATCGTTCGATTCAGCTTGAGATGATCAGAGAGGTTCGCAAGGAATTCCTCTGTTTTGAGCCTTTGGTTGGTTCGCTGAATTAACCTCTTCACAATATCGATTCCTGGAACGGCATAATCGCAGCGGGCAACGGCGCGGATAATACATCATCGTGCCTGTATAGTATTTCAGCATTTCCGTTCCTTTCTGTCCTCAACACTACATTTACATCTAGGGCTGTTTCCTCTGCTCCATGAGGTCCTCGATCTTTGGCCGTGAGTGTTCTTCGGATGTTGATTTGCTGTCGATGTGATTACCAACTGATTTGAACTGTGTCTTTGGCTACAGAATTAACCGATAGCCCTATTCTATCTCTCGATCTTGAGAATCCAAACCTGGCTTTGCCTGATGTCGATTGAAGTCATGTTATTCCGATTGCATTTTTTAAATAGAGGTGTAACAATTAATTAATATACACTACTGTATATGTGCCATACGGCAGTGCATTATCGGTTGGAGGATTTCCAGCTCTTGATCTTGAAAACCTGGCATCCAAAACTTGGCTTTGCCTGATTTCAGTTCCGGATTTCCAAAATCTAGCTTTTATTGGTTTTCTGGCACTTGGCACAAGGTATTCCCCGATCTTGATTCCTTGCAAGTGCACTAATGATACAAAGAACTAAAGCAAGTCTCTCCAGAAGCACCCTCCCGC
The DNA here is from genome assembly GCA_029289565.1 of Mycena galericulata. Lineage (NCBI taxonomy): Eukaryota > Fungi > Basidiomycota > Agaricomycetes > Agaricales > Mycenaceae > Mycena > Mycena galericulata. Next base: position 521,532 of record JARKIA010000108.1, read on the forward strand.
CATAAGGTCACGACACAGTAATCAAGCAGACACATAATTTACGTTGTAGTTGCAATGCTGCAGTGCCAGATGTCAGAATTGAACACTGCAGAGTACAAGAAAAATATGTCCAACCGGCTGTGTAATTTCAGAAATTCGGTCTTGAAGGCAAACACTGACCATAGTGGACATGGGCGGGCAAGCCCTGGAAAACAGAATGCTGTCATTTTTACATGAGGATACTCGAGCTTTCAGATGAGATGCGAGTCGGTTTGGAGGCCCGACAACGTTGGCTGGGCAGGAAAGGTGAGGGAACAAGATGGGGGGAAAGGAAGAAAGGAATCTGTAGATGTTGTGGCTCCATCAAACCAAACCATCTTTTTTGCGCAGCACGTGTAAGTAAGGCGGTCTACAGCGATGATGGGCAGTGTTCGCCCAAAGGGCTAAGGCCTTAAATTTTTAAGCCCTTAAAGAGGCCTTAATTAAGGCCTTAAAGATTTTTTGGCTAGGCCTTAAGCCCTTAAAGAGGGCTTAAATTATCGGCTATCAGTTATATTTCGAGTATATAATCAAATTCAAGTTGTCATTGGCTACCTTGGTGGGATAAATCTATTTGGCACCCCCACTTTACCCGGCACCCCGGGTGCCAAATAACCGAAGTCTATATGGCACCCCCCACGTGATGAATTTGTACATCCGGCGTTTCAGGCCGGTAGGCGCCATCGCGATGGATCCCACGTTCGCGCAACTCTCACACTCCCTTCTAAAGTTGTTTAAGGCCAGCATTCCTATATTAGATGGAGTTGGCTTGTATTTTGACATTGTACTGTCCGTAGACATTCCAAGCTTGTTCCGAGCTGTAATTACTTCATTTTGTAGCAGGTTCCTGTCGTTAACTGGACCATATCCTATCTTTGATGGAAAATCACATTCACAATTTGAAAAGCTGGAGCTGGGCGCCCTCTTGCTTTTCACCTCCACGGAACCATGTCTTTTGCAGCATATATCACTCCTAACCCACAGACTCCTAGATGTCATCTCACAGGTCACAACTGTTCCACTTGTCCCACTTTGCATAGGTAGTCCTCCGCAAAAGAGCGATATTATGTATTTTGCAAGCCCAATTTGACTGTTTTTGGCTTGATAGAATGTCTGGTGTACCGATGTTTCGAAATGATGTTAGTTTGGTTGCATGTTCGGACCAAGTTCAGAACACAGCTCTGTTGGGCTGTTAAATGAGTGGTTGTAAACATTACCAGTCGTTTTTGAGCACTAAAAGGACAATTTTTGGCTCCTAGAATAGTGTGCCATGTTGGGTTAACTCACAGGGAACATCGACTATTGTTTAGTCAAGTTTGGCCCTCTGGGTCCGAGTCGACAGATTGGATTTGGTACCAAACATGGGGGGTCCAATGAGTAATTCTGTAAATATTTATTTAGACCTAAGGAGCTACCAGGAACCTGTCGATTCAAGGGAATGTCAAACGCATTAGCCGTTTTTTTGCTGGTGCGTTGTTAATACATATACTGCAGAATATGGACTTAAGACTTCCGAGGGTTATGGGGATTCAATTTTATAGGTAAATTCACTTGTAAATTTTTTCAGAAGATGAAAGCACATACAGAGAGTCTCCATTAATTTGGCCGAAAGAATGCATGGCTTTCATAGCTCAGAAATTTAATTCGAATGTTATTTACCTGAAGGTCAGGTGGTCCAAGAGTTTGTATGGTAGCACATGGGGAGTGTCATTAGGGACGGTTTGAAGGAAACTAGATATATCTACTCTACCAGGCTAATCCGACGGATTCTGTTTTCAGAGCTCTGGCGGCCTCAACATGTTGCAGAATGAAAGCCAATTCTCGAAGAAAGACCAGGGAAAATGTCTTCAAATTACAGATAGAGAGGGTAAATGCTTAAAATCTGAACACTAGATGAGACTCTGGCATGGTTTACATGTAGTGTGTCTGAGCCTTGACTTACTGTGGAATTTTAACAATATTTCTTCATGACTACTGTAAATCATTTCTCTGGAGGGAGATGGCTCAGTTGAGACTCAGGGTTAAATATTATATACATACACATTAAGAAGGCATGTATATGGCTCAGGAATACACGTTAATAAGATGCACTCACCACGTAAAAGACCAAGAAAGGTGGACGCGTTCAATCACGTGATGACCCAATCAAATACCGATGTGCGTTGAGTTCCCGAATTGGCGAGAGCATTTAAGTGGTGGTGTGATCGGGATGGTGGCAGCAAGGGGCACAGAGAAACCCAAAGTATAGTGGACCTTGAATTTTAACAAAGTCTAGCAGGATGATGTCAGCACTATTTGAGTGGTGTTCCTTAAATTTGCCCCTCACTCATGGGGCCCGGCTCTGTTGAACTCCAGTTATGTGCAAGTCAACTCTGGATGGAATGGTTAATATGCCAGTCTTTTGAATAGACTCAAAGCCACTTAAATAATACCTGGCATGAATGTGCTGTTGATTACCTAAACAATTTCGCTGCGTTTTTTTTTTACCTAAGCTATACCTATGACTTGGATTAGGCCTCTCCGAGGCGGTAGCTGAACCTTTGGGACTTTGCAGGATTATCTCATCAATTTTATCGAGCAAAACAATAGACGCCAGGGGCACCGTTTAGATATGAGATAAAGGCACACAGATCACGCGATAACCGCAAAGAGGACAAGGACCCCGGATAGTCCCAACAAATGCCTGTTCCCACCGAAGCCCATTTGTCGGGACGGAAGTTGGTTGATTTGGGCCGAATTTGTCGGGATTGGCACAGGCCTAGACCCCAAAATCGGTCAAATTTGTCGGATTCCCTAAAATTTTGCCCCAGATCGACCCCAGATGGTTGATTTCGAAAATTTTCCGCCCACGGCGCGTCGTTTTTGTCGGGATTTGCCACAGGCCTACGCCCAATTTTGGGCAAATTTGTCGGGATTTGACACAGGGGTAGCGCGAAAATTTCCCCAAATTTGTCGGGATTGGGATCAGGCATTTGGTGGTATAATCCGGGGTCCTAGAGGACAGCGTGATCCGGTCATAGCACAAGAAAATACAGCACGGCCGTCAAATCCAGTGGAGACAGGCAAATTGCAGAAGAAGCAAGGAAGGACATGGAGAGAGCCAAGTTTCATATGCGCTGGCAAGATCGAGACAAAGCGATTGATCTCGGAGATTCGGATTGATATTCTCCGGGTTTCTATTTCAATGCACCTGCTTTCCCGACGGCGACAAACACAACAAAAAATCCAGACAGGGGAAAAGAGAAGGGAATTGAATGAAATTTGCCAGGTCATCACAGGAGCGTTCAAGAAGACTAGATTAAATATACAGCAGGATGCGCAGAGTACCAGTAGTACTTCAAGAAGTTGAGGTATTGAAATTATCATGATCTCTGTGTACATTTCCTGCCATTGTCCATACCCCTGCACCCCTGTAATTGGCCACATTTTTAACAGTGAATCTTGTATACAACCTTGCAGTCTAAGGTGTCATGGTTTCCGGGGCATGTTGACTTCTCACACCATCGGCAGGTGCGGACTGCTCTGATGCAGGGTTAGTTGAAGAAGTGGTTGTACTCCCTCCCTTTTTTTTCTGCTTTCCTGCAAGGTTCTGTTTTTGTGGCCAGGGCGCTAATCTGTTTGCTGCAATCAGGCTATGGTTCATGAAGCACACCATGGTAAACTGAAATGAACCTTCCGAGTCCTCTTCATTGTCTTTCCTGATCCCAGGATGCCCTCGGGAGGGGCATCCGGTGGTCGCTTTGATCCCTTGGGGCATCCGGGGCAGCACCGTGGTTATATTACTGACAGAGCAGGTTTTCAAACCTCAAGATACACAAAAGAGTCAATCAGAGACTTTGAAGGTCACAGGAGAGCTGAGCTAGAAAGACAGATGAGGCACTCCAGCCTGATGAAGGACGATTAAATTCGAGGTGGCTTATTATTTGTCCAAGTCAGCCACAATGTTATTTGGTGCCGAGCCAAGCCAAGCTATTACATGCTGGATGGATTTTAAATTTTTGGACACACTAATCTTCTCATGTACCTCTAGTGCTCCCAACATTATTTTCGTGATTTAAGAGCCCGAAAGTAAGTCGATTTTTGAGGTTTACATGCCAAGTAACGCCAAATAACGACCCATCTGATCGGAATATTACATGTCCGGGCCCAATTCTCACGTCAACGGATAATGCCCCGAACATCAAGCAAACATGACTAATAGCTAAAGTAGAGACAAGTGAATCTCGGGAGTGAAACGGAGTGGCCCACAAGCAGATAAATCAGTAAGGTTGAGAAAAAATATCTACATTTGAATTACTTTTTCCTGTTTCCTTACAAAGGTTCAGTAATTAATTTTGTGCAATGACTAATTCTATATGACTAATTTTTGTTTGTCCTTGTAGCAAAATGGCTCGAAATCCATGTTCCCCTGGGTAGCCAAACCTAAAGGTTCAGCAATGACATGGGATTAGGCCTCTTCGAGGCAGGTGCTGAACCTTTAGGATGGGATACATAGACAGAATGTGGCCACCAATTCAGGCATCCTCCCTAGTGATGTTCAGGGCTGGCCTGAAGCCCGCTAGGCTGAGCCTGACCAGGCTAGGCCTGCACCTACAGCAGCCAGCTTGAGCAGGCTCAGCAGAAATTATGGTCAACCTGTTGAATATGAACCAGGTAGAATTTTAGAGCATACCTAGGGTTTGCATAACATTAGAGACTCATAGTGCTGTGCTAGAAACTCACATGCTAGTAAAGTAGCAATAAATAGCATGCTAATGACATTTGTAGCTGGGGACCCTTAGGCAGGCATGTTATTTATTGATAAGGTCTAAAAGGACTGCTAGAGACGTCGCAGAGGCTTTCTGAGAAATAGTAGACTCGAATTAAGCAAGAATTGGACTTGAGATCATGCACGTGAGGAAATCAAATTTTTGTTGTGATCTTGGTAAAGTTCTTTCTTGCCTGCCATCTGGAGGCCTGAGGGTCAGAAGCTCTCGGGGCAATCCTTAATGCTCGTTCAGCCGACACAGCAGCCAGATTACAGTTTCCCTGACTTCCACAGAAGCTAAATATGTCAGGTCCAACACTTGTGGAACTCATCTCGCCCAAAAAACAGGTGTTCCAGTGGTTTCGGATGCCGAAAACGAGGAATGGGACATAGATGAATGATTTTTAACATTCTTCGCATACAGTGGCACTATAAAGTTTTGCACACACTGGTTTGAGCTCATTTCTGAGCCAAATGTCCTCAAATAAATCGTAGCATGAAGTATGAGAAGTTTAAGAGTGTATGTGCCATTTAAACTTCACCATTTTGGTACAATTCTTCCAGAATAAAATATTCTAGGGGTATGGGAAAAATTGACTCTGTAGTTTCATCGAATTTCCAAGAGTGGTGTATATAGGGTGAGAGCAATCACAAAAGCAACATTATTCATACTTTAGTTCACCTGGATCCATGCAGATTTTGAGCTCAGAATGCCTGGTACAAGTTGGTGATTTTTTGCCCATTTTCCTTCAAAAAGCCTCAAAATCACTGACTTGCATGCATGTCTAGCTATGGACCTCGAGCTCTGGAATCTCTACCAAAAGTTAATAACTGCTATTTAGTTTCCAACGCAGCACCACAAGAGCCGCTAGTCATCAAGTTCCGCACTCTGATGGCTCGGATGGCTGTATCATGCTATTCCAATTACATCAAAGGTTGTGTAGTCTGCCTGAGGGGCTTGACGTACCCCAGAAACACGTCCTTGAGCAAACCTTGAGCGTACCCCTTTCCGGCACGTGGTCGTGCCACCGCGGACTCTCCGGCCGTGACAAGCCGGATCAAGTACTCTCTCACGTCAACGGATACTGGCCCGAACACGAAGCAGAAATGACTAATAACAGAAAATTGAACTCAGAGAATCTCTTTGGGTTGAAAGTGGTGAAATGGGCTTGTGCACGAGGATTCAAGTAATTAACAAGTTGAAGAACATATCCTTTCATTCTGATGTATTCCTGTGTCTTGCTTCATTTTCTCTCGATTTATTTTCGTTATGACTACTGCTGCATGACTAAATCCTTGTTTGTACATGTAGCAAAAGAGAGCCAAGTCCATGTTCCCCTGAGTTGCTCACATTCCGCCGCCCGATCGCAATCTAAATCGGGTAATTTGATGGCGGCAGACTTCGGCAGTCAAATCACGCATCAAAACACATTTTAGTGCCGACAAGACCAAGGCCAGGCCAAGGGAGGACACAGAAGAGATGTAAATGAGCTACATATTACTACGTAGATGTGCTTTCTACATGATACCTACCTAAGCCTAACCTCCTAAGCCCTAACCAAACCCTAACCAGTCGAGCGGGACGACACGGCTGATACCCGGAGTTAGGGCGCGCTGCGCTTGCCCTAACTCCTCGACAGTGTGGCATAGGCATTCGCAATGTATGAGTGCCCAAATGCACATTTAATCCCGCGCACATCACACATCCTGAAATCATATTTCCGCACTAAATAAGCCCTTTTGAGTGAAATCCCGCACATAAATGAAGCACGTACTTGAATTGCGCGAATTCGGCCAAACGCGCAATCGCGCAATCGCGCAAATCGAATTCCGCGCAAAGTCCGCGGTCATCAAGCCGCGCAAAGTCAGGGAATTCAAAACCGCGCAAAGTCGGTGGTGCAAAGTCAGGTATTCCCCAAAATGCGTAAAGTTCTGGTTACATTCAGGGAGAAGTTCTCTCCGATCCCCGTTCTCAAGCATTCTGTGTTGAAACCCCTGATAAGCAGATAAGATAAGATTAAACTGGACTGAAACAAAAAAAGTGTCAGGAGGCATGGCACGTTAATCCAAAAGCAAGGACACCCTCATAAGCGACCCAATGACTCAGTGAATCCTCATTTCAATTGAACAGTGATGCTATCGCCCCACTTGATTAAAGCCGTCAGAAACAACCCTTACAGAGTCTTATCCCCGCGCAATCACGCAATCGCGCAAATCGAATTCCGCGCAAAGTCCGCGGTCATCAAACCGCGCAAAGTCAGCAGTGCAAAAGTCAGGTACTAGTATTCCAGAAAATGCGTAAAGTTCTGGTTACATTCAGGGAGAAGTTCTCTCCGATCCCCTTTCTCGGGCATTCACGGTGAAACCCCCGATAAGATAAACAGATAAGATAAGATAAGATAAGATAAGATAAGATAAGATAAGATAAGATAGGATAGGATTAAAATGGAGCAAAAAAAAGAGCCTCACAAGGGTCCAGGGCACGCTAGTCCAGGAGACCAAGGACGTCAGTTTGAGGCTCATAAGCAACCCAATTACTCAGTGAATCCTTAGTTTAATCTAACAGCCCAGTGATGCTATCGGCCCACTTGGTTAAAGCCATCAGAAACAACCCTTACTTGGGTCCTCAATCAATTCTCCTTCAAGACTGAATATTAGGAGGCCTGATATGAGTCCTCTAACATATTACAGATTTTTGGCCAGAGGGAACGGTGGCAAGTAGCCACCTCACGAATATTTGTCATTCAAATTCTCAGTTTCAATTGGCCCGCATCTTTCGGGTCGATGCCTGGATCGAACCTGCATTCTGCTCCCTCATAGAGCTTTCTAATACTTGTCTTGACCTTGAAAGACTCCACCGAGAGATTTGATCTTATCCTTTGATACAGACAAAGGACAAGATTTGGAAGAATTATGCTCATCTCGGTTTTGGCACACCCAAAGCATTGTAACATGCCAGATTCATGCGAGTACAACTGGAAAGCTGAGTGGAGAGGATGATTTGCCCCTATAATCCACTACCCTGATATTCCACTTGGCGAGATGTGTGCCCCCCGTTCCCAAACCCAAAGCACCCCCCCTTCCATCTCCTGTTGAGGAGCGCCTGTTAGTTCGCTTCGACGGCGACTCGCCTTCCATCCTTTCAGCCTCATATCCGGAGATCTTACGACTCGTCAATGCACACCTTCGATCGCTCTCGCTTCCCGAGTTGCTCTACGCCCAGAAGCAGAACTCCTCTAGCATCTTCATCGTCCCGGCCTCCAAATTTGATGTTGCCGTTTTGACGAAGGAGTGGTCGCGCTGGTCGCCTGGCGTCTTCCCTGGTGGTCGTATTGCCCCCGTTGCCGTCCATTCTCATCTTCAAGTGGACGGAATTCTTTTCCGTGACGTCGGTGATCTGAAGGACGTCAAGCGCGAATTCGAATTGAAGAACCCTGACCTCGGCAAGGTCATTGGCGTCCCAACGTGGGTCAATCGACCACCATCGGACGCACAGATTGCTGCGATCGTCGCGAGCGGGCGCAAGCCGAAGGTAGCAGGTTCCATCTACCTACTCCTTGAGTCCAAAACCAAGGTCGACCTCGCTCTCTCTCGTGGCCGGATCCTGCTCTGTTCCTTCAGTCCCGTCGTTTCCCGTGGCTTCCCTCATCTCCGCGTGTCGCAATGTTGGAACTGCTACAAGTACGGGCACACGAAGGCCCGATGCAACGTCAAAGTGCCGTGCTGTTCCACATGTGCACAGCCGACTTCTCCCCCCCATTCTTCTCCCTGCTCCGGGCCCATTGCCTGCCTCAACTGCAGCGGGACCCACCGCGCAGATTCGTACTCGTGCCCTAAGCGGAAGGAGCTCACCCTTTCCCTCGCCGCTCGTCAACGTGAGTTACAGGCATCCCTCGACAAGTCATCCGAATTCCCCCTTCCTTACCTCCGCCCGGCCCTGTGATCGCTTCCGTTTTCTTTTTCCTTCTTTCTCCCCGCCGAGAGTCATCCGCCCCACTTTGCTACACTTCACCTACATTTACGTTACTCCTCATCCGACCACTCGTTCCCCTCCAACTCCCAAATTTCCACGGCCGATATTTTTCTTCCTTTCATTCTCGCTCTTAAAATGTCCATCTCCAGCCCCAAGCAATATCCTTACATATCCCATCTTTGTACTGCTGCATAGCCTTCCTGGCCAGTTACAGCGTAGTGTTAGAAATTCAATCAATCATTCAATCAATTCAATCAAATAGCAGCACCCGGGGTGCCAAATAGATTTATCCACCTTGGTGTGTCCCTCAGATAAGGCTCTCGGAAAGCTTATTACCCTTCGAGTTTCACGGGTGACAAAATCACCTGCCTGTGGATTTTTACCTGACTTGGCATTGTATTGGCATTGTAAGGCAGGGGCCATATTGGTCCACTCGCTTCAACATGGACCGTCACTATATCACGCAAAATGTGATGGTTCACTGGTAGTGTGTATTGGCAAAGATGTAAGATGGAGATCCTTCTTTACAGGAGGACAGGCCTCTTATATACTGCTAGCTACTGAATGAGTCATAATTCAATGACTCACTGAATGTGAGTGACTTCATGCCCGAGGGATGCCCGAAGCTATGCCCGAATCATGCCCGAGGCAGTATTTGACTCGAGTCACAATGCAGTGTTGAACCGTGGGAGATAAATACTAAATACGAGGCATGTAGGGTATGTTCCAAGTGAAAATGATGACCTACAAGCCCAAAAGTGCTAATATCCATCACATAGCCCCCCCAGCCTACATGTCTCGGATGAGGAGGTTAGCAACAGGGCAGCTGAATGATGAGAAGGGTAAAGCATATGAGAGAAAAGAAATTCAGTCGAAGATCATTAGAACCCAATCGCACACATCTGACCTTTTCAGATTGAGTGTGTGCGGCCTTGATTGTAGCATGATCGAATAGATACTGCTGACAACTGAATATATCCTCCAGATAGAATCAACCGATCCCTTCAGCTAAGCGTAGCTGGGGAAGTTGTTTATACGAGGAGTGATCCGTCCCTATCCTAACCCAAGGTACATTCCAAACCGATTGACTTACACCGTTGAACTGACCATTAACCAAACCTGCAGATCCTGTGATTGAACCGGTAGCAGCAGAGCTCGGAACATATGCAACAGCAGCTGTAACCTTCACAGAATCTGAATTTGATGCTCCAGTGCGTGGAGGTATTACAGGTGCATTGATCTTAAGCCCGACGTCTTCAGAGCCTGGTGTGACACCTAAGGCACTAAGCTCAAAGCTTGCAACAACAATGATATTGATCAGGCTGGTGTAACAAAGAGCTTACCCTCCCTGGATGGTGACAGTGAGGAGGACCCTGAGACCGACCTCTGAGTGTACCACTGGTAATGCTGTGAGAAAAATTGTGGCTCTCATCACAGCTCTTTGCAGAATAGAATGTGGCTGTTTTTCCCCCCATTTTGGGATTTTTTGATTGTTTCCGCCATATCTCTCATTGCGGGCTCAAATCTGGGTGTATCATCCTGACCGCACAGGAATTCGGAATTCCGCATCTCCTCTGGTGCCTCATTTATTTTTATTCAACCTGTATAATATGTAGTATACAATTATTGCTGTTTTTAGCAGATTTTTACAATGCTCCAGGCCATGATCACAGCCAACAAAGGTGTATTTCAAAGGTCACCTCAATTCTGTAGTTGTCTGCTGCCCAAACTATGCAATAGGGTCGTTCACAATACACTGACTCGAAAAAAGTATTGGATCACGTGAAGTTCAGCAAAGATTAAGCTAGTGCTCAACGCTCAACACTTTTTGACTAGGTATTTTGCGCTCAAATGGTAGCAGAAGGGAAACATATTCACGAAAAACTTGGTGTGGTATGTGGGACTGAAAATGACAGATGATCCAATTATTAATCTGTTTTTGATCGACTGGGAGAATTCATGTCAGAACAATCCCCAAGCATCGAAATAAAATAGAATAAGCTCACAGGACGCTGATAGTGAGTTGCCCCACACTTTTCCTTCAACAATTCTGGCACTCAATTAGGCAGGCTGTCGTATAATTTGTCAATAAACTCCGGATCGATGTTTTCCCATGCCTCCTCTAACGCAAGCCAAAACTCCTTCTGGTACTTCGGCAATGGGCTCCTAGCGTGTACCATAAAATCGAGGTGATTCCGAAGATTATCCATGATGCTCATATTGGGTGTATTGGGGTAGCATGGGAGGACATCGATGCTTTCGAGATCAAACCACCCTATCACATGCCTGAATTGACGCTTTAAATCACCTCCCATCACTGTTATGAAGAAAATGAAGGGTCAAATGGTCAAGATTATGGCTTAACTGAGTGCTAAAAGATAGTTGGAGACAGTATCAGCACAAGTGAAATAGTCTGTGACACCCCCGATACGATGAAAATCCACAAAACGTGCCTGGTGACGCACCCCCCTGATTATTATGCTCCCCCCCGCCGTGCTTGATTATATTTTTGAAGGATATTAGGTCATTGAGGTCTCAGTTCTTCTTCTAACCCCACTACTGGCCATTAGAATCAAAAATATCGAAATTGAACTCATTAGAAAATATCACCGCCCGCCAACCCTCTTCCATCCAATAACAATGGTGTACTACCCCATCGTTGCGCTTCCTCCCGTGGCGTGCGGTGAAGAGAGGGGTAGATTGATGGATAAACTACTTGATTTCATGTTCTCTGAGGGTACCCAGGATAGTATCTGCTTATACTGAGGGCAAAAACCACTGCTGTAGGTCTGATGCACTGATGGTATGATCTAAAGGGAGATCTGTAACGCTCTGCTCACATCCCTCTTTTCCAATTTGAAATGGAAATCCCACCTTGGTGCTTTGAAGACAAAATCGTGAGTTGGAACACACCGTGCGTCCATTCTAGAAACCTTGGAGGGTGCAATCTTCTCTTATTCTGTAATCTGCCAGTTCGCCATCTCCACACCCTTTAGTGAAGTTATAGTGGCCTTCTGAGTATCAGAAGTGTCGGAAGAATTGAAGAGGAGGGTGTATGTGCAGTTATAAGGCAGTGCGACACGGTATCGTTGTAATTTGAGAGGAAAAACCTGATACTTTCCAAATGCGGAAAAATAATTGGATCACATGTGCGCGTGTTTACCCTAATTTCTCGTTAATGGCGGCGCGTTTGATCCCAACTTTTTACTGGTGAATAGGATGCCTTGAGGTGTCCCCAATTCAGTATAGACTTTGTCCAATACAAGTGTCTTTGTGGTATAGGAGAGCACGCAAACATTTAAAGCAGGTGATCCAATACTTTTTCCGAGTCAGTGTAGCCCTTTTTTGTTCCCTTTTTCCTTCCTTTTCGGTATTCCCATTCTTTTTCCAATGTCATTTTGAATCTTTGAAAATCAGTTTTCAAACTTATGTTTCCGCATTGGGAACTCCATCAATGTGGCAGAATCTTCTGTACCACCTCAAGAAACCATATCCAAAGCCAGTCAATTGTAGACCACCAGATGCTTCCACTCATTAGACAGGATGTGCATGAGCCGCATGCGGCTTTTGGCTCTTGTGCAAAGCCGCAACAGATTTCATATATTTTGAGTTGAACACCATCATTGCATCTCTGGGCTTCTATTCAATGCCTGAGATTCATAAATCCTCAGTAGTGTGGAAATCATCCCTGAACAGAGTTCGGGAACCTCTTTTTTTTACATGGCATCGCTGAAGCTGCTGATTTACCGGCTACATGAAGACACTGTTGGTGCTTGGCCCGAACAATAGCAGGATATACTCACCTTCTATACACTTGTTTGACATGTATTCTACTCAGATCCATGTTGTTGAAACCCCAAATCCTCTATTTTTGGTGGGGCTTTGCACAATGGCCAAAAGCCGCATGCGGTCCATGCGGCTTTTGCGCATCCTGTCTATTGATCTGGTTCCCTAAAAGGCCAAATTTTAACTTACAATTTGAACACACAGGTTGACTGGGGAAACCTGAACCCAAGCCCAGGAACTCCACCCTAAGCCCGCTAGTGGTCAGCCTCCCGGCTTCTTGTACTTCTTATTGCAATTGCTTCGGTTGGCCTGGTGGTTTTTTTTCAGAGAGATAACCTCAGTTTGATATTCAAACATCTCAAACACTGAACTGAATGTCTGAACCAGAAGTTCAGATTTAAAGTTCAAAGAATGGCTGATTCTGAGCCTAAGTTCAAGTTTGGTGTTCGAAGAAAATAGTCCCGAACCTGAACCAAACTTCCCCATCACTGATTAATCCAGACTTACGCAGGTTGTCTCAGAACTAAAGTCTGCATTGGTAAGGCCAGAATAGACATGAATGTGGCTACAGATAGACAGTTTGACAAAGCACTTGTGGTGATTTCTTGGTGCAGTTGGTTAACCAACAGTTTGTACTACCACATCCCTTCGTCCAGATGTGCATGTGTTCGAACCTGGGGTAGGGTTTTCTTTTGCTCATTATGCCCTTCTTGCCATGATTAAACAGGATTAATCCTTTCGATTTACCCGGTTTAATCTCCGTTTAAACACATCTGTTAATCTACCCTCATGTTACTCTGTGTTTGTTGATTAATCCAGCACCCTGTCTTAGTCCCCAGGACTATTGTCCCATCCTGATTAAACAGAATCCCTGATTCTGGTCTATGGGCCATGGGTTTAATCGAAGCTCCCGGGGTTACTGAGAAACCATTGACCTCAACCTCAAGATGAACATCGCGAGGGCGGCGTACAAGCCGCAGTGCATAACGCACTCTCTGCATCCGCGCAGAGCTCAAACAGACCGAATAGGCCTGACTCGCATCCCACGAGAGCAATGAATGCTGCAGAAAACGGTGGACATGACCCCGGTTTGGAAAATTCCAATGTGCCAAATACACGTGGCCCGCCCGAGCGCACTGCGGGAAACAACGGCTCACGGAATGAATGCCTGCCACGAGCTCCGAGCCCTACAACTCCACAACCAAGATCGCAGTGAGTGAGACGCCAACTCACTGCCCAAAACCAGCGTCAGTTAAATGCTCAGCCTCAGAAAGGTCGAAAACGGAAAATTAAGAAACGCACCAAGGGTTGGATAAAGATATCCACATTGAATATGCGGGGCCGGTTCCATGAAGGTCAAGATAAATGGATGCATATAAACCAAATTATGAGGGACCGAAAAATCGGAATCCTAGCATTACAGGAGACGCACCTTTCTCCGGATGACGTTGAAGATATCCACAAAATATTCGGGAAAAGACTCCAAGTATTTGCGAGCATAGATCCGGCCAATCCTCAATCTAAGGGTGTAGCAATTGTTATAAACAAGGAGATATCCAACGTAGTGGGCATTGAAACCAAAGAACTCATACCTGGGCAAGCTTTGCATTTGACAATTCCCTGGCATGGAGAATCAAAATTGACGGTGATAGCAGTGTACGCACCTAACGACGCAGCGGAAAATGCACACTTCCTGGATCTCCTGGAGTCAAAAACCCGTGGTCTTCCCAAACCAGACTTTGTTCTAGGGGATTTCAACATGGTTGAAGACCCGATTGATAGAATACCACACCACAAGGACCCGGGTACACCTTCCTCCAGATCGCAACAGGTTCCCAGTCAAGGCTTGACAGAATATAAATGCCAGAAAACTTCTTGCAAAACACATCAGATTGGAAAATAGAATCGTCTGGAATCCATACCGACCACCAACTAGTATCTGTGAAATATGCTGATCCGAAGATGCCCTTCATAGGGAAGGGTCGCTGGGTTCTTCCAATCCACCTCCTTAAAGACGAGAAGGTAATGGACCAGGTCCTTGCCATTGGGCAAGAAGCGGAAGCTCGCATAATAAATGTCAAGGACAACCGCACTCATGAGGACAACCCCCAATTGATTTACAAAACTTTCAAGGATGACATTACCTCGGTTTCTCGGAACAGAGCAAAAGTGCTGATACCTAAAATGGAGAAAGACATCAATGAAATGAAAAAGAATTTGAAGCCTATGCTGAATAGCCCTGTTATACATATATTCACTATCCCGGTATTCTAGAAACTAGATTATACATAGAAGTCCATTGTATCAAAAGTTTAGGGCAATTGAAGGCGAAACCCTAATGTGAGAGCTGTCCTGCTCAGAAATGTCCCAAAATGTGCAGAAATTTGATGCAATCACAAAGTAATAAATCTGAGGACACAGAAAACTGCGCGTCAAAAATCAAAAATCCCAAGAGATTGAGCATACTCACAAGATAAATGGGAAAGAATCGAGCCTGTAATCGCTGTTCTGCCCAAAATAACTGAAAACAGAAAAAAAACGTCCGGGGGGGGGGCGATATATTATACTCGCATGGTCCACAACCTGAACAACGAGTTTACCGAAGACAAACATGTAGGAACATACGGGT
Source organism: Mycena galericulata (assembly GCA_029289565.1). Classification (NCBI taxonomy): domain Eukaryota; kingdom Fungi; phylum Basidiomycota; class Agaricomycetes; order Agaricales; family Mycenaceae; genus Mycena; species Mycena galericulata. The sequence goes on from JARKIA010000108.1 coordinate 536,685, forward strand.
GGTGTTATCCATACGTAAACCTACAAGATAACACGGGCAAGCCGCCCGTCGCCGACACCGTCTCCTCGGCATCTCCGCCAATTGGTTCTTCCTGCGGCATAGGTCCCGCCGTGCGTGCTCTCGCGGCAAAAGCTGCCATCTCCACCTCGGTATCGTCCTCGACGACTTCCTCCTCGGCGATCTCCTCCTTCGGCGGCATAATCCCTGCCGCATGAAGCTTCCTAGCCGTTTCGGCCAGCACCTCCTTGCTATGTTCCGCAAGGAAGCGGTCCGCCCGATCCTGGGCGCGTCCTCGGTTCTTCTCGGCAATCCTGCCGAGATCCTGCTCCTTGGGCGGCATTAACCCCATCGCCCTAAGCTTCGCGGCCCAAGCCGCCTTCTCCTCATCGGCCATCTTGCCGATATCCAGCCTCGCGTCCACGGCCCTTTTCTCCGACGTTTCCCCCAGCCCATGATCCTTGTTATATTTCGCCAGGATCTTGGCCGCGTGCGTCAAGTGCCGCTTCGGCTCCCACGTCGGCTCCCCGAGCAGGTAGTTCTTCCACTTGACGAGGTATTGATAACCCCGTCCCCGTTTCCGATGGTCGATAATCTCCTCGACCTCGTACTCTGGCGCCCCGGCCACTATCTCTGGTGCCGGTCTCGTCTCCCGCCTATGCTCCGGCGGCTCCACGTACAGCGTCAGCTTCGACTCATTGAAGACCGGATGTGACTGGTCTTTCTCCGGCAGCCTGAGCCGCCAAGCCGCTGCGCCGACCTTCTCCAGGACTTCGTATGGGCCGAGCCGTTGGTCGTCCAGCTTCTTTGTCGGCCGACTAGTGGTGATGTCTCGTCCATCCAACCACACCTTGTCGCCGACCTTGATCTCCGGCGCATCTCTCCTATGCGCGTCGTATTGTTTTTTCATTATTTTCTGGGTTTTCTCAAGAGCCGCTGTGGCCTCGTCACGTATTTTCTTCATCTTTTTTACGAACTCATCCGCCGCCTCGTTCCGCGACTCCACCGCGTTCTCGATCCCTTTCCAAGGGTGATAACCGGTGTTTACATAAAACGGGCTCATTGTTGTGGCTGAGCTAGCCTTGTCATTGTGTGTGAACTCGGCTAAAGCGAGCCACTCCGCCCAATCCGATTGGCGATAATTTACGAACACACGGAGATACTTCTCGATCTCCTGGTTCATCCGCTCTGTCTGCCCGTCCGTGATCGGGTGGAATGCTGTACTCGGGTTCATCTCTATGCCGAGGAGCCGGTTGAGCTCCCGCATGAACCCCGAGACGTATCTCGCATCCCGATCCGAGATGATTTTCCTCGGCACCCCGTGGTACCAAATCACCCGATCCCGCGTCAAGCGGGCCATCCCCTCACCCGTGAGCTCCATCAAGGTCGGCTCACAGTGGATCATCTTGGTGTATGTGTCCACCCAGACTTGTATGGCGTTGAAGCCATTAGATACCGGCAGAGGACCGATAAGATCCTCTGATATAATTTGCCACGGCCCTTCCGCGACCTTGTGCGGGTTCAGCTTTCCCTGCTGATACCGATGCACCCGTGTGCGCTGGCATGCCTCGCACTGCTTTACATAAATAGACACCTGGTTGCCGACTCGCGGCCACCAATAATTACGTTCGATCATCTCCTGGGTCCGGTTCTCTCCGGGATGGCCCAAGAGGGGGGAATTATGATGCAATCCAATAATCTTATCTCGAAGCTCTTCGTCACGCGGTACGTAAATAAGTCCGTTGTAATATATAATATTGTCTATTTTCTCCCATCCGGGCAATTTCTTTTCTAGTGCCAGCTTGACGCTCTTATCTACTTTTTTTGTGTTTTTGATTTTTTCCAAGATCTCGGCTTCCGGCCCTTCGATCACTATATCCTGCGATCGGAAGTACTCCGGCTTGAGAAGCACGACGTTCTCGTTGTCGTTCTTTCCCATGTCGTGATCTGCTCTGCGCGATAACAAGTCCGCTTTCTTGTTCAGCGCGCCCGCCCAGTGCGATAAGGAGAACTGCGACAACTCCGTGATCCATCACGCCTGCCTCCAATTGACCTTTTGCGGCAGTTTGAAATATTGAAGATTCTTGTGGTCGGTAAGAATCTCAAACTGATGCTTGGTCCCTTTGAGCAATGCGCTCCACTCGTCTAGGGCCAGCATAATTGCGAGCATCTCTTTGTCGTAGATCTCGTGATTCCTCTCAGTCTCGTTCAAGCGCATGCGACTGAAACGCGACCAGCCTCCACTCCCCGTTCTGCTCCTGGGATAAAACTGCGCCCGTTGCGCCCTCCGAAGCGTCTGCTTCGACTTTGAACTCGCCGTCGTCGGTGGGTATTGCCAACATGGCGTCCTCTGTGATCCGATCCTTAAGCTTCTGGAACGCGACCGCCTGCTCTTCTCCCCAGTGGAAGCCCTCCTTCCCTGTCAGCCGTGTGAGTGGCCGTGCGACGTCCGCGTATCCCCGAATGAACCTCCTATAGAAGTTCGTGAATCCGAGGAACGACTGGACCTGCTTCAGGTTTTTCGGCTCCGGCCACTCCATCACTCCGCGGATCTTGACGGGATCCATCCGCACCGAATTGTGCGAGACGATCACACCAAGGTATTCCATCTCTGTGCGTTCGAACTCGCAGTTTGATGGCTTCAGGAATAGCTTGTTATCCTGAAGAACCTTGAGCACGCGTTTTACGATCGCGCGGTGCTCCTCCAGATCCTCCGTGAAGATTAGGATGTCATTGAGGTACACGATGACCTTCCCTCCGTTGATCTCCTCACGGAGCAGCGCGTTCATCATTGTCTGGAACGTCGCTGGCGAATTGGTAAGTCCGAAGAACATCACAAGCGGCTCGAACAGCCCTCGGTTCGTTCGGAACGCAGCCTTCCACTCATCACTCTCCTTGATCCAAGCGTCCGCTTCTTCCAGTTCCGGACCCAGTCCGCCGCGAGGCAGGCCAAGCCGTCCTCGTTCCGAAGGAACGAGATGGTAAAGAACACCCTTTTCTTCTGGGTGTCCAGTTCATCGTCATATGCGGCGATGTAGGTGGAGAGGGTGTCGTGGAAGTTACTCCACTTGGTCTTGTCGCCGTTGAAGAACGGTGGGGGGTTGGCGAGGATGACTTTGGGGTTCGGCATGGCGGGCCGAAGGGGGATCACGACGGGTATGGGAAAATGTGGGTTCGGAGGTGTAGGGGGTCGGGGTTCGAATGGGGATAAGGGTGATGGCGGGGAGGCGGATCGGGACGAAGAGGAGGTGGACGAGGTGTCCGAGGTATGAGTGTCGCGATACGTTGCGACGGGCCGGCGGAGTTGGTGGGAAAGGGGTGGGTCGGTCCGCACTAAGCGGGTGGTGGGTAGGAGGTGATCTCTTGCGAACGGAACAGTCCCGGGTCTTCTACGACACCCCCGACGACTGCGAGGTGGTCCTTCCCGAAGGTCAGACCGGCACTCCTGCGACTACCGTAAGGCGTGGGACGGTCTCAACGTTTCCCGTAGCCTGGTGTCTGTCCGTTATAGTGGATCACGTACTATGTCGATCGCACGATTAACCGTTGTGGGCGGGTAGAGGTCGGAAAGGGTAAATGGGTCTTGATGAAGCAGCTGCGCACGATGCACAGAAAGGGTAAGAGGTAGAGTGGGGAGGAAAGGGAAAGGATAGGGGCGGTAGGAAGGTATGAAGGGTAGACTTTTTATTATGTCACAACTAAGGCTCGGTCTCCGTCCAAGGCGCGCAGTGCGACCAAGGATTGGGGGGTGGAGGGTAAGAGGAGCGGTAGAAGAACTGAATAAAAAAAAAAGTCTAAGGAATACAAGCGACTATCTACTGTATTTATACTGTTTAGGAGTCGCTATAATTACTGACTACAATAACGACTTAAGGTCGTGTATACTACTGAAACAGATCGTATATTAATTATGCGTGTCCGTCGTCCGTATTGTTCGTGTACAATAACCCGTCGTCGCGTTGCGCTTATTGATCGACACCTTGTTGTGTAAATGGTGTGTTGTGACGTCATGGGTCCTTCACGTGTGGTACACGGTCACGTGGAATAAATAAAGGTACACCGTCGGGTACGTCGGGGATGCACGTGGTCACGTGCGGCGTTGAACGCGTCGAAGCGTGACAACTGTACACTGCAGACCATGAGCAATGTTGCATTAACATACTACAAGATGGGACGATTGGAGGAGGCAGAGCAGCTTGGAGTGCTGGTGGTTGAGAAGCAAAAAGAAATCCCTGGCGAGGACCATCCAGATACACTGCGGACCATGGGTAATCTTGCATTAACATACTACCAGATGGGAGAATCGGAAGAGGCAGAGAAACTCCAAGTGCTGGTGGTTGAGAAGCAAAAGAAAATTCTTGGTGAGGACCATCCAGATACTCTGTGGACCATGGCTGATCTTGCAGTAACATACCACGAGATGGAACGATTGAAAGAGGCAGAAGAGCTCAAAGTCACAGTCTGTCACAACTAAGGCTCAATCTCCGTCCAAGGCGCGTAGTGCGACCAAGGATTGGGGGGTGGAGGGTAAGAGGAGCGGTAGAAGAACTGAATAAAAAGTCTAAGGAATACAAGCAACTATCTACTGTATTTATACTGTTTAGGAGTCGCTATATTCCCGGTAACGTAAGTTACCGCGTCTTAGAGAGCCCGATTTTCGATTTTCAGGTTTTGGCAGTAAACTCGTGTTTTTGTCAGCAGTTTTTGCGTCAGCAGTTTCCCATCCGCCAAAATGCTTCGGCTCGCCCCCGGCCGTTTCTTGGCCCCTGATTGCCACGCAAGGACCTGTAATGTTGCTTACGCTGCACTCTCTTTGTGTCCTTTGCTTGTGGTCGTCTCGTGCTCGAGATCAATTACTTGTACCTCACCTATGTAGCACATATCGCTTGCACTCCGTTCAATGTCTCATAGCCACTTAGATTCAACGCCATCCATACACGTTTCCCTGTCTACCATCTTGAGAATCATATCCTACATATCCAATATCAGTCACTTGATACTTGATGTAGGTACTTCTGCATTAACCGCAAACGCACCCCTCCCAAAAGAGAAACACGTGTACTTTCACGACCCTTGGCAGGCTGGACAGCGGGACCACGATGGATTGAGGTGTCTTCTCGGGCACGACTGGCAGAGGTGTCCATAGCCCGAGCTCGTCTAGCTGCTCGGTCCTTTGCGGCCTGCTCTTGACAAGGACCACACGTCGTGAGATATTCCAGATTGTTTTTCAAGGGGAAGGTGGATTGAGGACCCCTGTATCTACAGGTGGGACATTTTACTATGCTCCCTAACGCATATAAAGTGAGATTTAACGCGTCCGCAGCCATGCCACCATACTTACCTGAGGCAGACATGCAATTCACGGGTCGCACTGGATCCAAAAAGGTTTCGGAGGAGTTCTAAGGCCTCTATGATGATGCCAGATGGGTTGCGGTGTGTAACGGGGACCAGGTAGCCAGGGGTCGCGAAGATAAAGTCGAATTGTCACGAATTAATTACAATATACGTATGTTTGGTACTACACGTGATCCTTTTTTGGGAGGGGTGCGATTGCCCGAGCCCACTAACATGCATTGACATTTGAAGGTAATGACCGAATTGGGACTGTGCCCCTTGGAATTTGGAAACGAACCGCAAGGAACAGTTTTCAAGGACAAGGAAACGTCCCAGGTCGGTCATGCATGCTACTGTAGGCTTACGGTTAGATCGGTCCGATTGTCGACAGAAATTTGTATGAAAATCGAGCCAATTTCCCCCTTGCACTATTTTTCGCTTTTTTTCCGCGCCCGGCGCCTCTGACGGCTTTCTATGCTGTTTCCAGAACCTTCCCGTCCCCCTGCACGCGGCTGGGGGTTTTCCGCTGTTTCTTCGACGCACCTCGGGGAGGCTTAGGTTTTCTCTTTCTTCCCTCCTTGCTCGGGTTCCTTGTAATCTTCGTCGTCTTCTGAGAGCTCACAAAACTCCAGTGTCGTCACTTGCATTTTTTGGATTTTCTTTCGGACAGCTCTGGAAACGCGTTCAGAATTGTGGCTTCCCTCATCTTCGCGTGTCGCAATGTTGGAACTGCTACAAGTACGGGCACACGAAGGCCCGATGCAACGTCAAAGTGCCGTGCTGTTCTACATGTGCACAGCCGACCTCTCCCCCCCATTCTTCTCCCTGCTCCGGGCCCGTTGCCTGCCTCAACTGTAGTGGGACCCACCGTGCAGATTCGTACTCGTGCCCTAAGCGGAAGGAGCTCACCCTTTCCCTCGCCACTCGTCAACGTGAGTTGCAGGCATCCCTCGACAAGTCATCCGAATTCCCCCTCCCTTACCTCCGCCCGGCCCTGTGATCCCTTCTGTTTTCTTTTTCCTTCTTTCTCCCCGCTGAGAGTCATCCGCCCCACTTTGCTACGCTTCACCTACATTTATGTTACTCCTCATCCGACCACTTGTTCCCCTCCAACTCCCAAATTTCCATGGCCGATATTTTTCTTCCTTTCATTCTCGCTCTTAAAATGTCCATCTCCAGCCCCAGTAATATCCTTACATATCCCATCTCTGTACTGCTGCGTAGCCTTCCTGGCCAGTTACAGCGTAGGTTAGAAATCAATCAATCAATCAATCAAGACTACTTACCTGCAGAGGTACGAGCGTGGATTCGCATTCCGTAGGGGGTCGTGGCTGCAGAGGTAATTAGGGGAGAGATGCACCCACCCGTAGTAGATGCGGAGACCACGTTTGGAGGGGCGGTCTCCAGTTTACTTGTGCAGGGAGAGAGAGGGTCCAACCGTCATATCGGCCGTGGCTACGGAACATTGGGCTTGCCCTTAGGCTGCCTGACCGTCCCGCCTGCAGGGCCAAGGAGGTGCAGAACAGCACGAAGGCCCGGATGACAGTGAAGCCAAGGCGACGATGGTGACAGTCAGGCATCAAGGAACGATCAAGGAACTAAATAAACAAGGCCAAGCATCGGCATGTCGGCATCTTGGAACATCAAGGAACAGAACAAACAAGGCAATGCTTCCCCATGTCGGCATCTTCTATTTCTCTTGGCTTCCTCACATGCTAGACGGCTCGAGCCTCCCAGCCGCCGGATCGGGGGTGTAATTCAACCATTTAAAATCTTTCCTGTAGGCACTGTTACTGGATAGGGGCACAGAGTGCCCGCAGGCCTCAGGAGGGAGAAATGTGAAGCTCATTGAGGAAGATAGTCTCCCGTAGTCAGAATCTACACAAAAAAAGTTTTAATGATAGTCGATAAAACTATGTGTAGATGAGGAAGATAGCTCGCCGCTATTGACGGGAACTCCGCCATTCCCAGGGTTGACCTCGAGGACCGATTAAGACCGAAGATGCCGGTCGGCAAACCCTGGGCTCGCAGAGGCCGTTTCCCGGCATCTGGAAGCCCTGTGAATGACCGATTTTTCCCAATTTGAGCCTGTTTTGGATGGGAATGGCATGTCAAAGTGGCAGTGACTGAGTTTTGATGGACTAAGTTTTGCCAACATTGCAGCTGAGAACTCAATTCAAAGGCTGAAACTAACACTTCCGACACAATCCATGTATTTTGTGGCTAAGAACACGTGTTTTGCACCCTGAAACTCATATTCAGATCGGCTTCGGGTTTTTCCGAAATGTTTCCCACGCTGTGCTGAGCCATACGCTGTGATAACCGGCCGTCGTGCGGTGTCCGGAATAGATTTAGTGCCCAATTTGGACTATTTAGTCTCAATTTGGACTAATAGCCGACACATCTTCCCAGCATCAAAGTTAGTCTCGATTAGGCACTAACTCATCAAATCCACGTTCGGGCTTCCCTGTGTATCTTGTGTCCAATAAATCTGAAAATATTACAGTACATGTGTACCATTGTTTTCTAAAGCCTCATGCATTGTGAGTATTTTTCCGGCCCAATTCTGGGACTAAAGGCGGTTATTTCGCTGTTTTGAAACCACCTTGCAGGTTCTCTGAATACTGGCAGAGGGCATTCAGAACTGGAAAGAACTTCACTTGGAATGTCAACACATCCTAACTTGGTTCGGATACTAGGCTGCATGTTTTTGTGGCCTATTTAAGGCAGAAAACCAAAGCAAAGAGTGCTGTGATCCTAAGATCTTCAGACCAGCCTTTAAATACATGCAGTTATGTATGTACATCGGAACTGGATACACCCAAACCACCTCCCACTAGGCCCAGGCAAAATTATACGACCCGATAGTTCCCCCTTGAATATAACATGTTCCACCGGATAATTAGGGTCCAGGATGAGCCCAGGTGTATGAGAGGTTCAATACTCCCGAGATTCGATCCTGTATGGATAGAAATTTTTGTGGTTTGCTTCCTTTTCATCTGAAAGAGGGGGTGAGACCTAGAAATTGAAATATAGGGATTGCATAGTGAAATAATCTTCCAGTTTGACCCCAGCCAGTATCCATTACAAAAGCCCAGAAAAATGAAGACGACGGTCAAAGAGAACTATTATTATGCTGTGCAACACTCAACACAAGACAGACAAGGGTAAAGACTGTTTCAGTTAAGAAACAATAAATGCAACTGTATGGATCAGATAAATTTCCAGGATTCTAGACAGAATGTTAGAGAGCTGCACAGCCTATATTTGAATGAATTCTGAGCTGAATCTGTACATGTACCACCGATCACCGCAACAAAGAAAATTTTTATGAAGGAGGCAAAAGAAAGGCGGGTCGTCAGGTTCGAACCATTGACCGTGTTAGGGTCTCATGTGACGAAAAATCAAAAACAAGAACTGAAACCACTCAGCAAAACACCCACATTAGCTTTCTCCCCCGCAGATTATATCTGAATAGAAAGAAAAATTCCTCAAAATTCCAGACACTGCACAAGGGCCTGATAACCCATACCATGGACCTTCCACCGATGGGTATGGGTTAAGACAGCGATAACACTGATACCAGCAATACCACCCCTGCAAAATGCAGATCACGTGGGGCGCCTGCCCCGGCACACCATGTTCACTTTGCGTTCTTGGGTAGGTGTTGGAGCTCTAGATAAGTGGTTATGCATGCTTGAGCATGTGAAAGTTGTTTTTGCGCGGTCGCAAGTTCGACTCCGTCTTGGTTAGGTTACATTTTTTGCTGTCTCTTCGACTCCGTCACCTGCTATCCCAGTCCTACCTCGAACAATGTGGAGCCTCCATATCCATGGCTACTGAATCCTTTCTTTTCCACTGGAGAAAAGCACAGGTCTTTTTACAGTAATTTTAAACAAATGACCATACATTTATACATTTAGGTTTCAGCCCAAATTGACCTTGGGAAAAAATTGACTGAACACATTGAACGGGGTTTCAACTTCAATGCTTCAGCTCTGAATTACAAAGGTTGAAAGAAGTGTCCCACAGCCCGAGGTAATCAACTTTAAGGACACAAAAAAAGAAACGGAAAAAATGCGACCAAGACAGAGTCGAACTTGTGACCGCGCGAAAACAACTTTCACATGCTCAAGCATGCATAACCACTTATCTAGAGCTCCAACACCTACCCAAGAACGCAAAGTGAACATGGCGTGCCGGGGCAGGGGCCCCACGTGATCTGCATTTTGCAGGGGTGGTATTGCCTGTATCATAATACTTGCTGTTCTTGTCCTGCATCTGTGTAGGATTTTATCATCAGCGTAATTTTGGGAGCAAATTCGCCCGGACGGTGGACTTTTGCATGCAAGAACACTGTCATTTGGCCAGGGTTCAAACCCGGAATTCTGTAACGCACAGTTGGCAACTCATTAAGTGATTCCTCTGAGGCAAAAATTCGGAAACCTTCGTCAACATGTAAGAGTCGGAAATGTGGGTCGAAGGTTAGAGCTTGGGACTTCCCGGATGATTGATTCGCCTCTCTTTCCAGATCTATGAGAGCTAACTCTTCACAGAAATCGAGACCTGGTGTATTGGGGTTCCACTTCGGGTGGATACAGTTTATGAGTATTTTTGCCAGTTCAACACACTCTCCCGGATGCTCACAAATGAACTCTGTTCTATCCCGATAGCATAACAGGCAGCCACAATTTTTACGGCCAATACCCGAGGGGTTAATTTGATGAGGTTTTCTTGCAATCAGAGTTCTTCGTGTCGCAATGGCAAATGCATCCTTTACGGTGCGAACTGAGTGGTTCAATCTGAGGCATGTAGCCGCCTTGCGAAGGCAGGCATGTTTGTATTGGATCTCATACATGTAGGGGTGCTTCCAAATCGGCATTCGTAGTTTAACGTCTTTGCTGATCGTTAATGCCGTGAACTTTAGGTTATACTTTCGGGCCGTCAGGATCATGCGCTTAACGTCCTGCGGAAGTGGGGTTCGGCATGAGATTGGAATATGAATGTCTTGTAGGAAGACATTCAAGACCTGTCCAGGTCGAATATTAAGGTAGCTGTTCTCAAGGAACTTCCTTAGTATATAATCGAGAAAGTAGCACCAGCGTGCTCGTTCTGGACTCTGCACTAAATATGACTTCAAGTTCCACAGGTCTATGGCTTCGTTTCGCGCTGGAATGTCTAAAATTTGTTTGCCACCATCATCGACGTCGCGAATCATTGTATCGTGAGCTATTCTAGCTCTCTTACCATCCCAAAGGAAGGTATGTTCCATACGAACAAGGCTTTATTCAATTTCCTTGGGCATCCCCTGTACTCGGGTTAAGTACTGTGTTCGACATTGTGCTCGTGCCAATCTCTCCATTTACGTGTAAAATCACTCCCTAAATCGTTGCCGTAGGCTTGGGTGCCATCTGGCGACGATGGTATTCTATTTTCCCACGGTCCCCAGATAGGCGGGTTTTGATTGTCCCCGACTGTACAAGACACGAGTTTACGAGTGAGTATTGTTATAGCGTCTGTTTATAAGAGACTAGGGGATTGAAAGGTTAGGTTACACTATGGAGCTACTTCCGTATGATCCTCAACCTAACATTGGATGAAGAATCGCTTCCGTCAGGCCAAACTTCTCTGGAAAGTCACAGATATAGTTGGGTGAGAATCCCGATGGCAGGAGCTTGTTGCGCTGTGTCCTGATCTTGTGGTTGTTCCAATAATCAACAAATTCATCGAGACTTCGTTGAATGATCTTCGGCCACAACCAATTGAAGAGATCACTTAAAAATGGATTAGAACGAAATGTCCTAAATTATCAATGAATTGAACTGAACTCACATATGATGTTGAACACCGGGATTGAAATAATTGAGAGTTTTTCCAAGTAGTATGATTTGCTTAATGTCGAGACCAACATAATTGGTGAAGAGATGACATGATGACTCAATTGGAATATTATCTGTGCTCTTGAGAGCAATGAATGGTGGTGCATCCTTGAACGAGACATCCGGCATAGAGTGTTGACTATAAATATAAAAGTTGAGGTAAGGCGACAAGGTGAAAACAATATTAACGGTTCACTCACCGCAAAGCTAGGTGTGCTGCATACAGCTCACCCGTTTCAGACCCACCATCTACTGTCGCTTGGACAAAAACTATGCTGGAGGTAAGCCCTAGATAATTGAATACAGATAGAGAACAGACCGCCGTTTTTCTCCACCAGATCAAGATAATAGTGCAAAGCGATTCTTTGACATCGGTGGAGATCCAGGAAAACCATGATGAGGTTGTGAAAGAGGCGATTCGGTTGAGTAGGGCTGGGTATTTCCTCAAAAGATTTATTGCAGAAGCGAAAAATCAGGGTGTGGACATCGAACAAGGTAATATCCTGCAATTAGTCCATCGTGAGAGCTTACCTCTCGAAACAATTTGCACAGGAATTCAGGTTACAGACTTCAAGCTTGGGATTGAGGTAGTTAAGGATGAAGTTGGACCCTCGAAGGCCTCCGGATTCTCCTTGGACCAGTACAAAGCCGCAGGCGATCCCGGCATTATTGCCTGGCTCTTCGAACCAAGGCGTTCCAGCAAGGTCACAAATTGGAGTGGAACAAATGAATACCCGGCTTGGCACCGGAATAAACTTGGTAGCACCTTGAATGCTTTTGCCCACTATGGATATCTATTCAGCCAGGAATCAACTGTCTTGGCTGATCTTCAGAGTATGTTCCAGTTCTAATTTTTTGTTTAGTTCCGTACTAATCACCAATATTTATTAGCTGCAACCACAATTGATGAGAAAGGGGAAGCTGTCCAGGTCTTGTTTGACGTGATGACCCACACACTTGATGGGTATGTGGTTTTCGATTTTTTTGTCTCAAACACTGTTATAATTGTCCTCTATGTAGCTCCAGCACTTCCTCCTTTGGTGGCATCAAGCCCTTCTTCCGCAACTCCGCGGCTAACTTCCGCCTTCTCCTGATCCGGCATCGCATCTATTCCTGCGATAACCTTGTCGATCCCGACAACTCTGACCACTAGGCCATGCTCGACATTATATCTGTGCAAGAGCTCGCCTACGTGCGTCAAGTGTCGTTTCGGTTCCCACGTCCGCTCCCCGAGCGGATAGTTCTTCCACTTCACGAGGTATTGATAACCCCTCCCACGCTTCCGGTGATCGAGGATCTCCTCAACCTCGTACTCCTCGTGTCCCGACACAATCTCCGGTGCCGGCCGTTCCTCCCGCCTGTGGGCCGGCGGCTCAACATACAACGTCAGCTTCGATTCATTGAAGACCGGATGTGACTGGTCCGTCTCCGGCAATCTAAGCTTATATGCCGCCGCTCCGACCTTCTCCACAATCTCGTAAGGCCCCAGCCTTCTATCATCCAACTTCTTTGTCGGTCGAGTAGTGGTGATGTCTCTTCCATCCAGCCACACCTTGTCGCCGACCTTGAACTCCGGCGCATCTCTTCTATGCGCGTCATATTGTTTTTTCATGGTTTTCTGTGTTTTCTCCAGCGCAGCTGCCGCTTCATCGCGGATCTTTTTCATTTTCTTTGCAAACTCATCCGCGGCCTCGTTGCGCGACTCGACTGCATTTTCTATCCCCTTCCAGGGGTGGTACCCGGTGTTCACATAAAACAGCGACATGCTCGTCGACGAGCTAGTTTTGTCGTTATGTGTGAATTCGGCCAGGGCAAGCCATTCCGCCCAGTCCGACTGCCGATAATTTACGAACACACGGAGATACTTCTCGATCTTCTGGTTCATCCGCTCCGTCTGGCCATCCGTGATTGGATGGAAGGCCGTGCTCAGGTTCATCTCGATCCCGAGAAGCCGGTTCAACTCCCGCATGAACCCAGACACATACCTCGGATCCCGATCCGAGATAATCTTCCTCGGCACCCCATGGTACCGGATCACCCGATCCCGCGTCAAGCGGGCCATCCCCTCACTCGTGAGCTCCATATTGGTCGGCTCACAGTGGATCATCTTGGTGTATGTGTCCACCCAGACTTGTATGGCGTTAAAGCCGTTGCTGACCGGCAGAGGACCAATTTTTTCCAAGATCTCGACCTCCGGTCCCTCGATCACTTATGTCCTGTGATCGGAAGTACTCCGGCTTGAGAAGGATGACATTTTCGGTATCATTCTTTCCCTGGTCGTGATCCGCTCTGCGCGATAACAAGTCGGCTTTCTTGTTCAACGCGCCCGCACGATGCAATAAGGTGAAGTCATATTCTGACAGCTCCGTAATCCATCGTGCCTGTCTCCGGTTGACCTTCTGTGGCAGTTTGAAGTATTGAAGATTCTTATGGTCGGTGAGAATCTCAAACTGATGTTTGGTCCCTTTGAGCAATGCGCTCCACTCGTCTAGGGCCAACATAATCGCAAGCATCTCCTTGTCGTAGATCTCGTAATTCCTCTCGGTCTCGTTCAGCGCGTGTGACTGAAACGCGACCGGCCTCCACTCCCCGTTCTGCTCCTGCGATAGTACTGCGCCCGTTGCGCCTTCCGAGGCATCAGCCTCGACTTTGAACTCGCCGTCGTCGGTGGGTATTGCCAACACAGCATCCTCTTTGATCCGATCATTAAGCTTCTGGAACGCAATCGCCTGCTCTTCTCCCCAGTGGAAGCCGTGTGAGCGGCCGCGCCACGTCTGCGTATCCCCGAATGAACCTCCTATAGAAGTTTGTGAACCCGAGGAATGACTGGACCTGCTTCAGGTTTTTTGGCTCCGGCCACTCCATCACTCCGCGGATCTTGATGGGATCCATCCGCACCGAGTTGTGCGAGACGATAGAAGTTTGTGAACCCGAGGAATGACTGGACCTGCTTCAGGTTTTTTGGCTCCGGCCACTCCATCACTCCGCGGATCTTGATGGGATCCATCCGCACCGAGTTGTGCGAGACGATCACTCCGAGGTATTCTATCTCCGTGCGTTCGAACTCGCACTTTGATGGCTTCAGGAATAGCTTGTTTTCCTGAAGAACCTTGAGTACGCGCTTTACGATCACGCGGTGCTCCTCCAGATCCTCCGTGAAGATCAGGATGTCATCGAGGTACACGATGACCTTCCCTCCGTTTATCTCCTCACGAAGCAGCGCGTTCATCATTGTCTGGAACGTCGCTGGCGAGTTTGTGAGTCCGAAGAACATCACGAGCGGCTCGAACAGCCCTCGGTTCGTTCGGAACGCAGCCTTCCACTCATCTCCCTCCTTGATCCGGACGTTGTTGTAGCCCCACCGGATGTCCAACTTGATGAAGACTTTGGCGCCTCGGAGTTTGTTGATCAACTCCGAGATCAGCGGAAGTGGATAACGATTCTTAATCGTCATCTCGTTGAGCTTCCGGTAATCCTGTATAGGTCGTAGGCTGCCATCTTCCTTCTTCACAAAGAAGAACGCCGAGGCCATCGGTGATTTTGACGGCCGGATCCTCCCACTCGCAAGGTTCTCCTCCAAGAACTCTTCGAGCTTCCCCTGCTCCTCCCGAGATAGCGGGTAAATCTTGCAATCCACCGCCTTGGCTCCGGGGACCAATTCAATGGCATGGTCCCACGGTCTCTTCTCGGGTAGCGCGTCAAACGACTCCTTCTCGAACACCTTTAGGTACTCGTGGTATTCAGAAGGTACGTCATCTGCCGTACTTTTCGGCTTCTCCTTGCCGGCATCTTCCGCCATCTGTTGCGCCTGCGTTCCCTTGGCGCGCAGATCGATCTGCACCGCGAAGTCGACCAGTAAAATCGAATCGCCCATCCTCCATCGGGACTCCATTCCCGACCTCCGTGCCGGACATGTTGCACTCTGGCGGGCATCGTGAGAACACGATCTTCTGCGCCCGCCAGTCCACCTCGGGGTTGTGTTGGAACAACCAGTCGTACCCGATGAAGACGCGAGCCTTCCCAAGTCCTGTGACTAGGAACTTCTGGCGCTCAACGTGGGGTCCGATTTGCATGATCAACTCAATGTAATGAGTGATCCTGCCCCGCGTGTTCTCTGTCCCATCCGCATTCCGCGCGATGATCTTCCGATCGAGCTCCTTGAGCTCGAATCCTTCTGCTCGGGCGTAATCCCGATCTATGCACGTGGTGGTGCACCCGTTATCAAGAAGCGCCTTGATCGAGCGAGTCTTCCCCGTGTCCAGCGCTGTGAGAGTGATCGGCACCAACATTTCGTTGTGCTTCCGCTCTCGCTGCAGCGCCCTCATCTCCTCCTGGAGCCTGTTCTCCGGCATCCCAAGAGCTCTCCGCGCAAGCCACTTCGCCTTCTCCATCTTGGACAGCCCTGCAGGCGTCCGGATCGGCGTGGCTCTGCACCACTTCTCCTTCTTGTCCTTCTTGGGCGCTTCCTCCCTCGTTTGTGATTGAGCCCTCGCGGCATCGCCGCCCTTTTTAGTCTCACTATTTTTCTCACTGGTTTGGGTTCCAGGGGCCGTTTTGAATGCTTCTGGATTGACTTGTACATAGATTGAACTTTAAAAAATATCTGCTGCTCATTGCCTACCTGGTTGGTTCTGAAATATATGTTCGATTCCCATTGCGAACATATATTTCAGAACCAACCAGGTAGGCAATGAGCAGCAGATATTTTTTAAAGTTCAATCTATGTACAAGTCAATCCAGAACCATTCCCACAAGTGCAGCCAGGACAATGAATGACTGCCTGCTTTCACTCTTTGCTTGTGCTGCCAATTTCCAACACTTCACTGTTAACATGCTGCAGCCAAGTCGGAGGCCATCACTGAGGAGAGTTTGAAGCTTCAGAGGGAGGGATCACAAATTTGTAGCAAGTACTTAGCGTGAAATAGGGTGTGATAGCTCCATGAATTTCTCTCAGGGAAAGACCTCGAGGAAAGGAGGAGGAGTTGAGAAGGGAAAGGGAATGAATTTCTTTCAACTTACCAACACCCGTGAATAAATTCATGGGCTTGAGCTAGTTCTACCAATAATATCCCTTCCTTGTAACTTACATCTTCTTTAACAGACACGTGAGACTCTCAATTTCGATGTCTGAGAAGATGTCAACAATACAACTCTGGGCCTTTATAGTTCCCACATACTGGTTGACTGTGTTTGGTCAGCCAAGTTCATGGCAAAGGCAGGTGTTGTTCCTCTTGGTCATCAGCCCACTATCGAAGCCGGCAAGTCAAACAGCAAACACCCGAGATCTAGAGCAGAGGATATAATAAAGACAGGTGCACCGAAGAAGAGGAGGATATGTTTGGATGAAAAGGAAAATATCGAAGTTAATACTGGAATATGTACACGGAGTGGGAAGAGTTTAAATTAGTTGTCCTGTTTTGTTTTGCAGGTAGACAATTTTCACATTCAAACTTATGTAAGCTGAAAATATTTGAGAAGACACCTTAGATGCGGAGGAGTTCCTACGAATGTGTGCATGAGATAGTAGCCAGTAGGAAGAGAACAATACACCCACCTTTTCGGCCTGACAGTGGCGAGCAAATAAAGGACAAAAATTCGGGATGTCCCAGCCTAGAGTAGCCCAGTGGAATAATCTAAAAATATTTTGGGAGACTCCTTAGATGCAGAGGAGTTCCTAGAAATGTGTGCACCGAAATCGTAGCCAGTAGGAAGAGTAGAATACACCCACCTTTCTGGCCTGACAGTGGCAAATAAATAAAGGACAAACAAAGATTCGGGATGTCCCAGCCTGGAGCGGCCCAGTGGAATAATCTAAAAATGTTTGGGGAGACTTCTTAGATGCAGAGAAGTTCCTAGAAATGTGTGCACCGAAATCGTAGCCAGTAGGAAGAGTAGAATACACCCCACCTTTCTGGCCTGACAGCGGCGAACAAATACAGGACAAACAAAAAGTCGGGGGTCCCAGCTTGGAGCGGGGGGTGAGTGCAATAATCTGAAAATATTTTAAAAGACTCCTTGGATGCAGAGGAGTCCTTAGAAATGTGTGGACTGACATCCTACGGGAATTACTTTGCATTGTGAAGTTGCACAGTGTAATTTTTGTAAGCATTGCGTTGAATTTAGAGGCGAAGCTTAGACCATACATTTGCCGCTTAGATTGTCAGACTTGTAGTAGGGATGAAAAAATCATAGAGATGAATAAATAGGGTATAGCATTCATCGTCAGAACTGTAGTAGGTAGGAAGAAATCAGAATGGGATGTAATAAAGTGACTAGAATAGCTGCAACGTGCATCCATTTACAGCCCTTTGCAGAACTTAGGGCGCGGCCCGTTTTTCTTCTGTTTTGCCTGCAGACTTCCAAGGATGACATCCTGGAACTTGCGGAATCCTGTCGGTATGATATTGTACGGGGAGAAACCTCTAGGCCCACCTGATGTGACGGAGAGCAGTCGGCCTGTGAGTCGGCTGCTAGTTCCGGCACACGAAGGATTCGGTTCGGTGGTTGGTCGGACCAACGAGGTGAGTGGCGTAGTGATAGTATTGACCAAGGGGCTAACTACGAACATCACAGGCTTATTTATACGGCTTCCTACGGCAGTACGTACGGCTAAGACCCGTAACCGTAAAGGAGGGCGCCGAGGGCCATACGGGACGGTACGGTCTGCCGTATAGCCGTATGCCGTATGCCGTATTTACGGCTACGGTGCCGATCCCTAGCGCCGGAATGCCTGCACCCACATTGTGAAATATTAACCCTGCCGCATGTGCACATGTCTCCCTCCATTCTAGAGAATTTAAAAAGTAAATTCATGGGGTGTCAGGATAAATAAGGCTGCGCTATTGGCATAAAATGTCTTTTGGTAAGATAGGCGACATTCGCATGCATCGAGTCACGTGGAACGTGATGTAACGCGTGACAGTAACGTGGGAAAGCGCGAAATCTCGTCGTGAACTTTTCTTTTTCATTGTACCTCTTCGGGGGCCCGGGGATTTGGATGATGTTTTTTTGGGGGGGCATTTTTCCGTTAAGAGAGACATAAAGTGCCAATTCTACGTAGTCAGCAACCCACTCTGGGTGGACGAAATTTTGGGAGTAAGCTACGAGCAAAGATACGTAAATCTATTTTCTATGAGCTCTTCTAAGGCGGAGGTCCTCATGGAATGAAGGTGGAAGTGTCCGATGGCCCCTGTACTTCTTGTTAGCCCATGCAGCATCTGCTCCATCAAGTCCGTGGAAATAGGCATCCGCGAACCTTGACGACCGTGTCGCAAAATGGCGCATAGATTGAAGGTGAACTGAATCAAGGGCCTCAAGCATATCTCTCTCGAGATCCTCCTCCTTCGTAGATGCTGGGAACATCCGGTAGATTCTCTTTGCATACCCCCAGCCTTGCTCAATGAAATTGAGCTCTGGGTGAAATTTTGGAAAGAAAATCACTTCATACCCCCGCTGCTCGCAGTGCTCCTCGAGCATAGATTTCTGGGCCTGAAAGTCTGGTTCCATATAGAGGATTTTCTTCAGGCAGTATTGCGTAGATGTTGTGTGGCGGCTCTTTTTTTTTTTTTTTTTTTTTTCAATCCTTGTTTATACTCAAGACATATGGTAGAGTTTAAACTACTCTTTTTGTTACATAATCGTGTCAATCTGTATCTCAGGCTCGAAGCGTTGACAGGATGGACTGTACACCCTGTCGGTGCGGCAATGCCGCTGTAAGCTGCAGGGAACTCCCGGGCTGGTGATCATTCCCACGACTCGAACTTCCCATTCCGGCTTCACGTTCCCAGCCACCACCCAACCAGTACCCCCTATCTCTCGGCCCCACCCGGATCATATTTTTCGAACCCACACTGATCGAATTCCCTTTCTCGGCACAGTGTAGTGATTTCTCCGTCTCTTTTTCTTGGCCCCCAATTGGACCCCAGGCAACATCCACTGAGGGAAAGCCGGACCTAACAATGCCGCACTGCGCGGCCGTGGCGGCACAGACTTTCCTGGGTATGAACAGAATACTGCGGAGGTTGAAATGTGCGGGCCGCCGGGTGATTTCGGGCTGGAATCCGAAGATAAGATGAGGGCGAAGGAGATGATGTGGAGCAGTGGCCATCAGTGATGGATGGTAAACGTCGCCAAAGTCGGACATAACAAAGCCAAGTATGATGGAAAATCGGCAGTGAGAAGCCGGACAGTGTCTAAAGTGTGTCTTTCCAGTTGGGTGCGGGGGCGTCGGGATCTTGAACGTTTGAACAGCAGGGCTGTGTCACAACTGGAACTACGTTTTGCGCTGGGTGCGGTCAGAATGCATAAAAGACTAACCATGCTGAAAAACACTCACTTTGACAGCAAAAGACCCTAGATTCTTTGCCTTTGCCTTCCCTTTGGTTCGGGGCATCGATAGAATGTAGACAGAGCCGATTACACGGCAGAAAAAGGAAGTGGCAAGCGACAAAAAAGAAATGAAACGGTGAGGTCATGTGCTCACGTGACCGTATAATTTCCTTTTTTGGAAGCGCGAAATTTTCGACCTCGAAACACATCTGTGCTCGGGACGATGTCTCTTCAGATTTTATTGCAATTTGCAATAATAATGTCCTTCGGCGAAAAAAAATAAAAAGTTTACAAGTAGACGGATGCCTGAGGTCGCTGGTTCGGACCACTCAGCCGGCATCAATTTTTGTTTCAATCACAAACAAACAACACGTCGCGTCGGTGATTTAGCCATATCATTAGCCTTCAGGGGCCCGAATGCTATCCAAAAATTATTAATGTGTCTATCTGACCCTCTAGTAGCTGTGATGAGCCAGAGACACATTATTTGGCTATGATTGAAATGTAAAAAATGATGCCGGCTGCCCGGATCGAACCGGCACCTACCGGCGCTTCGAGGTCCTGGGCCTCTGAAACTTTTTTTTTTTTTTTTCGCCGAAGGACATTATTATTGCAAATTGCAATAAACACTTGGAGAAAAAAAGGTGTAAAACTTTTTTTTGAGAGTATATATTCGAATTCTGGAACCACAGACAGCATCATTGGCATGGTGAAACTGAGCATTTCTGTGGTTCTACTTCATATTTTTATCCCGACGGCGCCGACTAGTAGCGTCGGGAAGGCGGTGTCACGCTGTGACTCACGTGACTCGATGGATGCGGATGTCGCCTATCTTAGAGCTCGCCAAGAAATCTGGGTTGAAAAGAGAGTTGCAGTAACGAGGACAACAAGGGTTGCGACGACCTTAAAGATGTGGGAAACCTGAACCTTGAGTTTAAAATGACTCTACCCGAGCATAAAACTTGAGATTTAGAAGCGGAGCTAAATTCCGGAGAAAATGGCAATTCATAGGTTTTGTCAGGTTCCCGCCTCATATTGGCTTGTGAAGGGCCGCTGAAGCAAAATTTGGGATCATTGTGATTATATGATCAAACCCTTAGGGCTCTGGAAGGGGTAAATATGATTTCGGGTGGAGAAACTGAGTCGGAATTTCCGGACTCCGGGCACACCACCGAAATTGAACAAGTGTACTGGGGAAGCCAGTATTTGAGGTTGCCGTAGGAGGACGACAAAAATTGAAATAGCTTCATTGTTGGTCAAAACGAAGAAAAGGACGACGGAGACAGGGGTCTGTGGAGTTGCGTGGCAATCTGATTAGCATAACCTGCCAATCAGTAAATTTGTTTCCGCTATTGGTAATCTGCTCGGTTAGATCCGACGGGTTTATTGTTACAAAGCTGGTGTGTCGCAATTTCTTCTCCTCGTTCTTTTATTCACTCCGATTGTTTAGGCCCAAGATAAAATCGATGCATGGCGTCACAAGTTTGCCATTACCGGAATCACCGCTCTCAAGACCGTGGTTGCGACCAACAAAGAGGCCACCGCCGAGAGCATCGCGGAAGACGTGGCGTTCTACCTCAGTGGTACTGATGCCGAGTGCGTGTTCTATTACCGTGCGTATGAGCAAGATCCGGAGACCGGAGAGGGAAAATACAAGGTTCGTTACTGCCCACCATCTCTAACAGCAGCCCTAGGGAATCTTTCAAAGCTATGTCTGCTCCCGTGTTTTTGCGGTGCATTGCACTGCGACCGCCGTAGACGGCGAGCTCGGCCCCAAGAACTTCGAGCCCAACCTCCCATCCACCTACCCGGTTGGTGTCATCACCCTTGGGATCCAGGCGGTGCGGCTGATTCCTTCCTCAATGGATAACACGGGACTGGAGATTTTGACGGAAGAGGCCCAATCCCACGTCATCCTCATTTTCCATATTGTCGACGAGCTCATCGCGGCCGACAACGTCGAGCACATGCTCGACGTCGCGTTCCGGATCCGGTTGTTGATGTCATCAGATGAACAAATAAATGCATACACTTGATCAACGTGCTCAGCAACGACGACGCTGCGGAGCATAGCCCTGCGCATCGCCGGCTCTTTCTGGTTTGACCTATGATTGATATTATTATTATGATATATTGTGGCGAGCCTACAATAGTGGGAGTTTATATATCAGTGCTACTAGGGGTTTGTAGGCTGCTGATGTATTGTCCCCCCAGACTGTGGTGCTTCCCCAACAGCACCAAGAAGCGCTCACCGGAAATCAGCATAACCAGCAGTACTACGGCCATTCGCTTGCGCACCACCGCCCTGTCATGCATGAGCCGGTTATCACCAGGGAAGAAAAACTATCCTGCCGCAGCTGCAATACTCACCCAGATCGAGAACAAGCTTGCCGCACTGCAGGCCGAGGTCGACACCACCAAACAAGCCGCCGAGGCTGCGAAGGCTGTGGCGCACTCCGTCACTCAGGCCCAGCATGCCGAGCACGCCACTGACAGGAAGCTGATGCTGAAAGCAAAGAAAAAAGCGACACAGCTGCAGGTGAGTCAAGTATGATATGTCGATACAATACAACTCACCACCTCGCACCTTTCAGGCGCTGGTCCAGAGCAAGACTCGCTGGGCCATAGGCATCGGTTCGCGCGATCTCGGAGGGAAGAAGCACAGCCTTCTTCCGCATCCGTTGAAGCCTGGCGAAGAGCCTGAGATCCTCGATGATAAGGTTACTAAACAAGCTCACCCGGATTGGCTCAAAGGGGTGTCGGACCCCACCAACGCTCAATTCTTAGCTGTGTATGGAGCGTGTCGAAAACGATAATGTATGTTGTCTGCGTACTCACCTACTTCGCACTCATCAAAGCCCTAGAACACCAACAGCAGTGCGCAGTATGGGGATCCCTCGTCTGTGGTAGTTTTGAGGATGGCCAAGGCGTTCTTCAACAGCTTGCGCAAGACATATGCAGCCCAGAACACCGAGGAAGGTGCTAGGAGGAATGGGAAGAAAAAGAGTCTAAACAAGCGACGATCCCGCAAGCACGAAGTAAGTGCTCTCATTTTTTTGGCCGACATGAAGCTCACCGGCAGATAGAAAGCGGACGACCACCGAAAGGCTATCCCGAAATTCCAGGAGATTCACGGCGAGGAAAACACCGTGGGGGCGTACGATGTCGTGCAGACCGATGACATGTCTTCGGAGCACTCCGACTGCGGCAATGTCGAGCGCACCGTCTTCGAAACTCATCGTAGAAAGGTTGGTGGGGGCGAGCATGGCTGGGAAATCCGCAAGAAGCATTGGCACTCTACCTGGGTGAGAACCTTCCATGGTCGGAGAAACGTCGACTCACGGATCATTTGTAGCTCAATCTTTACTTTGCCCACTTGAAGACCATCCGCCGCAACATGGTCACCGATGCCCAGGATCTAGGCATCAGTGGGTCTCTCGGGGGAAAGCATCGTGTCCCTCGTTTCAAAGGCTTGCGCGAAAATGAGAGCAACGAGGCACCGCTACTCGTACGGAAGAAGCCGCTGTACAAGTCCATGGTGAGCGCGACCTGGCTGGCAGAGACGGGTAAGACATACGAGGAGGTCGGCGCAGTTGAGGCCCCAGTGCACTTCACGCTCTTCAAACTGAAGCTTGACACGGAGGGCTTGAACGCGACTGAGATCAACTACTTGGCCGATGACGAGAACTAGATAGATAGATGTTTCAGTGTTTCGAATCAATTAAGTAGCGCATTTCACCGAATTCTGATGCTGCATCTCCGCTTCCTGCGAATGAATCAAGTCAATGGAAATGAATGAGACGTGCGAGGAAAGGACAAGATCGGCATGGTATCGAGGCAACACAAAAAAAAAGGAATTTTCATTACTGTACTATTTCGACCAAATGTTCAGGTGACGGGTGACGGAGGGTCGTGAAATGAACAATTTTGGGATAGGTGACGGTGACAAACTGAATCTGCCGCCCAAATAGGCCTCAAAAACGCCAAATCTTTGATCCGGCAACTGCCGGACGTCCATTTATGGGAATTTGGCGTGATTGCCGAGAAATGAACACCTAGAAAAATGAACATCTTCGGTGACGGGTGACATGGTGTGATCATTTGGTCGAAATAGTACAGTATATGTAAGGAGCGTAGGGTGTAACTATCACTGAAGAGGGCTCGTCAGGGACAAGACACATTTGACGGGTGGGACACATACACGGGCTATCCCAGCAAACATCGGAATTTCAATCGGATTGATGGAACGTCGGAATCCGATGGTTTGATACAGACAATACCACCCCTGCCAAATTGCAGATCACGTGCACATCACTCTGCCAAACAAAGCCACCGTTTTCGCTTTCCCTTTCGTCGCTCCACATCGCCCGAGTGGCTACTCGACCTCCTAACCCCCGAAATTGTTAGATAGCTCACTTCTGCTCAAATACCACTTCTTTTCTCGTCAAATAATCATCCTCAACGCGACTGACTGTCCCATTATGACTGGTATCGACATATGAGCAACGCTTCATGTGAGTGCGACATGGAACAGCTCACAGTTAAAAAGTTTATTCTCTCTACAGATACAAGAAGAAGGAGACGAGTAAAGCCTCAGACAGCAACGTGCACGTACACGTTCTTCTGCGCGCAGAATGAGCAGGAGGTCACGAAGGACAAATTGATTGATGATCCTAAGAACGGCGCGCGCGCATAAGATGGATTGGTTCCCATGTAATGGGTACCTCCGGATTACTGTAGTCGACGGCGATGAGACAGTTGGACTGAGGCTTACTCATCATCGAGCCCATGCTCAATACATCAATATTTCAATGGACGAAGAAATCAAACAAGTGATTGAGGAGATGAAAAACTCCAACTCATCTGCTGTGCGTTGAAACCTTCCTTCTTTGAGATGGGACTGATAATTAGTCATTGGAATAGGTCTGGGATCGTATCCTGCGAGAGAATCCGGACACTGAGCTCACTCAGAAGCAAGTATATGCCCATTGGGCCCGCTTGAATGAATCTGTATGGAAATTGGACCCGGATCAGGTTAAATCAGCCACAATGCTTTTAGAACGATTAGACGGAGAGAAAATAGAGATAATACCCGTCCAGAAGGAGCCCGGGATCGAGGCTATCTCATTCAGCTTCATCAACATTTTGCGAGACTTTGGTGATCAAATTGAAGAGGTTGCAATGGATTCGACATGTACGTTGACCTCTTTAATTGACTGCGACACCCACTGAAACACCTACCAGGGAAAACGAATGCGCTCGGACATGAGCTGTACGGCTTGGTTGGGGAAGCGAACGGGCAATCTTTACCTGTCAGCTTCATGTTCATTGGTAACTCCGATGATTCCGCCGAAACTGGCGGTAAGGAGCGCACACTCCGCCACTTGATTCGGCATGTCGGAAGCCACTGCAAGAACATCATGTTCACAGGATCCGACAAAGAGACTATTGAAATAACTGGGTTCCGAGCTGAAATCCCACAAGCCCGACATCAATTATGTTATATTCACGCAATTTCGTACATTGACCGAAGATAGACCACCGGCGGCTTACGACCCCAGAGTTGCTCACCGCACCTTCGACTTTATTGATACGACATGGGCTCCCGGTGTATCGTCGGGGTGGCTTGAAGATGGTGTGAGCGAAGAGGATGCAGAAATGGAAAGACCAGCGGATGAAGAGGATGAGGTATGTTTTATTGTAGTTGAATCAAGGCTACTAACAAGTTCCAATAGGGACATGAGCCACCTCCGACGTGCCTTCCGCCGGTTTTTATCCTAAAAACAGGTGACTCGCGAATTCCGGTCTGGCCTAATCCGCCGGCTGTTACCAAATCAGCTCTTCCGATCTTTTGCCCAAAGGAGCACCGCAAGATCATTCTTGAAAAATTCCGTACTCACTTTCACCAGCATCCAGAAATACCCATGGGAGACGAGGAGGGAACATTCCTCTCCGCTGCTGAGATCCACCATGGAGCAACCCAAGATATGTACCAGTACTGCTTTGAAAATGATCTAGCACAGGTCTGGGCCTATATGTGGAACCGATGGTATACCTCCAAACAATGGTGTCTCTGGGCGAGAGCAGCTTGCAAGGCTATTCCACGGCTCAAGACAACGATGGTTGTGGAGAGCCTGTGGAAACACTTGAAGCATCGCGATCTGGCTCAATTCAATCGGCTACTGCGGGCAACGACGATGCTCTGAACAACAATGAGTCAACGCCTTCAACGAATGACATGACACATGATCCGGACTCAGAGACCGAAAGTGGGCCGTGTCGTGTGAGCTTCCTCTCAAAGTTGTCAGGGTCTCATAGCTAATTGATAATCATCGCAGGTACGATTCCAGGCAGCCAGAATAACACATTTGAAGCGCTGTTTCGAGGAATTGCTAGAAGTTGCCGAAAACCCAATCGGTGTTCAGCCCAAGATGGCCGCAAGATTAGATCATTTGTTCGGGCCCATCGAAAACGCTGCAAACGAGATACGGGACCACAAGCGGCGCCGAAAGAATCCTCGCACTTGGAAGA